>OX457030.1:15623221-15678221 GCA_949752745.1 Protula sp. h YS-2021
CCCCTCCCCTCCCCCCCCCCCCCCCCCACACTTGGCCGCCATTCATACTCCTATTCATACGCCATAGCATATGCATTGTGAAACCAAACAACAACCCTTCACGACCACTTTTCTAACCAACATCAAACAGCGTGTTTTTTTTCTGTCTATCTCTCTCTCACTTTTCTTTCTTTTTTTTTTTTTTTTTTGGCCTGTAGTTATCAGGATGTACTCCTGTGTGAAGACATGACATTTCCGGAACGCACCATTACATCATCAGAGGCGTATCACAGCCAGCATCTACACTATAAATGACTTGAAATCATCTTATTTACATACATAACGTATATCATAAATACACGAAATATACACTGACATGAAAAAAAACAAACAAATGTTTTCATCGTATTAAGTACAACATAAATCGTTTAGACTCGTAAACAAATTGATGTTGTTTCTAAAAAGGAAACATGTTTACACAAATGATGACTTGTATTTTAGTCAGAAACATTATCATAAAAAAGATACCGTAATCAAATTTATACGCGTAAAATCACCAAAGACCCGAAGCTATCACTTCTCAGTCTTATCAGTCTATATAACCTTTCTCTTGTTTATTAACAACAACCATGTAACTCTTTTATCTCTAATGATATTTGGCCTATATCAATCTTACATTGCTTAATTTGAATTGCCGAAGTCATTTGCTTGCAAGTGACATTACAAAAACAACACCATTATTTTTTTACATACTGTTTTGCAGAAGCATTTTTAGCTTTTTCATAAAATAATAGGCCATGACGCACAGGTAGCAAGTAGATTGCACTTCTCTTTTATAACGCTTCACCAGCCTTAAGAAGCAAAAAGCCCCCTACATAATCACAGTTTACACCACAACGGAAAATTAGATTACTTACACTGAGTTAAATAAAATACGCCCGGCCTTGACTGCCTTGGAAAGACTGCAAACATAAGAGAAAAAAAAACACAACATTAACACTTATCATTACACATCGGTTAATTTACTAAATTAAAAACTGATCAATATTATTTTTCTGAATTTAAAATTTGAAATAAAAAACCTATTATTTAGACTCTGAAAAGCAAATTATATTGGTCTGTACAGCAAATTGCAATCTAGTACTACAACGTCGGGGTATATGTAACTAGAAGTTTAGGCATATGGGTCTTATGCAAGAGAAACTTCAGTGGAAAGTAAATAAGACTCGAGGTCCTTCAGTTTTAACTGTAACGAAACTGTAACCAAAAAGAACAAAAAAAACGTCTCGATTGTTAGAAAAGAGTAATCGTATTTAATTTGCCATCTGTCACTTGGTTCGTTTTGACAGGGGTAGTGAGCTAGCTGTCTGCACCATTCAAAACATTCACACGATCTATACCGGGAATATGTGCAGTGGTATGGAATCTGCCTATTAATCAAATATTGGGCATAATCGATGGAGACAAATCAATGAAGAAAACCAATATATGACCTAGAAACGTAAACACTATGGCTGGTAATCAGCTGTTTTGTTATTACCATGCAATAATACCCACAATGCCTGGATATCAAACAATCACAAAACCTATCACACAACGAAAAGTTTCTGCCTGGTTTCGATGCCTTAGTTTCGAAAAAAACCGAGGACTGTTTTAGCTTTTTCCTTCAACAGAGAAGTCTCGAATCTAAACTGGTTCATTCAAACAACTAGCAGGCTAGTAAACTGACAACTGGGTCTAGTAAACGGGACACACAGCAAAAGAACGGACTGACCCGTATCTACCAAGACAAATGCGCAGCTGAATGGTTGGCGTATCTGTCTTTACTCCTGGGTTCAGCTGAAAATTGTTTACACAAAATGTCTCCAAGGCGACAGCGTTATGACGTCAGCGGCACAAAGACATGGCAAATGTGTTGAGAAACTGTGAATGGTTCTGACACCTTACATAAGTGCTCTTTCTCTCAGCTCTCTTGTTATAATTCTCCTGTGAACACTATCTCCCGCCCCCTCCCGGCACCACTGTGACAGAGATAGTTGTCCTCCTGCAGCGTAATGACGGAGCTACCTGTCCTACTGCAGCAGTGACACAAACTGGTCGTCCCTACTGCAGCACACTGATGCAGACATCCGTCCTACTGCAGCACACTGATGCAAGCCATCCGTCCTACTGCAAGCACACCGATGCAGACATCCGTCCTACTGCAGCACAATGACGCCAGCCATCCGTCCTACTGTAGCACACTGATGCAGACATCCGTCCTACTGTAGCACATTGATGCAGATAGCCGTTCTACTGCGGCAGTGACGCAGCTTGGCTTCCTACTGCAGCGCACTGATGCAGCTAGTTCATCCTGTTGCAGCCACACATATACAGCAAGCCGTCATGTTGCAGCTAGCTGTCCTTCTGCAGACTGTTGCTGCACACTGATGTGGATGGCGGTCCCATTCCAGAATCAGCCTTGTCATGGCAAGGGATTCAATTGTTGATGACTGAATCTGTAACTAACCTTATTTCCCCAGGTAGTGAAGTCTGTACCACAAGAAGAAGCTCACTGGGTATTGAGAGTTCGTCTACATATTGAGTATCAATTGACCGATAATAATTATTTAAAGGAAAATCATCAAGTGATTGATCAAAACAGAAGCTCTGGGGATACTGCTAGCAGACACGCTCGCCCACTGCCCGCTTGGACTTGAATGCCAACCAATGGTTCTAAAAAATATCTCTTCTTTCTTTAAGAACCGTCGGAAATTTTGAGGAAATCTAGAAAAGACTGGAGAAGTGTCAATCATAAATTAAAGCAAGCAGGCTTATTCTCACATGGTATCAAAGATACCATATGAGGTTGAAATGCTTAGAATTCTTCACCTATTTTTTGTTTTTTTTTTGTTTTTTTTTTTTTTTTTTTTTTTTTTTTTAGTTTTCCGCCAAAATCTTGTTCGCGCTTCTCCTCCGAAACCGCTGGGCGTAGAAAGTTGAAACTTGGCACACGTATGTAGACCAACGTGAACTCGATCTGCGTCGATTTTCAGTGACCTAAAGCATTGTCTTCAAGGTCAAATTCAAGGTCAAAGGTCAATTGCGGCCGAATTCTTGTTCGCGCTTCTTCTCCGAAACGGCTGGGCGCAGAAAGTTGAAACTTGGCACACATATGCAGACTAATGTGAACTGGATCTGCGCTGAATTTCAGTGACCTTGAGCATTGTTTTCAAGGTCAAATTCAAGGTCAAATTTAAAAAAAGGTATAAATCGAAAACGGTTAGAGATAGAGCGATTCTGAGCGAATTTTCGACCCGAAGGGTATAACTTATCGCATAAAAGGATATCTCGGCGAGCTCGATCTGGTCGGGTGACGATCGACGTCGAAACCGGAAGTTGGGTAATATCTCGAAAACGGTTAGAGATAGAGCGATTCTGAGCGAATTTTCGGCCCAGAGGGTATAACACACTGTATAAAAAGTGTTCCCGGCGAGCTCGATCCGGTCGGGTGACGATCGACGTCGAAACCGGAAGTTGGCTAATATCTCGAAAACGGTTAGAGATAGAGCGATTCTGAGCGAATTTTCGACCCTACGGGTTAAGAACAGTTGTATGAAAGGGTATCTCGGCGAGCGCGACCCGGTCGGGTGACGATCGACGTCGAAACGGAAGTTGGCTAATATCTCGAAAACGGTTAGAGATAGAGCGATTCTGAGCGAATTTTCGGCCCGAAGGGTATAACACTGTATAAAAAGTGTTCCCGGCGAGCTCGACCCGGTCGGGTGACGATCGACGTCGAAACCGGAAGTTGGCTAATATCTCAAAAACGGTTAGAGATACGAGCGATTTTTGAGCGAATTTTCGACCCGACGGGTTTAAAACAGTTGTATAAAAGGGTATCTCGGAGAGCGCGACCCGGTCGGGTGGACGATCGACGTCGAAACCGGAAGTTGGCTAATATCTCGAAAACGGTTAGAGATAGAGCGATTCTGAGCGAATTTTCGACCCGACGGGTTTAAAACAGTTGTATGAAAGGGAACCTCGGAGAGCGCGACCCGGTCGGGTGACGATCGACGTCGAAACCGGAAGTTGGCTAATATCTCGAAAACGGTTAGAGATAGAGCGATTCTGAGCGAATTTTCGGCCCGAAGGGTGTAACACAGTGTATAAAAAGTGTTCCCGGCGAGCTCGACCCGGTCGGGAGACGATCGACGTCGAAACCGGAAGTTGGCTAATATTTCGAAAACGGTTAGAGATAGAGCGATTCTGAGCGAATTTTCGACCCAAAGGGTATAACTCATTGCATAAAAAGGTATCGCGGAGAGGGCGACCCGGTCGGATGACGATCGACGTCGAAACCGGAAGTTGGTTATTATCTCGAAAACGGTTAGAGATAGAGCGATTCTGAGCGAATTTTCGACCCAAAGGATATAACACACTATGTAACATTGTATCTCGGCTTCGAATTTTCGAGCCTTCGGAGTTAGAAACAATTCTAGTGGTGTTTTTTGTTTAAAAAGATTTGTCTGAATGTGAAAAGTGCTTTCAAATTCTTTTTTCTTTTATTAATAAGCCCCCGACAACACGTTTAGTGTAAGACTCCATGATTCTTTATTTCGTCTTTAAGTTTCCCAATGTACCCCAATTACACCATGTGAGACAATTGGCGCTCGCGCAATTAGCTTCTAGTTTTGTTTTTTGTTTTTCTTTTTAACTGGGG
Organism: Protula sp. h YS-2021; assembly: GCA_949752745.1. NCBI lineage: Eukaryota > Metazoa > Annelida > Polychaeta > Sabellida > Serpulidae > Protula > Protula sp. h YS-2021. Next base: position 15,627,903 of record OX457030.1, read on the forward strand.
AAGAAACAGAGGCGGGTCGTTGATTCTTACTCTACAGCGAGGAATGGGTGCACGATTAGCTGCTTTCTTGTCTTGCCACGAACGGGTGTAGCTTTGGCCTCTTTTCCATAAAATGCAAGGAAACCGGATGTTTTTTTTTCAGCTGAAATTTAATTACTGGCACTTTCTGGAGTCATTAACTGCGCCTGCAGTCGCTAAAGCGATCTTATTACCGCTAACCAGATGTTTCTGCGCTGGAGATTTAATTGGCCTTGATGTGGCGGTCCATTTTTTTTTCTTTGCCCCTTTCAAAATCCTGGATTTAAATAATGACTTGTACAGTGTCACGTGGCGCCTAAAACAAGTGAGTGCAGCCTTGCTGATCAGTTCATAAGGGTCACATTTTTATGTTTCACTTCCCAGAGAAAAGGCCATACTAGACTGGTTTTGGCAAATTTTATGACCAACTACTTCTCTTCGTCAGTAACCTGAAAAGCAGGACCAAAAGTCAAGTCAATAGATGCACACGTGGTTCAATTGATCACCCACTCGATTAATTAGAAGTAACCCATTTATTAAAGGGAGGATATACGCTAGACTACAAGGATAAATGGCGTCGTTGCCATGGCAACCTCACTTGTTTCTAGGAGCGGTTCTCGATACCTACTTTCCGGCTTCCGATACCTCTTCTTTTGCAGACGATTAATAACGCAGGCAACACCGCCCCCCTCACCTACATAAAAGAGGTGGAGTGGTACAAGCACTGCTCGCAGGCCCGGCCTTCCTGGGAGCCAAATCACCACCACCGACGTAACACCGCCCCCCTCCCTCACCCACAGACATGTGGTGGAGTGGCACAAGCACTGTTCGCAGGCCCGGCCTTCCGAGGGGCCCAATCACCACCACCGACGCAACACCGCCTCCCCCCTCACCCACAGATTAGAGGTGGGGTGGCACAAGCACTGTTCGCAGGCCCGGCCTTCCTGGGGGCCAAATCACCACCACCGACGCAGAACCAGGCCTCAGCTTGTAGATTTCGTCTTCACGAGTTTCTTCGCAGTAATTCAGTAATTTCACGTATGATCGTTCTGGTTAAAGCTCTCTGCGCACTAATCATGAATACTAGTTTACTCAGACATATATATATATATTTTGTTGAATGAAGAAAAGATCGGTTGTTGTAACAACGTTACTCAAAACCTATCGCCCTATCTGTCCGTTGCTAGGCTGTGCTTCCATGTAGGTTACATTATGTGTCATTGTTACTTTAAACCATCGTCAAGGGAACAAAGTTAACAGAATGTGTCACCCGTCAGCGATCTTTTGGTTGTATTTTCAGGATTATTTTTAAGGTCTAGGGTTCTCCTCGACTAATGGTTCATCAAAATGTGGTATTATAGAAAACGTTTATAAGACCTTTGCTGAAGATGAATTTTCCAATTAGACAATAATAAACAAATCAAAAAGGTTAAGTTGAAGGACTAAAGGCAGCCCAAAAATAGATCTCTTTGTTCTCTTCAAAAATGATTGCAGTGTATCAGCAAGGAAAACCCCAAGGTTGTATTACGCGCGAAAATCTCAACTCCGTCAACTGCGCACTATGGTGTCTTTTGATAGTCTCTTGGTGCAGTGCCAAGGCATATGCAAATGAGGACTTTGTGTGAACCGGTTCTTTTGTGGGCAATTTGTGTTTCTGCAAAACAAATACGTACACGTGCTTTTCCTTTGTTTGTGCCTTCAGTGTTTTTTTGCGACATCTAATACTTTATTTTTATTTTTTTTATATAGTTAAGTGTTGGAACCCTATGAAATTTACTGACGTATCTAAAGTATATCACGAAGAGGCCCAAAGTCATTTTTTTAAAAGCTCAAAGTGTCACGATCAATGTTAGTTACCCTGGTGGTGCTGAGAGTTAAAATATCCCGACAGAAAGTAAGAAAATTACAATGGTTATCTAACTGGCAAATTTACGTGAAAAATCACACTATGAAAATAAAAAGTTGCATTGTGACAAAATCGTGTGGCTGAGTGTCGTATGTGTCGCTATATCTGGCGTCGCGATAGCGAAGTCTGCTGTAGTAGTGTATTGATTTTGTGACGACCTTTCACACGAATCCCCACAGAATGAAGCGCACTCATCTGTTGACCAACCCACCTGTCGACCAGTGCATTTAATGCACGTATGCCACACCAGATAAATGTTTGTTGTGGAATACGGCACGTAACATTAACCCAAATATCGAGCCACGGGCAAGTGGCCCGGCCAAGGATGCTGCAAGATAAAAACGGCCTTGCGGTTAACGGGGAAAATGCGAGCAAACTCGCACAGTTGTGATATGAGCAAGGACGGTGCTACTGTTGGATAATGCCTTGTCTTAATAGTTTCCTGCACGTTACCGTGGTACCGAGGCTTCTCCCCCCCCCCCCCCCAACTTCCTTCAAGGCATATTGATAAACACTGCTGCTCACAGAAAAATGGAATGCCTTTTAAGGGAAAACCCCAATGAGGATCATTAGAACTTAAATTTAAAACTATACATGTAGTTCTCAAAAAAGTGTTCCCTGTACGAAAAATAATTAATAAAAGACGAGGTGAGGCCTGGGTAAAAAACAAAGAACACAATGCCCTCATTTATCAAGCCGAGCTACCAGCATGTGTTGATCATCCTTCACCAGAAACAGACATTCACATCCGGTAACCCCTTACTCCTTCTATTTTCCTTTGTCCTGTTTAGCCACGATTTTACAGAAAAAAAATCCACCAAAAAAACAGTGTTTAGCGTTTCTTTATGAGAAAGGCCATATCAGTGAACTGGCCCTCTAACAGACTAGAGTATGCTGTAACCCAAGCATGTCCTTGAACTTTGTAAAACGCGAGAACTCAACAGCACAGCTTTTTCATGATGCATCTTATACCTTAAATGCAATCAAATCAACTGGATTACCTCACGGCAAAACAGACGTGCGAATAAACAACTTAAAGATTGCCCAAGACCACAATCTCAAAAGTTGTTTGCCGGCTTCCCCTCTACAGGGAAAAGGCGTCTCTTTTGTTATCGGTGTAGAACAAAGGCAAAAATGTCGGGCTGTGAGCTGATTTAAGCAACAAAGATGTCGTATGGCTCTGTTCCTCTGTTCCTCTCACCAACTCTCTTCCGCCTCGAAATTTTACCACTGATATTTAGTTCACTTGTGTCGCATATTTTCAATACAAGGAAGAGACTTGTATTACAAGTAACGAACTAGAACCTCACTTCGCTAGCGAAATGTTAAACACTTGACAAAAATTAAAACGCAAAAATACTTCCTTCAATGGGTTATTTCTTGAATAATATATTGCAAACAACACAGCTTGAATACGTCTTATAAGCCGAGTAGTGTTTGGTTTCTGTTGACTTAAGGTTTTATTGACTGATCTAGCATACGCCGCGTTATCTATTTACGCAGTGAGAGCTCGCACAAAGCTCTCTGAGCAACTGTGTGATGTGGGTTAAATGCTACGCATTTACTTGCAAAAAATACACTCTTTTCACATGGCGTTTTAACAAAGAAAACGAAATCAAAGACGAAAATAAAAAGTGACATGCACATGTTCAGATCAAGCTCTTCATAAGTCCCAAGTTTCATGGTCCTAGGGCCCATAGTGTCAGAGAAGAAGACACAAAAAATCGGAAAAAGTGTCAAGAAGAAAAAAAAGGACGAATTTTGCTCGCACAAATTCATATAACCCTTGCAAGCCAAAGGCTTGTCAAGTGTTAATTATTCTATAAAACCAACACAAATGTTTCCTTAGACTGATAACCAAGTCATCTGGCTCTCAAGTATGTTTTAAGGCCATTTGCCATTAAATCAACCGAAGTTCAACTCGAATAATGATTTAAAACTTTTTATGTGATATAAGGTTGAAGCTAGTTCCGTTTTCTATTCAAAGAAATGAATTTGTTTTTCGTACAGTAAAATGCACTGCTTCTCTCTTTTTTTTAAAAAAAAGAAAAAAAAAAAGGCGCTACGTGGGTTCCTTCTCTGCTGAACAATAAAACAAAGGTGGAATTGATGAGGAAATGCAATATGTGCCGAAAGTACACTGTGCATGTGGAACCTGTGATCTGTAGATAAGTATATATAAAAAGGAATGGTTGGTAACAATGCGATCACAACACTAAGGGCCACAACAGATGGCAAAAAAAAAAAAACATAGGCATCGGACACGCAGAGCCCTCAGCCAACAGCGGTTACATCACTGTGGTCCAGTTACTCTTTTGAAATACCGCCCGGACAAAAACAACATACAAGGTGCAACGGATGGAGCGACGGACGGGTCCTTGTACATCTACACTATATATACTTTCTTCCTGAAAGGTTTGGTGAAGGTCCGATAAATAGTTGTTGAGATATCGCCCGGACAAGAAAAGTTTAAAGTGTGACGGGCGGACAGACAAACGGACATGGGACAAATTGAACCCCCGTTACACATCTGCACTAATATATATATATATATATATATATATATATATATATATATATATATATATATATATATATATATATATACTTCCCTCCTGCAAGGTTTGGTGAAAATCCAATAAATAGTTTTTGAGATATCGCCCGAACAAGAAAAAGTTTGAAGTGCGACAGACGGACAGACGGATGGACACGGGACAAACTGACAAACTGACCCCCCGTTGCACATCTGTGCTACATATACTTTCGTCCTGTACGGTTTTGTGAAGCTCCGATAAATAGTTTCTGAGATATCGCCCGGACAAAAAAAGTTTACGGACAGCCAATATTGGCTGAGGGCTAAAAACATACACACACACACACACACACATATATCAACTCGCATAGAACCCACTCCATCCACAGCAACGCTATGGATACCGAGATCAGTATAGAAAGCGACCTACCACGTGGTCCGAAACAAAGCCACTTGAAATGAGTCGTTCGCTCAGACAGATCACATTTCCACAAAGAACCACCGACTCAAAAAAAAAAAAATCACGAGACTGGTCTATAGGTACCGCAGCGAACAAAGAAAGAAGAATGGGTCAATTGGTACAGCTCACGCTGTACGCATAGTCCTCTTCGTTTAATTATATATTTTGCATCATAAATCATTGCACTTAGGGGGCTCTAACAGACCCTTGACTTCATTTTGAAATAAATTTCGCCCTTCACTACTCCGAGGGCGGGGGGTGGGACGGGGGCGTATGTATATCAACGAGATTGGTATGTGATTCAATTTTTGTGTGTCCGTCATTTTTCACCAGTCAGTGGTCTCTGGTTTTATGGATGAACTAATTATTGTGTCGGTACTACAATAAAGAACTGACAACAAGCACCAATCAATGACATGTCTGGGCACCATGATTAATTTTCACGAAAACGCTCTTTCCAGCACGAAACCATGAAAAGGTGACTATCCAAGCAACTACACAGAACAAAGAAATGCTCTTGTGTAGTGAGACGTTTCTCAGGGGCAATAAATGCAGTTGGGAAAAGAGGAGGAAGGGGAAGGGGGAGTGTGTGGGCCAAAACATAAAGGCGTTGAATCTAAGACTATAAGCCACTGAATTCACATGCTTGAGGCTCTGTTAAACTACAGGAAAATGAAGTGCACTTTTTTATGTATACAGTTTCCCTTTGAGGAACACCTTGTTCAAATTCTGTTGATTTTTATTCGATTTGTTTATCACCTATTTGTTTATTAACTTCTTTGTTTATTTATTCATTTTTTTGTCAATTTATTTTTGCAGCGGGTTAGGAGAACAAACTAAAAGCAATACTAATATATAAATCACCACGTTCTTTTGATATATAGGCTAATACTGCCTCGAAGAAGGCTGTGTGTATTTTTAGACCAGCGCAGTCACGATAACAGAGCGAGAGACAAAGGCCCCTTAGGTTTTTTCCTCTGGCTTCCTTTGTTGTGTATGTACTGAATTAACTCGAGACTACTTCTATCGTTCCAATGCGACTTGTTTTCTTGCTGCGTGCAAAAAAAAAAATCACCCCGACACTCCCCAACAACCACAACTTGTGTCAAGACGGGCGTTAGCAAACATCTTGGTTTTCAATCTTCAAACGTTCAAGTTTGATCGAATTTCAATCAGCCTGTTAACACAAAGAAAGCTTTCACATACGAATTGGCACCCCTCCCCCCATGTACGGTAGAATTCGTGTAAAGACAAACGGCTTCACTAGAAATAACGTACATTGACTAAGCACTACACTAATGTCGCGGTTATAAGCCAGTAGCACTCAGTCTAGCAAACCAAGGGTAGTAGGTACAACTTCAGAGCACATTATTGCGATTAATACGATCCAATCAGTTGCCACAAACTGGTGCAGAACGTCAGCGACGTATAACGCTCAGCGGCGTGCTCAGAAATCACCTGCTTTAAGAACGGTGACTGTTTTCGATGGGGTCAACTCAGCAGCACTCGGCGGAAACTTCGCATGTTCTTGAAAACGACATGTGAAATATTTATTGAGTGGTGGTAACTGGTGTCCTGTATGTCCAACACGGCGTTTATTTAAGAACTTGACCTAGTCGCTACAATGACAAGGTGTGGTGTTCATGAATGGCATTGGTTAACAAAGACACGTGCATGACATTGCCTTTGGGTTGTGTCACATTCAGGACAAAGAGAGAAGCCGTATGAGCTCACAAAAGTCACATGAGCAGAAGGAATACCTACTGGCACGTGACCTAATCCCACGAGCAAAGTATACCAGCTTGCATGTGACCTTTCTGGGTACGATTAGTCGTGCGTATGCCTCTTGACCACGTGACGGTACTCCTGGGGCCCTCTTAGCCTTAAAATTACCCGCTAAAAGAGTGCTTCTATGTCTGGAAGTCCATACCAAGTTCGAGAACATTACTAGCTACATCAAAAGCTAGAACACATGCCAGATAACAAGTTAGACCCCAAACTAGAGCACAAGCTAGAGCACAAACTAGGGCACAAGCTATAGTACAAACTGGATAACAAGCTAGAGCATAAAATAGAGAATAAGCTGGAATGCAAGCTGACGAACAAGCCAGGGAACTAGTGAGAGAACAAGCTAGAGCCCAAGCTAGAGCCCCAAGCTAGAGCAGAAACTACAGAGCAAGCTAGAACACAAGCTACAGAACAAGCTAGAGCACAAGCTACAGCCCTAAGCTAGAGAACAAGCTACAGAACAAGCTAGAGCACAAACTACAGAGCAAGCTAGAGAACAAGCTACAGAACAAGCTAGAGCACAAGCTACAGCCCTAAGCTAGAGAACAAGCTACAGCACAAGCTACAGAACAAGCTAGAGCACAAGCCACAGCCCCAAGCTAGAGAACAAGCTACAGAACAAGCTAGAGCACAAACTACAGAGCAAGCTAGAGAACAAACTACAGAACAAGCTAGAGCACAAGCTAGATAACATGCTACAGCACAAGCTGGAGTACAAACTGGGGCACAAGCTATAGCACAAGCTAAAGAACAAGCTAGAGCACAAGCTAGAGAACAAGCTATCACCACTTGTTCCTTCCTGTCCTTACACCACAGCCCCCCCCCCTTCCCCTCCCCTAACTACAGAACCTTCTCAGAAATCGAAACTTTACCCTTGTTGTACTCTTTTTTCACAATTCGTTCGGTTCCGTTTTCAATTTTCAAGACAGAACACAGAAACTGAACGGTGTATAAACAAGAAGAACTCTTCAGGTCGAGCAACTTCTTCATGTTTAAATCTCGTAAGTTACGGTTTTCTCGTTGGCGCATGACGTCTCATGGCAAAAGTCTCCATATATCGCCAATGCTCTGTCAAAGTAATGCTGCGCCATCCGGTTAAGGGTCTAATAAATAAGGCTTACAATGTCGTGTTTTCGTGATTCAACTTTCTTACGGCATTTTACCCTAATCCGCACTTAAAAAGCGAAGCCTTTCATATCCGCTGACAGAGAAACCACAGAACTGATTGCAGATTGACATTCTAGAACCAACGCTCAGCTGACAACCTGTAATCAGGGCACTGGTACTATGTAAATAAGCAAACTAGAACAGTAGTGTTCAAAGATCGGAATCCCCCCCCCCCCCACGCCAGAAGCTTTTGCAGGTGAACACCTTCGGTTGTTTCTGGAGAATAAAACTTATTTTTGTGACACTGCACTTTGAATGATCACGTCAAAAGAAAATGTCTGCTGGTCTTACAGCTTGTCCAGCTGCCCTTATAAAACAATGAACCAGGAGGCATGAATTCCTTAATATTAAACAAAACAGCCACACAACACCCAGAGCTAAGCATGTCTCATCCCATAACTCACATAACACAAGTGGAACAAGACTTAAAGCCCTTAGCCTTTACGAACCAGAGGAACAGAACCAGAGCTATTATTACTGTGTCCAATAATAGCAGCCCGGGTGACATCTCTTTCTCTTGCAATAACAGCAACAGATAAACACACACACGCACACAATCCGCTAAAGACACATTTAGGAGAAATATCTTAAAAAACAAAGATCATTGCAAAAACAGAATAGTTGCTACCCCTAACGGCAAATTTTGATCAAGTTTACTGCGGGTGAGCAAATGCCGCTGTCTGGTTTCACAGTTTTTTCGGTGAGTAATGTTAAGTGCATTGTTCAAGCCTCACAGAACAGGAGAACGTGCTTCGTGTCATGTCCTAACGCCCTAAGTCAATGCTGTGCACCACGCCCCCCCCCCCCCCATTTTATAGGCTTCCATTCACCGCTTTTCCCTTTCATTTTGACGTAAACGTGTTTTGTCAACAGTCGCTTAACCACGCCTTCCACTACGTTGGATTGTGCATGTGTATCTGTAAGTATTTAACACTCAAAAGTAAACTTGAAATTATTTTTAAATATTTTCTAATGAAAATAAATAAATCAATATATATACATATATATATATAAGGTGTCGACAATTAAGTTGTCAAATATCAAAACTGGGTTCTAATGATATAATTTTCATAAATCGGATTAAACGTGTTCAACTGCATTGCTATCAATACCGCTGGTATTATGACCCACAGGGCTCGAGTTTGAAAACATTTTAACAACAGCTCTACATCAGTTGAACCAAGGTAAACAAGTCAACGAAATATTTGAATAGTCTTGATTGTAACCATGTCAGATACAACGGGACATTTCTGTGTTTGCATGGCTTTTTCCTGCAAATGCAACAACGGAAATGGATCTAGCACCTTAAAAAATAAGGCGCAGATTCGCACGAGACTGAGAAAAACAGTGCACATAAGACAAACAGGCCACATGATCTGTATATCTGGTTGCTACAACGAAAGCTGACATTGTTTTGGTTGTTGCCCAGGTGATTTCCTGGAAATGAATATCCGCATACAGGACATATAACACTAAGTAAAGTGAAATCCACGCAATGGTAATTAGCAGGGTGAGTCATTCCGATTAGCGACAGCAACGGTTCAATTACATATGCATTATATTCAGGCAAATATGGCAGTGCAGCAAACATGACGCCGCTGAAAAAACCTGGCACGGAAATCTGATGGGCACGGACAATTTGCTACATCATCCGGATAATCCGCCTATTCCGTTTCCGTTCATTCTACTTAAAACCATCATAATATCCGTTCTCTTTTCTTAAGTCATTCATGGTGGAGATAATAGGTTTTTATTGCTAGGCAACGGAATTTTATAGCATGACAATGGGACGTTGCTTTAATATATCTATAGTTCGCTCAGTAACGTCTCTTTTTATTGGTCAATAAACCGAACAAAGAATTAATAGCTTTCTCTTCAATGTTGGGCTATTTCTGGACTACTTTCTCCGTGTTATTGGTTCATTCCTTTGACGTCAACTCACTCGGTGTTTATTGGAGGTAGCACAATCTTAAACCCTTTCCACCGAAATTTGCAAACAGGAAATGAAACGCATGTGAACGCAATTTTTACTGCTGGCCTCCAATATTCCTGACGCAATTCATGATCCGTTTACGGCTAGAAGTCAATTGAATAAGCCCAACAGACCGTAGTTAATGTCGTTTGTTAACGACAGGCGAAATGATATTCCTAAGTGAACTGCTGCTAAAAAAACACATTTTACACAAAACCTGACGCTACTGATCCAGCTGTATATTATTAACTACCATTAATGTTAATAGAGAACAGATTAATATTCTCAGTTACAGAGGGCATATGTGATACAGCATAAAAACTCAGTGATCTATTTCTGGGATCATATAATTGATCTATTTTCTACATACATATACTTCTTGCAAAACAGGGATTACATGACAAAAACATGTCAGAGCGTCAATCAATACCTACTGAAGGCATCAGTCTAAGATATTGAGGTTGATGTATTTGTTTATCAGCATGTTCATTTCAGCGGAGGCTTTAATTCTCTCAAGGAATATTTTCCATACGAACAATAAAATTATCTACGCGCATTATTGCTGTAATGGTAGCCTAGAAACCATTTCTATTTTTTAGTCACATGTTGCCAGATGTTCTCCATTTCTGTAATTACAATTAAGAAGTTTAAATCTCAGCACTTGCAAAAATGACCTGCTTCTGAAGGCAGTCGCGATTTCCAAGTCATTACCATTTTAATTCTAGTTACATAAATCTCTGAATTTAGTATTGGATCTGAAGCAAACAAATTACATTCTTCGACATCTAGAACCTTTAACCAATAAACGTTTAATCGAGAAAGTGCGGGTTAGTTAATTCATTTCAATAACGTTTTTTATTCTGCCATAGTTCTCTGCCTGAACTAATATTTACACATCCAGCCCTATGTTATAAGTGAATGACATGCAAACAAGGCTACAAATTTAACAAATTCGCAAAAAAAAAATTAGAATACTGGCTACGACATTATCAACGTTATGCAAACATGTTTGTTGAAGTATCAACACACAGACGATCAGTCGAATCAAGGCTCTCGGTTCGGCAAAAAGAGGACACACACGTGACCTGTCCGGGATTTTTGCCTATCAAATCCCTCAGTGCCCTTCAAAAGGAAAGAATTTGGCACTACAGCATCACTTTTAAAACCGATATAACAGGAACTGGTACCATATTTTTTTTCAATCATCGTCCATCATTCAGGAAGGTTTAATCAATCAGATTAAACTACATAGAAAAGTTTACAGTTAATACAAGAAGGTTAGGGCATCACTGGAGACAGTCCTCTTCCTCATGTGATAACGTCGTGACACCAAACCGAAGACATTTAAGTTAGTTCTAACTTACATATACGCAAAAACAATACGTTTTATGTGATCCAAACCATAAGCGATGGCTTGAATTAATGGCATGAGTAAACAGACATAAGCGAATTGTCTACATATTCGCCAGGGATATTGTTTGGGTGCCTGGGAAAGATGACGTCATTCAACATGGCGGAGTAGCCTGCCTAGCAACCATTTAAAAATGCTTCAGCGCATGTGAAAAAAAGAAACACTATGCAAAATGAATCATGATCGAACGATGCTGTTTTCCTTAAGAACATCTGACAGCACTAGCTCTGAAGGCTGACATTACCGTGCTGCTTATCCGAGTTCTGGGGTGGCAGGGGGTGGGAGGGGGTCGGAACTGAATATGTACCCTTGAAGGTAAAATTCCGTTACAACTTGTACCTCGTTAGACATTTCCACAACTACAAAGACCTCCTACTAATTGCTTCCCTGAAGAGATGACAATTTTTTATTGTTACATCAAATGTTTTGTTTGAGGATTTGCGACAATGCGGAGGTGCAGAGGTTTCTAAAAAAAAATAATAATAAAAAAAGATAAAACTTTCAGAGTCAAGCAGATCTTAGGGCAGCCTAGAGCAAAGCACCGAAGGCTTGCAAATTTTTTAGATCATTCGTGGAAAGACATCGGAAAAAAGAGAGTTCAGCTCCAAAAGAACAGGAATTATAATGAGAAACGGAAGCTTACTAAAATTACGATAAAGCACTGCTCAGGAGTTGAAATGTGGAAGTGAAAACTGCTGGCAATATAAGATGCTAATTCTGTTGTCAAAAGAGATCCAAAAATGTCAACTGCACTGTGCATTAAGAAATCTGCAAACGAGATGCGCAGTTTCCGTCATTTTCTGATACCTGGGCAACCGTTTGATCAAAAAAAATATTTCGCAGAAACCAATCGATATTCTTGCAAAAATAGTTCCACACAAGGTCGATTTGTTGCTAATAGCTAAGAAAGTTATTAAAATCTCTCAATGCAATTGGGCCAATTCCGAAACCAGCTGAACGAAATGACCTTCAAACGCACAAAAACATTTTATTTTTGGCAAGCGCTTTGCTGTTTCCATAGCAACTGTGTAATAGTGGTGTGTGCTGAAAACGCTGCAAACCAGAAGAGCGAACGATTTATATGATTTCCATGTATGTGTCAAGCCAGATAATAATCAAATAAAAGACAGTATCACCTATATTGTACATTGTACACTAACGTAAGAAACTGTAACACAAACCATACACAGTGCATATCCAGTGCAAAGCGCAACTGTCACAACGAAAGTGCAGAGACAATATTACTTGAAGTGTTTTGACGCCGTTACTGATAACTTACAAAACGCTGCGAAAGCACTGCGCTCGTCTTTCCTCGTTATTCATATTTTATACAACTTTACGAATATCTGTTGTCTATGCCATTACATTGGTGTAACCATGGTGACATCTGAGGACAAGTGGCAACATCGTAAACACATTGTGTCTGTCTCAGCAGTGACATCATAAAACGGTCTAGAAACCGTCAAATGTCAACTGCGAAAATCTGTTTTTGTGAAAATGCTGTGGCCGTGACAATAATCACTGTACTTCTGTCTGGTGCGGAGAAAGGCAGATGTAATGTGACATATAGCGCAAATGGCACTTGTGTCATGGCAGGGGAGGAGTGGGGGAGGGGGGGGGGGGAGAGAGCGGAAGCAGTGTGACCAGAGAAACGAAAACAGAATGGGACAAAGAGTCTTTGCACAGACTTTCTTGATTTTTTTAGGAGGGAGTGGGGAGATTATTAACGTAGTTACGCGTTTCATCGATTGGTGTTGTGGTGATGAAGAATAGTACTATCTGGGCTTACACCTAGGGGGGGGGGGCAGGGTTCGCGTTGGCGGGGTTTTTGTCCACTTTTTGGGCATTTTTTACGAAATGACTCACTTTTTCGGAACCAACCGAGTTTTTTCTGGACCCAACTGAGTCACACTTTCCTTTTTTGACTCACCACACTGAGAACCCAGCGCGAAACCTGGGGAGGGACGAGGGGGAGGGGATGTTCTGAGGGTCGATAGAACACTTCAAAAACGAGTGTGGATACTTTGCGTGGAGTTCACTAACGAGTCGATATACAACTTGTACCTGAAGAGCCAAGTCGAAAGCCTGTGTAGCGAGTTCATGAACCTTTCTACAATTAGATTCGTACCATTGGTATAGAACGGCAAGCCAAGGGTCAAAGTGAGGTGAGAATATCATATACACACCAAGAAATGCTAGCTATAAAGCTGGGAACCGGTGCATCTAAAAATACAGCTCTCCATTAACGATTTTCGATACTTAAAGTGGTGGTAAAAACCCTGAAGCAGGCCGACAACAGTATGTCATTCTTTCGTTATCAATGTGAATATCATTCATACGATTCGCACCAACACAATTTGAACATCATAATAGGTGATACAAGCGAACTGCTGACTGGATTTCTATTCACTTTATTGGAAAATAACGGAAATTGAAAGTTACACAACAGATAGTTAATCAAGATGCTGCAGACATACCAGGGAAAAGTGACATCAACAACCTGCTATAACCTCCATTTATCAAAATCCGACCTTGATAAGAAGAATTGAAGGGGTCCATGCATAAACCTGATAACTGCAGTTATCAGCAGTGGAGAAAAACGCTTTTAAAGTTTGAAATTTTAGTAACAAACATAGGTTTTTCAAATTGCATGTTCCTAAAAAATCCCACTTCTAATCGGTTTTGAGGTGTAAGACTTACATCTGTGATAGAACAGAGGAAAAGAAGTACCGTGGTGGTAATAGTGCATTTTCCTGATAAGTGGAGTTATCAAGTTTATGCATGGACCCCTTCATTATTGTTATTGGTAGATTAGGTCTCCTTTTTTATTTCCAAGAACGGAGTAGCATAAAGCAATGCTTAGTAACCTTGGTAAAGTCATTGTGACGTCACAACGCTGCAATAATAGCGCTAAGATATCCTCACAACCAATTATATTGGTTCCAAATGAAAACACGGACAATTCTGGGATTTTCTCCAGTGTGTGTGTGTGTGCGTTTAAAAATACGCCGTGAAAAGTAGGTCAGCCATTCTCCAATTACGTTGTTTTGTTTATCGCTTGTGTTTTTATTGCGTAACTTTGTTTACTGCAATTGGTTAACTGATAGTGGAACAACAACAAGCTTCGCTGTTATAGCACTTCAGAGTGGGGATGACGTCAGTTGGAAAGCAAAAAACCAAGAGTGGAAAAGATAAGCATGAAACACTGGCAATCTGAAAGAGTAAAAGCGAAGGGCATTTGATTAGAGATTCCTCATTCCATACAAGTCTTGGACAATACGCCATATAGACGCAACCGATGTGCTAATTTAGCTCAACAAGTACGCTACCTGAGAAACGATACCGCCTTATACCCAAGAACATAAAAACCTGCCAATTACATGACTAGCACGTTTCCCTGAGTATCCTTTTAGTTAATTTCTCACAACGGGGTATAAAAAAAATCAATGAAATACTAACCATGAATTTCCCAACAATACAAGAAGGATACCTATAAGTGCAAACCTAATTTTGTTACCGCTAAACATTCTCGAGAACGAACCCTTCAAAAGCTTCCCTTACTCTGCATTGTCCAAAACCAAACAAGAACACGACACACAACACAAACCCGTCTGTTTAACAGCGACGTCACCAGCATACCTTAGAAATGAGTTCGTCGTGATTGGCTAAGTGCGCCCGACAGTGCACACAACTGTACGTCCTGTGGCACTTGCTGGGCAAGTACGCTTGAAATGTCTTCACCATCTTGACCTCCGCTCCGCTAACTTCCGCTTGACGTGCACGAGCACCGTCCACTTCCGCTCCCGGCTCTATGGTTACGACTATGACGTCACAACCCGCGATATACGACGTAAAATTTACGTCACGCTTAAACAGATAGTCACAACTTCAATACTAATGCAGCAAATCCAAATTTTTTGGTGTTTTTTTTTCCTTCAAGCAAATTTTGAATATATATTGCTTGTTTTGCTTCACTTCGATATTTAGTTATAGAACACCTTTCTCGTTTATTCAGTTTTAATCACGCTAATCAGCGTGGCTCTCAACAACGATCAGAACTGTCAACACTTGTTGTCTATGCTGAACTCCCTTTTCATTGAAAAACTACTATTTTGATGAATTGTTCTCATTAGCTAAATCAAGCGAGTAGTTCACAATAGGGTCGCACACTGAATTGTTCTCACATCATCCGATAAATCCAACCAGTGTTCATTGTTCCTTTTAATCTTATCCAATACTCACTGAAATTAAACACTGAAATTGAAAGTTTGTAGACCATATATCTTCTGTCCGTTATCTTCATAATATGTTTCCCGAGTCAAGTCAGGCACACGATTAATTCTGCAAACAGAAAACACATAAGATTTATGCAACACTGATATTTTTGAGTCTTTTACCATGACACTGAATATTTACAATACTGAGTAAATTTTTCTCTCTTTTTTATTTACCATTCAAAATTCTTGTTCATATGTTTGTCTAACTAGAGTGCGCGATATTCGAACAGTTAACACAACCGTGTGCTTGTTTCCCAACGAAACCTGACCTTATGTTGTTTTTATTTTGACAGCATGTAAACACAGCAAAAATCTATTCACACACAAGCCATTCGCGTAACTATAATGCAGATATGATCGCAGAACTACAGCCTTTATATGGAGGTGACACTCGCAATCAATACGAATTCTCGTCGTGAATTACTTAATATTTACCTCACCAGCAATCTGACATGTTTTTTTTTCTTTGTTTTTGCGTGTTGCCAAAATGCTCTGTTTAGAGCTGATAGTACAAGGAAACCACCCAATGTATATTTATATACATGCGGGTATTTTCACTGTACATTAGAAAAAAAAGGTCACTAAAGTGCAAACCGAGATTTAAAAAAAAAATAACCAACCACATATTTTTTAAAGCCCCCCGACTGGTAACAACCACAACTAAGCGACCGCTTGAAACCAACCACAAAGCGAGACCAAGTACCCAGTTATTTTTATCTGCTGATTTCATTGGATTTCATTGGAACAAATTAGGAAAAACTGAAAGTCATGACTTCATCTGATACTACCTTAAACTATTTAAAGAAAGTGTATGCAAAATTGTCCACTTCTTTTAAAATTGAAGACATCATCAATTTATACTGACACACGTCCATTCACCGCACAGCCCCCCAACCCCACCCCCTTCCTATGTGCGTGGATATTTCACGGACGAGTCCGTCACTGCTATAATATGCCATCCCAAACTTTTGCCAAAAGCTGCGCGTCTGTGACCAGCAAAAACTGAAACTGCCACTCTCGTTTTCCGGATATAAACCGATAAACGAACAACAGTCCGCCAAAAACGTCCCAAACATTTACTACTGGCGTTGGCCAGTAAGCTCTCAATTTGCATTTCATGTCGTCCAATCTTTCCGTTACTTCACCATCTACAAACTACACTTGAAATATGTGACTTCGCTTGTAGAATGTATTGAAACCTCTGAAATAAGTTAACGCTCACGCCAACAGGTCGCCTGCAACCAAAATCAGGAGACAAGATCCGCCTTTTGGGGGCATTTTTCTTTCAACAATCACACCACAAAATTGTTTATGCTCTTGGCTTCTAACTTATTCTAACTAACACTTACACAACACCAAGCTTCACAACGCCGAAATCTCCCAGGTACATTAGAAGCAGACGTTGAGTCTATACATGGAGCGGTATTCACGCCAGCCGACGCTTCATAGATCTGAGGCTATTCCCATACGCGGCTGAACACATGAATGTGAACAACTCTGTTCAATTCACTCAAGCAAGAAAAATATAACCGCTTGGACAGCCTCAGACTGACAGACAGAAGCCGAAGAGGCACTGACCATTTACTGCAGTGCTAAAAAAACTAAGCATTTCACGAAATGTAGGAGACCTTGGATTTTAATCTTGACTCAGCTGTGGCCTAGAACAATGCATTGAGCTCACAAAAGATATGGGCCAGGGGTCTCAGAGACAAGGACATCTATCTCATTAGAAACGAAGCCAACAAAAAGCTGTCCTTACATGTTTGGCAATGAATGGCCAATAGCCCGACCGTAAGCAAATAGAATATGATCATTCACAGGAAACACGTAACAAAAATTTGGAAAATCCTCATTTGCATTTATTCAGCTTATTAAGTTCATAAAATCCAGTGGGGTTGCATATTTTGCTACTCAGTCTACAAAGCAACACACATTATACAGCTCTTTCATAAATTCTTTAATTTCCAGCAGTTCGGGAACTGCAGGCATTAGCGCAGTAGTTCTAAGCAGTTGTTTTGACAACCTCTGTAAGATACAAAGCGCATAAAAATGGTGTTCAAGTCAACATCATGTTTTTACAAAGCCTGCCGTGTAAGGACAAGTTGGGGCGAAAGAAAATGGAGCCGCACGTACAACTTTGAAGATGACTTGCAAAAAAAAAAAATAATACGACATGAGAACGTCAGATTAAATGAAGAACTACAAGGCACAAGTCAGCCGTCCAAAAGGAATATATAAATAGTACAAAGACACCGATTTCTGTCTCACTGGGCCTAAAAGAAAAACCGCGTCATTTCCCCCGTAACAAGCATGCTACATGTCGGGCCTAAAATGGCAAAATTATTCAGTTCCTAGAAATATACTTGAAGAGGCGGGAAAGAATCCTTGCGCCACAACAACGGAAAAGTACTATTGATTCTATTCCACTTAATATAACTGTACCTATAACAGGCATGAGGTTTTGGGTAGGATATAGCGGAACAAATTTTAGTACCTTGTAAATATAAGAATTCTTTACACGGCTGCTGGAACTCTCTCCCAAAAGCTTACAATGTATTGTCATAAGTAACCGCCAATAAGATAATCTAAAAACACCATCTGTTTCCACTATTAGAACCCAACCTAATGTTACCATCTTGATATTCTATGAATGCACTAAATATTAAATAAGTAGCCTTGGCATTTTGTGCTAACATCCTTTCAAATAAGGGGCGGATAACAGCCATTTTCCAGATGTTTTATTTATTTATAGGCGTTAGGAAAGCGCACCAATACAATGACACGAAACTACCAGCAATTTCTTGACCGGACCCACTTGGCATATCTATTTTGGCAACCTCTTCTGGCATTATTTTTCCTTTACATATAACAGTGTTTCGTTTCTATCGCATTTTTTCCTACATTTGATACTGCTATCTAGTTATCGGCCGGTATAAAACCACTGTCTAGTTTACCACGATTACACCTGATTAAATCCATTCTTTCTTTACACTTGCATCATACGTGCTATTTTGCTCTGCCCTTTCCTTTAACACACAAGCAATATTTTTCTCACTGGTTATTACCAGTCCCTGTGAACTCATGGACAGAACACCGATATATGCAAATATGGTTGATAAATTACATATGCAAACGATTTTCTCTCAAGACTATTCGAACGGTTGACTGGCGATATAATCCAGCATGTGGTTTGACACAATTGCCTTATTGTTAAGTAGATAAATTACAAATCTGTTACATGAAGTACTGTGATTTTCAACATGACAAAGAAGGATGGTATATTTGTGTAAAAAATACTTATGTATACGGATCGATAAAACATAGTATAAATTTGTCAGATAACTAAACACCTTCAACAAAGATAGTTTTCGCAAGGCAATTACTTTTTCAGTTTTTCCATAAATTGACAAATTTGTATTTGTAAACCATTCCTTTGCTCTTTTGCCACAGCATGCAAGCTTTGCACAAGCAATGACACAGCATCAGACAGGCACAAAAAACCACACTATGAAATTCGAGAATTTAACTACTTAAATCTACTTTTGTACTAAAACATGGGCTGATTTTTCCTATGTTGTCACAAATCCAGGGCGAATCCCGCCCCTCTCCCTCTCTCTACCCTACAGAACAGGGTAGAAATAAGACTATTAAGTTTGCCCCAAGGTTGTTTCTATATCTTGACTAACACTGGCAGTTTGGGAGGAACTGAACTCTGTACTTACCAGGTACCCACACCAGAATAAATTATTATCCGAGTCAGCCTCAAGGGTTTAGGACAATACCCTCCGGTACAATTTCCTCCGTAGGACTACACCCATCCACCCGCGGACGATTCTCCCGTGGTTTTTTACAGCTTTTTATAAATCAGATTTTCGCCATACTTTTTCGTTAAAATGCTATCATTCTCGTTTTCCTAAAACTATTCAGGAACATGACCACTCATTTTCCCACCAGTGCCTTTTTCGTACACGTAGTGGTGTTTATACATGCACATGCAGTGGTGATTTCATTCTATGACCTATCAGTTGTGATCAATGTTACCAATAGAGGAGTTGCATTTCTAGTTTCAATTGTATAGAATTTACATAGTAATTTATGTGTCCCTGTGGTCAATGCGTGATGACGAAGGCCTTTAGCAATTATTGCGAAAAAAAAAAACAACAGAATGAATAAACACGAATAACCATGCATATTGTAACCAGCTGAAGAATTTTGAATATTGGCTATCAAAAAATTTTTTTTAAAGCCGTGATTTGGCCATTCTGTATCAGATTGTCCAAAAAGCTGAAAGTAATCCTATCAAAACTGAGCTGAAGCAACATTTTAAAATAAAAAATTACGTGTATCCGTACAGAAGCTAGATCTCCGTTCCAACACCCCACCCTCTCATCCGACTTACGTGACTAGGCTCGCACGTCGGCTGATCTAAAAAATAAAATTGTCGGAGTGGGGGGGGGGGTGGTCGACCCGTGGGGCAACAGTCCTCGGAGGCAATATTCCTCCAGTGACAGTTGTCCCGGGAACAATTGTCGTGGGACAGTAGTTCGAGAGGATGCTGTTTTCTCGACGGCAATTGTCCTGTTCCCTGCCTCAGAGTCCGTATACGTAGTTGTCAGATTAAATTACAAATAAACTGTTACATAATAACACAACACCCCACCCTCTCATCCGACTTACGTGACTAGGCTCGCACGTCGGCTGATCTAAAAAATGAAATTGTCGGAGTGGGGGGGGGGTGGTCGACCCGTGGGGCAACAGTCCTCGGAGGCAATATTCCTCCAGTGACAGTTGTCCCGGGAACAATTGTCGTGGGACAGTAGTTCGAGAGGATGCTGTTTTCTCGACGGCAATTATCCTGTTCCCTGCCTCAGAGTCCGTATACGTAGTTGTCAGATTAAATTACAAATAAACTGTTACATAATAGTCTCAGATATGCACTTATAATCTGCAAGTAGCAAAATCAGGCAGCAAACTAAATTTGACTCCTATTTTATGTAAAAATATCATACGTGGCAGACTTGGGGTACGACATAGTCTAGAATGATAGATGCCCGGCCACCCCGACTAGGCTATCTCTATAAGCCAAATCACACGAGATAGCCAAAACACACTTTGGGTGTTTTGAATAAAATGCCTAAGAATTTTGAATCTCGACTGCGAGGGAACGGGGTAAAAAATTTAAGAAATGACACAAAAATATAGAGGAAATATCGCAAAACAGCTCATACATTGAACATAAAAGAAATTGAAACTTGAAACTATTTATTAAAGCTTTCATTAATTTTTAAAACAGCATACGGGTTGTTAAAAACCCGATTGCCCTTTGATATTTAGGTGAAATCTCTCTATCATTTCTTTCATTTTTTACCAGGTTAATTTTATTTGAAACACAGAATTTTTGCGCATTTTATTGGGAACGCCCCAAATGTGATTTGGCTTATAGAACAGTAGAAGAGACAGTCACCTAGGACTACCACAGTACGACTGGTGCGTTGAAAACTAGCCTGTAATCCTTATACACGGTCTGTACAACAGGCACTAAGTCAATAACCACTTTGAAATAAGTTAACAGGTGCAGGTGTCATGTATTCCAAAATCATCGATGCGTGATTTTGGGCAATTTTCGTGCTTACAGGCATTTTAGTGCCTGAAGTCAGTCACTGCTAGTAGAAAACATGGCGCACATTTTTTCATACACCTGTTTTCCTATTTTAGTCTTGTTAATTACAAAAAAATCATAGTGACAGTCAATTCTGTGTGTCAAAGGATATTCAAGCATCTAAACAGTCCGGTTCTTACCTGTTATGATTCGAGCAGCTTTGTAGAATCGTTTCCAAACTTAGTCTAGTAATCAGCTGTACCTCAATGTTTTTGTTTTGTTCTTGTACTATTACGTCACGTAGCACGTGATATAAATAAAACACCAATCTCCATACTATGTACCCTTTTTAATAACAGCCAATGCCCGAATTGTTTTTCAACAAACGAGCTCTCATTGAATATTTTTGTTAACATGTTAGTTTGAATCAAAAAAGAATATCTACAATATTGAGACTTCCTTTTCTTTTATTAAAATATTTTCCAAAAAAAAAAAAAATTCATGCATTAGTTTTTCACCATATAAACCCCTCCAAATTTTATTTTTCCTGACTGAGAGATTTAGTATTGAAAATGGATGGCAACACGCAAAATCGATTCAATAGACGATCCATTCAAACTCCATTCGGCTAAGGAACATACAAAAACTGAAATTCTACAGAGTAAGTTATAATATCCTAAAAGTGATAGGTAAATGCCAGCGCTAAAAAAAGTATGAGGTTCTTGTTTGTGATTATGTGCAAAAGGCATTATAAAGCAAATTTGGACACTGATGAAATGAAAGTAGGAGGAAATGAGAGTTCTAATGATGTCATAATGATGTCAGAACCCCCTAGACTGTAACAGTTGTCCCACTGTCATTGAACCATACTACGTGAGGCTCCCCCCTCCCAACAAGGCAGCGACAGTCCTATCACTGTCATAGATCATACTGTTCTACCACTATCAATCTTTAGACTATACAATGTGAGGACCCCCGCCCCACAGGAGAGCAAAATTCAGCCAAATTCACCTGTGTTTACATATTACATGATAGTATGTCGGACCCCCCCCCCCCCCAAAAAAAAAAAAAAAAAAAGAAATGTGATTTTTGCATACCTACACGTTTCAAACAGTTATAAACATTTTTAGTTTTTGGAACTCACCCCCCCCAAATTGTGATTTTTGCATATTTACTCGTTCCAGTTGATTCTAAACATTTTTGGTTTTTGGACACTCCTCCCAAAATCGTGATTTTTGCATATTTACACGTTTCAGACAATTCTAAATATTTTTGGTTGTTGGACCCCCTAAAATTTGATTTTTGCATATTTACACGTTTTAGATGTTTTTTGGTTTTTGCCTCCCCCCCCCCCCCCAGGGAAATTTTACAACATCTATTTTTATACACCTCCCTACGACATTGGGAACTTGGAAATCACAATCTGGCGGGAAATCGAAAACCTGGATGCATAAATGGATGAGCGAGAACACATTTCGCCATATCAGTTCAAGCAAATAATGCGATAACAATGACAGCCAGTTCAGTATAGGATATACCAGTCCTCTGCCTTGAATGCGATGTGCAATTTCCATCTATGGAATTGTTTGAATCACATACATGCACTCAAGCTGAGATGAAAACTGAAGTGAAACATGCTCGTGATGAGTTTGCTAGCGCACGTACGGGAGCGGATCTTATATCTGCAGTGAACCGTGCTCACGAACAGCTTGTTGAGGAGAAAGCTGCAAAGGGACAAAAGATGGGACAAGTGGGGATATGCAGAAAGCTTAGTCTTGGCGAAAACGAGCAGGAAAAACGGTATGAGTTCAACAATGGAACGGATTTACTGCTTGAAATGTGACAGCAAGAGAACCATATTAAGTACATTTGTTGAAGACCTTAAACCATGGTATAAAATGGTGCATTGTAGTACATGCTCGCATCAAGAAAATGACAGCGAATACACAAGGTGTCATGACAGAACAAGTGCATAATGCATTTATCAGCAGTCCAGCATATGGAGCATACAATCCAGCTGATATTGGTAAGGACTTGCCAGAAGCCTATAAAGAATTGTTTACTTAGTTTGGCGAACATGAGCGACAAGGCTTTGGCTGGGTGCAGGATAATAAATTGCACATTGAAGTTCATACAGCTACAGCAACGCCTCTGGAAGCAGGCATTTTTATCCCGCTGCCGAAGAAAGTGAAGAATACGAAGTTTGTGTTAAACATTAACAATAAAGATAACTAGTGTTTCTTATGGTCCGTA
Organism: Protula sp. h YS-2021; assembly: GCA_949752745.1. Lineage (NCBI taxonomy): Eukaryota > Metazoa > Annelida > Polychaeta > Sabellida > Serpulidae > Protula > Protula sp. h YS-2021. The sequence continues at coordinate 15,651,287 of OX457030.1, forward strand.
TTGGTTCACCTTCACCCTCTTCAGAGCAACCCACATAGCGTGAGTTAATACAAACCATTTGAGAAGGAATTAAATGTTGAGGGTATGACATTTCCCACGCCGATTACTAACATTCCAAAGTTTGAAAAGGAGAACGATGTGCCCATCAACGTGTTTGGATATGAACAAGATGTGGTTGTTCCGATACAACTTAGTCGAAACGTCACTGTCAGAGAAATCAACTTATTTCTGATTAGCAATGACAAGAAAAGGCATTACTGCTTGATCAAAAATTTTAGCAGACTTATGGCTTATCGATAAAAGCATGATGGAGCAGCTTTTTATTGTTTGAACTGTCTTCACGGGTTTATACGACAAGATCTTTTAGATGAGCATCGTGAAGTGTGTGGATAGCATGGAGCGCAACGTTTATCACTCCCCAAGGAACCTATCATCAAGTTCAAGAATGATGCCAAACAACAGCGAGCACTTTTTGTGATTTATGCAGACTTTGAATGATTCACGCAAAAGCATGAAGGGGATAGGTATCAACATCATGGTCCAAACAGCTTTGTCTATGTAGTTGTCAGCCAGTAGGACACACGTGCACCAGTCATGTATCGAGGAGACAATGCCGTGAAGGTCTTTTTAGACAATATGGTTAACGAGCGTGATCGTATTGTGCGTGGTTTAGAGCAGCCAAAAGATATGGTAATGACTCGTGAGGACCAAGAGAATTTCAAGAACGCTGTCGATTGCTACATTTGTCATGAGCCTCCAGGAGCGGGTCGTGTGAGAAACCATGACCACATCAATGGCAAATAAAGCGGAACAGCGCATAATAAATGCAACTTACAATTTCGTTTTAGAAAGGATCGGTAGAGGGATGAAGATTCTTTTATCATTCCTGTGTTTTTCCACAATTTGCTAGGCTATGACAGTCATCTGATCATGGAGGAAATTCAGTCCTCTGATCATGGAGGAAATTCAAAATGAAACGATTACGGTCATTCCCAACACCATTGAGAAATATATTGCATTCACCATGAGCAATCTAAATTTACGGACAGCTTTCACTTTATGAGTACCTCTCTACAGAAGTTGGTATCCAACCTTGTGGCAGAAGGGAAAGATAACTTATACAACATGACTTCTCACATTCACAATAGTGGCCAACAAAATTTGTTGCTGAGAAAGGGAGTGTACCCCTATGATTACGTGGATGAACCATCCAAGTTTTCTGAAACGCAGCTACCGTCAAATGACAAGTTTTACAGTCAGCCCAGCGAAGAGTACATTAGCGATGAGGATTATGCTCACGCGCAGAAGGTGTGGGATACATTCCACTGTACCGCATTCGGTGAATACCACGACCTGTACCCGAAATCAGATGTGCTACTGCTGGCTGACGTGTTTGAAAATTTTCGTCAAGTATGCCTCAACACGTATGAATTGGATCCTGCTCATTAATATGCCAGGCCTGTCGTGGGATGCTATGTTAAAAGCGACAAAGATGAAGTTGGAATTAATCATTGACATTGACATGTACCAAATGGTTGAACAAGGCCTACGTGGAGGAATATCTGTGATCACGCACAAGTATGCGAAAGCAAATAACCCCTATGTAGGAGATTGCAATTCTGAGATACCAAAGAACTACCTAATGTACCTCGACGTAGACAACTTGTATGGCTGGGCCATGTCGCAAAGCATGCCTCAAAGCGAATTTATGTAGGTGAGCGAGCCAGAATCCCTCGACTTCATGGATGCGGCTGAAGATGACGACATTGGTTGCATTTTAGAAGTGGATTTAGAATACCCACATACAATCCACGATCGTCATAATCACTACCCAGTGGCTCCAGAACGGAAATGTGTCAAAGTTGGAGAATTGTCAGAGTACAGTCGGAAGCTACGGAAAAATATGAACATGAAAGGCACACCTAGTGAAAAGCTCATTACTAAGCTATGTAACCAGAAGAAATATGTGCTTCATTATAGGAATTTGCAGTAGTACTTCTCACTAGGGTTGAAAGTCACCAAAGTGCACCGTGCCATTATGTTTGAACAGAGCAATTGGTTGGAAAAATACATTACCTTGAACACGGAAAAGAGAAAATTGGCCAAGAACCCATTTGAGAAAGACTTCTTCAAACTAATCAAACTAATGAACAACTCTGTGTTTGGCAAAACCATGGAAAATGTGAGAAAGCGAATGTATGTTGAACCTGTTCACAAGGAAAAGCAGTTCAAGATACTTGTGGCTAAGCCTTCTTTTCACAAATTCAGAATTTTCAACGAAGATTTGACTGCCGTACATTTGCGTGAAGTAGATTTGCTTCTGAATAAACCCATTCAAGTCGGCTTCACCATTCTCGACCTCAGCAAGTGCTCATGACTTTCGTTACAATTACACGATGGCCAAGTATCTCAATGCCAAGCTGTTGTTCAGCGACACAGACAGTCTATGTTATGCCATAGAAACGGAAGTTATCTACAAGGATATGCAGCATGATGCTGACCTGTTCGACACAAGTGACTATCCTTCGGATCATTTCCTACATTCCAACGCAAACTAAAATGTGCTTGGGAAAATAAAGGATGAGACGGTAGGCAACCCCATTGAAGAGTTTGCTGGACTCAGACCAAAAATGTACAGTTTTATGTATGGTGGGAAAGAAAAACATACAACCAAAGGCATAACTCGAGCTTGTATAAAACGCATGAAACATATGCAGTATAGAGACAGTTTGTTTAACCAAACTCAAACGATGGCTGCAGGGCACATTATTCAAAGTCAAAACATCCAGCTTTTCTCGGAGAAGTTGAGGAAAGTAGCCCTCTCCCCATATGACGACAAGCGATACTTGTTGAATGATGGCTATTCCGCCTTGACCCATGGACGTTACAAGATGACAAAAGGGGGAGGTCCTCCAACTTCAGAGTTATTTGAGGTGTGAACACTGAAGCGTTAACATCGAAGCTGGAAGTCGTAAGAGATCTGCAACGGATATGGATACTCTTGCAGATACAGTCAAAGACTTAAAAGTAAAAATCCTATCACCACCACCAAGAACTTGAAAGTGGAGATGACGTCACCATCACCACAGTCATGGGAGGGAATGCTTTTTCTAGGAAATGGAAAGTATATTAAAATTATGAAGCAAAGCAATGAAGGAGTGGTGAACATTTGCAAGTACCTCAGAGATGAGGGGTCTGGAGAAACCGTCTCACGAAAAAGGGTATTCTGCTGACAATACCTGAATGGAAAATGTTAAAGAAGCAGGTGAAAGAATTGGATAAAAGGCTTCGAAGACAAGAAAACACCTCATAAAATATACGTACTCTCATCATGAATGCATTAGTGTTTAACAGTGGTGTTTACTTCGCCGTGAATGACTTGAATGAAGTTATTATAAATTCTGCCTATCGGTTTAAGCCTGAAGTGTGGAAAGAATTATAAACATGCCGTTGACAGCACCTGGGTTTAAACATAAACGTGAACAAAAATGTTGAAGTGCTAGTGATTGGACATGATTCATCAGACACACGTGTTAGATTCTGGAAAAATCTTTTACAGGATCATCCAGAGGATTATAATGGAATGTTGTCCGGTTACTCCATTTACAGCATTAATTGACTTTGATATGAAGAAATGGCGCGCAGTGTCAAACAAATCTACCCTTAAAGCACGTGTAAGCATAAACTCACGACTTAGACGCGTATGTAAATAACGATTATGTAAACCATTATTTCCTGCGTCACCTATATCACCACCGTCAGGATTTACATGAAAACCTGATACATACTTTTCATGATTGGGTCTTTTCACCTCATGACTATTCATTGATCCAGCAGTATCTATATAAATGAGACGCATAGAGCGCTCAGAATTGAGACTTTCTTCCGATTCATGAATGAGGCGAGAAATGATGCTGGTATAACCATGGGTATTTTTAGTATGTGAAATCAATCAATCATTCAGAAATAATTCAATATTAGACCACAACTCATTAAACAAATCATTGATGCATGATACGTTATCATCTGCACCACACGCTATTCCATCCCCTTTACAATGCATCATACAATATGAAGTTTGCTGTTCTTTAAATCTAAGTATTCTTCCGTACTTGCAGAAGTATAAAAATCTATTGGAGCACCCTCTCTAATGGTAGTGAGTGGTTGATATTCTACATTATAACTTTTTTCTACAGCAGTTTGCGTTGGTGGTATGTGAAACCATTCCAATGGAGAAAGACTACATTCACATGAATAATTATAAATTAAAGGCATTTTTATTTCCGAAATATATCTTTCTTATGTTTTGTTGATGTAATCCCTCTAGCGGCCTTTCGCCTTCTGACACGTTTTGTCGATTGCACTTTCTTTTGTCCTCCTAAACACATCACCAATCACATGCTGTGCTACTCGGACCGTAACCTCTTTTGCGACATCTTTTGCAGCCTTTTTAAGATGCGGTGCAATGATCTTAGCCCCTGCCTTGAGCAGTGGAAAAACTTTGCGAGCCAATGATCACGGTATTGAACCAATACTATTTCCATATTGTATTCGCGCTCTTTTGAGTCCTGGTAATTCCCCGCCCACTTGGAAAAGAAAATCGTTGCGGTATGCAGATAGATTGTGTGTGTATGCTTTCATAATGCTTTTGGTCGAAAATGAAATTTGCAGATCACCTTTCCAGTTTGAAATGTTACATTATGACCTGTGTCATCCTTAACATTCATTTCTATCGTATCAAATTTCGATGTGTTAACAGGTGCGTAATGAAATTCTTCATAAATTTTCATAATAATATCATCATCTTCACCTTTAATTGGAAACGAACGTACTAAAGGAACATAATAATCTCCAACAGCCTATGTTCAGCCGGGCCAGATTGTCTATACCATTGATTTTGTATAAATCCTAAAATCCCAGCTAATCCAGTAGAAAAGACAATTTCATAATCATCTCTCAGAATAAGAAAAAAACTCTTCGTCTATTTTTACCATACTTTAACCTAACAGAGCTTGCATATATAGATAGTTCTAATTCTTCATTTTCTGCAGTACATATTCCAAATATGGACCTATAGTAACCATATCGAATGACAACTTCACGAAACGTGACATCCGATAATGACTGTAGCATTCATTCCTTGTTTCATTGTTGCCCATGTATGTGGATATTGAATTTCAGATAGGGCCACTTCATATTTTCCTTTCAGCTATATATATTTCGAGGCATACGAATTTGGTAATTATAGACTTTATTTGTAGGATAATAGTTCATGCCAGCATGAGTAAAGTAATGTTAAAACTTGTTGACTCCATGATGGCTAAATTGTATATGTGCGTATACGGACTGGATGCGTATATACATTACTTTGTGCATTAACACAACATGCATTATGTTTTTTGCATACGCTGCGTGCATGGTCCACAGTGCTGCTGTCTATTACTTCTCCACAGTGTTGCTGTCTATTACTTCTTCTTCACAACAAGCACTTGCACACCTTATTTTTACAGGAATATGATTTGTAGTTTTAGTTTCATTTTCTTGGCAGCAACATAAATCTTTAAGCCATGTTAAAAATTTTCCCGTCCTTCTGGAAACTGTCTTTGTTGACGTTGTTTCATTTCTTTTGTAATGTCTTCACGAGTTGTCCTTTTGCTAAAATAGTTTTTGGAATATTAGCATCTACAATTTCCTGGATAAACTGATTCCAACCATGTGGTGGTTCTCGTCGTTCTTTTCTTCTTGTAGCAACCAATGCTTCTTTCAACAAATCAATAATGTTGAAATTGGTGATGACATCACCCGTTTTTAAAACAAGTTCATTTTTATCTGTCAATCTCGTACCATGTTTCTTAAGTTCTGCCAGAAGTTGTGTTAGTTTTCCATGATAGATAGATTGAAAATAGCTTAGAAACTGTTGCGACTTTTCTGCATTAGATGATTCAACAGACTTTAGTTGTTGTTGTAGTTGAATTGTAAATGACGACCAAGAAGTTGAGACATTTCCATTGCCTTTTCACGAGTTCGTTTATTCACTTTGCTCTGATTCCGCAATCTTTTCCTTTCTTTTCCAATAACATTTTGTATTCGTATTCAGGAATAAGGACCATTTTCTAAGTATGTTTCATTTTAACAGTAACTGGGCTAACAAGGGTAATTACAAATTTAGCAATAGCTCCAACGAATCTTCCTTTCTGATTGATCAACTTCTTTTTTCTTTGAAGTGATATCTTCCTATCTGCCAGTGTGCGTAGGATATGACGCTCACGCTTGAATTCCTTATACCTTTTTGAGCTTAAGGGTAAATGTCCTCATAAAATATACAAACAAATTTCAAACAAGCTAGTTATTTCCTCCTTAATAGCTTGCTGCTGTAGCAAGAATTTATGTCGTTTAGGCTCACTGCGTGCGAGCAAGTGAAGAAAAGGCTGGTTACCTCGAATACGTTTAGACATCTTGGTTCGCTGCAATTGGTCAAGCGACTTGGTTCTTCTTCATACACCACTTTTTCAATATGTATATGCATAATGTGTATCTTTTGGTAAAGTACCAGTACGAATACGAGGTTGATCATTTGTCTTTGGTTTTAAATAAATGAATAAATAGCCATAAGGTTTGCTGGTAGCATCTTGATAGGCTTCTGTTAGAAACTAAGATTTCCAGGATATATTTGCTTCACTAGTGTACTTATTTGTTGACCGTCTCTTGGATTTTTAAACAGAATGATGTAATGTATATTCAAACTAATATTTCGCTAATATTCCATCATTTCTCTACCATGATGGAATAAATACACAATAAAAATTATGCTTAGATTTTGATGACTGCTGCCAACACTAAAGAGACGTATCATCCGCTCATCACTATGATATTTGGTCATTAAGTCGTCAATGATGAGTAAGTTTTTTTTTTGGATTAAAGCGCTCTTCAATGTCGTCTGGAATGCCTTGGTAAAATTCCACGCCTTTCATTCCCCTGTACAAAGGCTAATATGCTGCATAGAGCCATAGAATGGGTTTTGGAGAGGATTTAATTAACTTTTGTTCTAGAATTTCCTTGACTAGAGAAGTTTTATCACTACCAGTAGGTCCAGAGACCAAACATGTGAATCGATGCTTCATTTTTGAATGTCTGTTTCTTTTACCCAACTGTTTAACTTCTTTGGCCAACCTAACCACTTGACAAATAATGCCTTAACACCTCGCCTTTTTCGTGTTTTCAAGACCTTTTCAATTCAGTAGATGGATTCAACATCTTCTGTCACTTTCTGCAGTTCTTCCTTATAGAAATGTCCATCAATATCCTCGTACAAAAAAGTATTTCACACTGTTCAAGTGTATTCCTTGCTTCTTACAACGATGTGTGACAATAAAGACTTCTTGTATCCACTTTATATGATAATTCCGTTGAAAGACGTATTTCATGTGGGAAATGCGAACATGCTCACCAATTTTAATTTTGTAGGATTTGACAAAAAGTATGAAATATTTAATTTTTAATTCTCACTTTAGTATATTACTACATACACACTCAGCAAAAGCACAGGACAGAGACATGTGATCAAGTGCGTTGTAGCAATAGTAGAAAACACGAATTGCTCGAAATAGTCTTATCAGAGAGCAATTAATGTCTTTCAATCGTTCAAGTATGTATGTAGAATTCTCTTGACTCAAAACCAGTGGATCTTTAAGTTCCGCTCAAAATTTCAGCAAATACCCTAAGTGAATACACAGACCCTCTAATTCTAGAGATCTGCTGTAAACACACAAGTACACACATACAGTTGTGTTGCAATGCATTGTGTTTTAAATTGCCTCAAAATTGACAAAGTGGCTCTTTGTCAATGCCTGACCCAAATGTACATTTTGTACCGAATCGAATGCCTACTATTCTTACTAACTTTGCCAACCCTTACCAATAATGCATACAAGTGTGTAGGTCGAACTGTGGTTGGGGAGACAAATTGCTGTGCTGATTTGATCATTGTAGTTATATTTAATTTTCAACACAGTTCCCTACATGAGTGTTATTCATACTAGACTGAGGGCCCTGCTTCGTCGATGCCTATATTTATTTGTCCTCAGTTCATACTTTGTTAAGCCTTTAATGAAGATGCGATTTAACTTGAAACTTTTGTTTTTATATAGTTTGTCTACGTTTAATAATCTCCACTGATAAAGATAAAGGTTTTTCATAAGTACTGTTTGTTTAACTTGCTATGCCCTGCTCTGTGAGAACTTGTGCATTTTTTTGTGCTTGTGGTACCACCTACCTGCCAGTGGCGGTAACAGATTTTGGTCAAGGAGGTGGAGGGCATCAACTTACTAGTCAAACCCATGACCGCTCCCTCCGCTTGGCCTCTGTCACTTGCCTGCTATTGTCTAGTAGAATTTCATTTCTGCTTTTATTGTATTTATCCTTTTAGTTTAGTTTTATTTAAGTACTATAAAAGGGGAGTGAATTACGTTGGAATATTCTGAAAGATATAAACATGTCTAGTGTTAGGGTATATCGTACTGTTTTTCTGTCCATTCAAATGTTAACTTTATTTCATCTTGTATATGTCGAATTTTATGGAAGAATTTCGTAGATTGCACTATCAGCAATCTACTTGTATAATATAAGTTTATATTTAAAATCTAAATTTACAGATTTCCATGCCCAAAGTTCTCATTGTGGACTTTTTTTCTTTCATATATTTTTAGCTTATGACAGTGTTGTCATGGTGGCCACGGAATTTCCGGAATAATTTTTCCTGACTTTTGCTGAATTCTGACAGCCCTTTTCTCCTGACTTTGGAGGCCCTTTTTTTCTGACTTCCAACATCATCTTTCCTGACTTTTGACGTTTTTTTCCTCACTTCCTTGATGTTTCCCACTTATTACTACTTATTTTCCTTTACGTCCTCTTGGGTATTTCAACTGTACATTGTGAAGAAACACATACAAATGCATGTATTTTATAGATGAGGATTAAATTAAGAATAGACACTTTTAGCAAGCAAGATTCACCGTTTAATATGTTTATTACAGCTTTAGTTTGCACATGTAATAGATAGTCGACCTTAGAAATTCACTGCATGCGGGAGTCACTTAAAATACAAATGATTTTATAGTGTAATTAATTTCAATTTTTTGCTTGTCTTTCCACAGTAACAGATCCAAGCTTTTTTGTGAGTAGTTGGTACAAACTGCCGCTTACCCTTTTAACAAGAAATATTGTTTGGCGGTTCACCAAACAGTAACAGTCAGATTAGACTTTACAGTAAGGGTTCCTCTAGTGTAGGTTGTAGATTTTTTGATAAAGTGTTTTACTTAAATCCCTTATATTCGCTAACCCCTCCGAGACACACACATTCAACCAGATTTTATGACGTTTCCACATAGATCCTAGGACAAAATATGTTTAAAAACTGGTTCATGTCAATATTTCGGCCATTTTTAGCAGGTCATCAAGCAAAACTAAAATCCAGACAGATAGTAAAGCCTGCTCCCTTATTAAACATTTCAAGATAGTAAGACTATTTCCTTGGTATCAGCTACAATTTTTTTCGCCTATTCTTTTGCCAATTTCTGCCAGTCAAAAAATAATATATATAGCCAGCTCGTTACCAGCATAAAATTTCAAAAGAGTAAGGCCATATATATATACATCACATGTCATCAATATTTTTTATATTTTGGCGAACTACCAACAAAAAAAAATGCTGGTAACTACCAGTGTCCATATCATTCTTCAAAATTTTCTAACAGTAAGATTACATCCATATCGTTTCTTCAGCAATTGAGTTTTGACCAATATTTCTGCCATTTTTTCGAATCACGAAAAGAAAACAATTATAGCAATTAATTACCAATGACCGCTATGGTAGCCAAAATTTCTTTTTTCTGGTCTTCAGCTATAACTAAAAACATTATTTTGTCGCCAACTGTGGCGAATAGTAATAGCCAGGAAGGTAGTAATGCCTGCTATCTTTACTTAAAATGTTAAGAGAGCAAGTCTATTGTGCTGGCCTCAGTTAAGATTTTACGAAAAGAATTAGGGGTTTTTATTCATATCGCGGTCATTTTTTTTTCCAAATCACCAAAAGCAGTAACAGCCTGGTAAGGAGCAATTACCGCTATCTTTAACTAAATATCAAGACAGAAATCTCTATTTCTCTGACAGTATTTGGGATTTGCAAAATTGTTGATTTTTTGCAAATATTTCTGCCAATTGTTTTCGAAAAGCCAAAAAATTAATAACGTTAATGGAAACGTTTGGCATAACGTTTTCGTTTAAATCCTAGGAGTGGATGCATTTGAATGAAAATTGTTATAGCCAGATAGGTACTAATTTTCGCATCCCTCATTTGAAATATTAAGAAGGTAAGATTATATCCCTACCGTTAGTAACGATTTTAGTAAGAATTGGTTTTTCGCCAGTATTTCGGCCAGTTTTTTTCGAATTACAAAAACAGCAGTACCCACGTAAGTGCCAATGACCACTATGTTTAACCAAAATGTAAAGACAGTAAGGCCATTTCTTTAGTGTAAGTTAAGATTTTATTGAAATATTTTGGGTTTTCCCCAATACTTCGACCAGTATTTGGCCAGTCGCCAAAAAGTGATGGCCCGGTACGCAATAATATCTGCTACCTTTATGATAAATTTCAAAAGAGAAAGGCTATTTTCCTGGGATTGGTTAGGATTTTACTTTAAAAATCGTTTCATTGCCTGTATTTCAGCCAATTTTGACGAATGCCCAAAATAGTGACAGTAAGGTGGGCACTTATGATACGTTTCCATGAAATCCATAGGAGGATGAAAAGTTGGGTGTTGACCAATTATTCCTCTATTTTTTGGCGAATTGCCAAAAAAAAAAATAAAAGTCAGGTAGGCAGTTATGCATGTTATACAAGGCAATGATGCTATTTTCCTGGCGTTGGTTAAGATTTTTCGAAAAATGCTCTTTCGCCATTATTTCGGCCAATTGGTGGCAAATCAGAAAAGAGAAATGAGAGCGAAGGAGGTATGAATATCTGCTTACCTTATTCAAAATTTTAAGACGGTGAGATTATATAATACGAATATCTCCTTACCTAAATAGAAATTTTAAGACGGCAAGATGCTATATTTCTGCCAATTTCTCCGAATTACGAAAAACAGTAATAGTCAGGTAATTAGTAATGATGGCCATCTTTATCTAAACGTTGACGACAGTAAGGCCATTTTTCTGATGTGAATTTAGATTTTGCTGATTTTTTTCCGTTTTTCGCCAACATTTCGGCCAAATTGTGGCCAGTCACCAAACCAAGTAATGTACAGGTGAGCAGAAAAGATTGCTACCTTTACTTTAAAGTTCAAGACAATGACGCTACTTTCCTGGAATAAGCTAGCATTTAGCTAATATTTGTAATATTTTCAACATTCTCTCCAGTTTTTGGTGAATCACTGAAAAAAAGAAAAAGCCAGATAGATTACAAATTACGAAAAACAGGAATAGCCAGGTAAGTACCAATGATCGCTATCATTAATGACAATTTCAAGAGAGAAAGGTCATTTCTCTAGCATGAGTTAGGAGTTTGCTAAAAATGTTTTGGTTTTTCGCTAAAATTAACCAGTCACTAAAAATTTAATAGCTACATAGGTAATAATGCCTGCTAACTTTGCTTAAAATTTCTAGACAGTAAGACTATTTTATTGGAGTTAGTTAAGATTTTGCGAAAAAAGGTTTTCCGCCAATATTTCCGCCGTTTTCTGGCCAATCGCCAAAACAGGAAACAGCCAGGCGGACATTTATTCTACACACCTTCCACCTAAATTTTAGAGCGTTTCTATGAAAATCCTGGGAGATACGTTTTAAAGAAAATGTTTTTTTTTTTTTTTGCCAATATTTGAAACTATTTTTTTGCGAATTGCCAAAAACATGATAGTCAATGAGATAATAGTGTCTGCTATTGTTACTTAAAATTACAATGCAATGAGCCTTTTTTTGCTGGAGTTCGTTGAGATTGGACTGAAAGTTTTTTTGTTTTTTTTTGCCAAAATTTTCCCCAGTTTTTTTGCCAATCACCAAAAAAGTGATAGCCAGGTACCAAATAATACCTGCTACTTTGAATTAAAATTTAAAAAGGTAAGACTATTCTCCAACACCTAGTTAAGATTTTACTGATTTTTTTTTTTTTTTTTTTTGCCAATAACCAGAATAAGTAATAGCCAGTTAGGTAGAATTTTAAGACAGTAAGACTATTTTACTAGAGACAGTTAAGATTTTACAAAACAGTTACGTTTTTGGCCAATATTTTCGCCAATATTGGACGAATAGCCAGGTGGACATTTGTGCATCCTACCTCCCACCAAAATTTTAGAACGTTTGCACGAATACACTGGGAGTTACTTTTTAAAGAAATTGGTTTTTGGATATATTTCCGCCAGGTTTTGCCGAATTGCTAAAAAAAATGCAATAACCAGATGGGTACTTATGTCCGTTACCATCAACCAAAATTTCAAGACATTCAGGCTAAAAATTTAAAGGCGCACATATTTTCAACGACTGCTGTAGCCTCTGTTTCTTCAAGAAGCTGGGGCTAAGAACTTGCCGAGAGAAACATGAATATCATGAAAATAATTGAAATATATATTCTTTCATTTCTTAAGTAACAAAACGCAAAGTGAGAAAACTTTATTGCAAAGAGGCACGGACAAGGTACCCCATGTGGGAGTCAATATTCAGGATTTCACGCACTTTCTAAGTGATTTCATTTAATAAATTTCTATATAATAATATATAGTTTAATATAATAATATATAGTCTTTCAATGTGTGATGTTTTAAAACTGAAGGGAACTTATGACAAAGTACCCGATATGGGAGTCAATATTTTCAAACATTTTCTATTTCTAAGTACTGCCATTTCGATAAATTTTGTTGATCCTGATGAAACCTGCACCAAGCACATATTCCTTTACTGAGTGAAGTTACTTAACTGGAGGGAGAAAACTTAAGGGTATGTACATTAAGAACGGTTGGTAATTGTTTACGGACCAAAGAACGGCCGGAATTGGCCATAACCAATTTTGACTAAGGGTTGTGTCGGCACTGAGTGCATGGTGTTGAATCGTAACGGTAAAAAATTACATGATTCAAAAAGACTACGTAAACCATTGATTTTACATTAATTATATCTGTCGTTCGCTGTGTTCTGTTTAGAAACTCCATTTGGAAATGAGGCAACTGGCTAGCTGAGGCCTCAATAGAATGATCAATGAACGACTGGATGTTGTTGTAGAAAAGGGTAACTGGAGTCTATTATGCACAATCATTTATAGAAGAAATAATTCCAAGACGATAAATAGCTGTTTTGACGGATGTTCAAAAAATAATTAATTTCAAAATCATTTTTTCCTGACCGTTCAGGTATTTGCTGACTTTTGGCCTCCCTGTGTTATGGCAGTTTGTATTGTCGTTATGAGAAAAAGAAAACAACACTCGTGTAAAAACTATTAGCAATAAGTGAGGTGATTTCCTCTGCATTATTATCTACTGATTATATCCAATGACAAGCTGGTGGTTTTTACAAGTAAAAACAAAACAGGTTATCTGCAATATCAAGCGATTTCACTCTGCCCTTCTTGATTCATGCAATACAATATTAAAAGTTCAAATCATTTGTGTAAAGCCATTTTATTTTATAACGCATATTTGGAATAATTGAAGGCAGATTTATATCATGCTAAACAACTAACAATAACGTAAAGTCTGAATACAAAATATCGCATCCCAAGTCTGTCGCTATGATAACTTAATCTGGTTAAATTGCCAAGAACTAACAATAGCGTAAAGCTCTGAACACAAAATATCACATTACAAGTTCGTCACTATTACAACTTTGTCTAGTTAAATTGGCAAGAAGTGACTGATCAAATGCTTGACAAATTTTTGATATGTTTGTGTGATCATTTGCTGACTATTTTGATATTGAAAGTGGCCACTTTTTTTCAAAAAATACTAAAAAAAACTTCATTTTTCTGACAACGATAAGTGTGTGACAGATATATGATTAATTGGCTGAAACATGTCACCTTGGATACCATCAACTGGCACACACCAAAGCTCCGTCTTTCTTGTTAAATTGACTAAATTTTGACGAAATATTGACGAATTTTTTGTTTTTACCACGGGATTGTCGCGAAGAGGGCCTTATTTTACTCGTTATTTTGAAAGACAATTTCTTATTGAAGAACGCCAGTTTTGTAAAATTTTGAACAGTTACTTATGAATACTTACGCGTAATGCATATTTTTCTAGGTCAAAATCATTTGGATAATCTTAAGAGTTAAACTGTATTTTCAAGGAACTACCATGCAGTAAATATAATAAAATATAATAACAGATACTAAACAAGGCTACTGATCTCTTTTCAAGAAATCATATCACCAAACCAAGAAGTTACATAATTCTGATTATATTTTAAAGCTACCATATGAACAAAGTCAACGAAAAACTTCCATTCTGTACGCACCAGTAGATTATGATCAGAACACATTAGATAAGCTGAACTCAAAATTTAAATCATCTGCAGATAAGATGAAAGGATCAATTTGCAATTCTTTGTGTAATTCAAACAATTCTCGCTCTAAAAAAAGAAAACAACTTCCGCACATTTTTATTCAAAATGCTACACATTTCTCCTTGTAGGATTTATCCAACTAGATAGAATAAGGTGGATAAAGAACAACCAAACGGTGACAGAAGTTTGTGTCAATCTGAGTAAGAAAAAGAAAGAAATGTTTTCCATCGTTTCATTGCCACGTAAGAAATATATTTCCAAGACACTTGGTCACACATGAAGGACAGTATTTCTTCATCACGTAATTAAAATCAATGTATATTATTTGGACCGATTTCGATAAGCAAAAAAAGAATTTGATATAACAACTAAAATAAGACCCATTTAACAAATGTTCCCACACTAAAAATTTGAAAAGAAAAAACGGAACGAAAAAAAACGACTTAAGTCCTAGCTTTCAAAAAACAGAACACAGAAGCCACATCTATAATCGGCTGTGTACTTTCGGTTGGTTAAAGCGGTCCAGCCTGTACAAGTGGACGTCGTGGTCAGGCTTCCCGATGACCAGCTCGTACAAGATTCGGCCCGCAAGCGGCGCCATCATGAATCCGCGCCCTGCAATACCACACCAACAATATGACGACTACAATTGTGACCAAAGTAGCTGTTTGATCTCTTATTTTCTTTTGGAAGCGTGGAGCGGGATGGGTTGAGGGCGGGGAGGGGGGGGGGGGGGCGCGCAAAAGCCTTGCGTAATTCCATGACCTCTTACTGTCCATCACAAGCTTTTTATAGCATTCATTACGAAGTCGAACGACAATTGGGCCCAAAAGCAACCTCATACTCGCCACAAATTACCGATAGCGGTTTTGATTGTAAGTACACATATCAAAATATCTAAGATATTTTAAAAGTAAAATAGGCCGCATTTTTGACATTTGGTAATAGAGTTCCAATGCGTTCTGGAACGTAGAGCAGCGGGGACTTACCTGCGAAGCCACCACCAATGATGATGTTCTTGTGATGCGGGTGGTAGTCCATCACTGGTACCTTGTCCGGTGTCATCTACAAAAACGTACAAAATATAGCACACATTCGGCCTCTTACAGAGGAGTGCTTGCTGTTAGTACGATCTTCCAGAGTGAATCTTGGCAACTTACTAGATGGAACGAGATGGAATCGAAGCCATTGAAAAAAAAAAATATCAGCAGGCTGTGATAGCTTGTTACCATGGTTTTTGGTGATTTGGCTAGGGCTTAGGGATGTCAAGTAGCTTTGCCTGGATATACTCCATACTCACCGTGTACATGCAGATACTCACCGTGTACATGCAAATACTCACCGTGTACATGCAGATACTCACTGTGTACATGCAGATACTCACCGTGTACATGCAGGTACTCACCGTGTACATGCAAATACTTACCGTGTACATGCAGATACTCACCGTGTACATGCAGATACTCACTGTGTACATGCAGATACCCACTGTGTACATGCAGATACTCACCGTGTACATGCAGATACTCACTGTGTACATGCAGATACTCACCATGTACATGCAGATACTCACTGTGCACATGCAGATACTCACTGTGTACATGCAGATACTCACTGTGTAATGCAGATACTCACCGTGTACATGCAGATACTCACCGTGTACATGCAGATACTAACTGTGTACATGCAGATACTAACCGTGTACATGCAGATACTCACTGTGCACATGCAGATACTCACTGTGCACATGCAGATACTCACCGTGTACATGCAGATACTCACTGTGTACATGCAGATACTCACCGTGTACATGCAGGTACTCACCGTGTACATGCAGGTACTCACCGTGTACATGCAGGTACTCACCGTGTACATGCAGACACTCACCGTGTACATACAGATACTCACCGTGTACATGCAGATATTCACCGTGTACATGCAGATACTCACCGTGTACATGCAGATACTCACCGTGTACATGCGCAGATACTCACCGTGTACATACAGGGTTCTACAATACTGGGCTTGGCAGCTACACCCGGGAAGTGCTTCTTGATATAGTCCGACACGACGTCCGTCATGTCCTGCATACTCCGTAAATCGCGTTCATCAGGATGGCAGTAAAATGGCGCAGGTTCCCCGCGTGTTACCACCTGAAGTGCAATTGTAAAACTGCTGCATTAACAAAACATATTAAGTCTCAGCACAATTCTGAATACTACAAAAACACACAGGATTTCAACTCGTTTAAAATTCAAATTACATTTCCGTTTAATTACTTTTCAGCGCCCCCACCTCAAGACAGTACATTTATAGGAATTGACAAAGATAATCCGGAATATATTTTTCGATTTAAAATAAATACATGCATGATGATGATTGCTTTACTATTTAGTGTCACAGCAAACAGAAATGAACCAAACCCAACATAAAAAGTATAACCAAACAAGTTCTTCAGAAGCAAATATTATGCAGCGCTCTTCTTCAACGAGCAAAACATAAGATAAATAGAGAGCATTTATACATTAGAAAGAAAGGTGGAGAAAGCTTCAGATTGTGAAGGCTCTTAACTGAGTCATAGTTTTCGTATGGCTTGCTTTAAAAATACAACAAAGAAGAAAATCACCTCATTGCAACACAAGAATTCTCAATAATCACGTGCACTACTAATTAAACTAATTAAGGAAACAAAATTTGAAACAGTAATGTTGACAGTAATTTTAAGGCGTTTCGTATGGCTTTGAGCCTCGCGTGCTAAACGGTGATTCACAAACAATAAAGAAATGATTAATTAAACAAATCATACTAGAGAGCAGAGCCCCCAATGCAATATGATGGCAACTCTCACCTTAAAAATAGGCTTAAGTCCCGGTTGCGGGCTAATAAGGCCAATTTAAGTTAAAAATATTTAGAAATATTTCTAACTTTGTTCAAAATAAACAAGCAAAAACAAGCAAAACAGAAAGTCACAATCTGATATACCTCATTACATGCGCAGTGTAATTGCTGAATTCTTCGCAAACACCACTGTCTAAAACGACACGCCATTGTGTAATGTCACCATCAGTAATGTGTTACCACAAGGACAAGTGCTGTGAGCGTGTAGGATTCCAGTGCTAATCTAGCTTTTGCATTTGCTGCTCAAATGGCACAGGTAAAAAGATGGATTTTGCAATTCTATTTAAATAGATTGTCCAGTGGTTTTCACAAGACATAAACTCACGCGCAATACAGTAAGATACCAAGAAGGGAAAACATACTACTGACTTATGAGAGACCTTTTGCAAGAAGTTAACTTGTCAGTTTTTACCTCTGAGAAGAGTTCTGATTAAAGAACTAAAATCTTTTGGTGAGAAGTGTTTTGCAAGAAGTAAAGTTAACTTTCAAAAAAAAAACGAGTAAATGCTTACCATCGCTTTAAAAATAAATAACAATAAGAATTTATTACGTTCTTATTTCAAACGTGGGATAACCAGAATCACTTACCCAAACCCTAATTATGAATCGAAACTATGTTTAATCCGTCGAAAGAAAGTATATGCATGCAAATTCATAAGGGATTTTGTATCGTATTTCACAACCATATTTTCCAATTCAAATGTAAATCAAACATTTAACATGTGATCAAGGGATTCAGGGACATCATTAATTCCACCACTGTACTAAATAATCAATTATAAAAGCAAATTATTCGAGAAGTCATATTTACTTTTGAATCGTGATTACCGAGTTGAAACTTTTCAAGAATTTATTTTGCACACGACATACACAAGAAGTAAAATGAGAAGTTCGTACTTCTTGCAAAAGGTCTCTGTTCTCTCTATACCGGAGTCACATTAGCATTTCCATATTGTTGACGATGAGTTTTAACCCCCCCCCCCCCCATTACCATACCATAAACTTGATTTCCCACAAGTCCTCATTACAGAAGACACACTAAAGGCCTCGACATGTTTTTACGCGTGCGAAAGTGTAAGTTATGGAGGTTCTATTGTCTAAGCTCAGCATACATTTGTACAATTTGGGAATGGGGAAGACTGAAACTGGTTGGTGTACAGTTTGCATGCATCTCAAACAACCTTCAACGTACCTTTAACATATTAGGATAATCGGATATCGGAAACAACCCAATGAACCGCCAAGTGCATTGTGGGGTGGGGAAAAACTCCTCAGCCATAACTGGTACCTTACCATACAGAACCATGTGGTCCTTATTCAATACTTTCCAATACTGGTGTAATCCTGGCTTTGCCTAGTGGGCAAAAGTTAAAATTTCAAACTTCCCGTCTGTGTAAAATCATAACTAAACAGTGATGTTTGGGGAGGAGGTGGGGTAAAGCTTTCTCAGTTGCAGTTTTTACGCTGGTCAACACTTCGGCACGATTATACGGCTGCGGATAAATAAAGACAATAAGCTAAAAATAAAAGTACACAAAAATATTAATGATATTTATGGCACTACAATATGGGTTATGAAAACGGAACGGACCTATAATAACAGAAAGAAATGAAAGTACATTAGTAAGTTCTAAGCCGTGAGAATGATCCAAACTTCTGTGTAGTATTAGCCTCCTCAAAAGAATAGGCCATCAAAAAGTAACCTTAACACCCCTCCCCCAGCTAATTTAGGTACGGTGAGGGCTTGTACACTAAGTGTAGTTACAGCCAAAATGTATACCTTGTCTTCGTTCACTACCATCGGCTAAAAAGCACTAGATAGTCATTCTTCATAACTGTGCAACATACGACTAACCTCGGAGGAAGAGTGGGTGAAGGCATCTTGGTGTCAAAATAGTGCTTGTCACAACACAAGACACTAGATGACCCTGTTTTAAAGTGAAAGCTAGACGGCACTCCCTCGTTGTACTTGCAAAAAGATTTGAAAGAGTCTTTCGGACCTACCAAGCAACAATCCCACCATGTGTCAACTTGTCCGATGTTCAGCAGCTGAGAAATTTCGAAAACAAAATTTTGACTTTATGTCACACGTCTTCCCTAATAATGTAACGTGGGTCAAAAGTTGACAGAACCGTCCGACCTAACCAAGGAATGAAAAGACCAAGCTTGAAGTAGATCCGACTTTTCGTTTTCGTTCTTTTTGTTCAGAACAGACCGACACACACACGTACACACACACACAGAGAACGTCGAAACACTACAGGTCTCCCCTGGTCGGGAAGACATAAATACCGAAGTTCTAGTTCAGGTTTTATTGCATTTACCGTACCATAAACTAGATTTCCCATAACTCCTAAATACAAATTACACGCTAAAGACTTCCACATGCTTAATTTTATGCAGGTTCTATCATCTAAACTCAGCATACTTTTGTACAATTTGGGAATGCGAAAGGCTGAACTTGGTTGGTGCAGAGTTTACATATTTATCAAACAACTTTTCACGTACCTTTATCAAATTAGGATAATCGGATATCGGAAACAATGCAATGAACCGCGAAGTGCATTGTGGGGTGGGGAAAAACTCCTCTTCCACAACTGGTATCTTACCATACAGAACCACGTGGTCCTTATTCAACACTTTCCAATACTGGTGTAATCCTGGTTTTGTCTAGTAAAATCATAACAAAACACTGATGTTCGGAGGGGGGTCTAAAGTTTCATCAGTTGAAGTTTTTATGCTTCAGCACGAGTATGCGGTTACGTACACATATAAAAATAAACAAACGCTAAAAGTAAACAGAAATATTAGTGACATTTATGATGTGCATGATATATTTTAGAATGGGTTATAAAAATAGAACGAATCTATAACAAACAGGAAGAAATGAAAGTACATTGATAAGTTCTAAGCCATGAGATTGATCCAAACCCCTGTGCATCAACTAATAAAATGAGATAAAATAAATAAACAAAGCAAATAAAAAACATAATAATACGAAAAAGCACCCAGTTAACCTGTTTATTAACTTCTTGTGCGTGTTATTGAAAATGATTCAAAGGCCATCGAAAACTTTAAGTCTTTGCCACTTAATTCACTGCTGAGATATAAATACAAAAACCGAAGCGAATGGCAAAATGTCAATATTACATAACAGTAGATCTCAAAAATCAAAATTCTACTGACTACCTTGTTTAAAATCTCTTGCAGAACATGTACAATATCAGTTTTATCCTTGATTTTGTATAATTCTGAGAAACAGGCGGTCCCAAGATAGAACACTTCAGCTAATCTTTTTTATGTATTGATCAGCTCTAACCAACACATTTATTTTATTTTAAAATCTTGTATTTTAAACTCTTACGCACAATACCTGTAGTTTATTTTAGTTTATACTAAAAAGTTGTATTAGACATTTATTAGATTTTTGTTTATGTTTTATTTTTTTCTATTGTTTTAATTTTTTTCTTTTCTTTTCTCGATTAATTCCAAGACGGGATTTGGTTCAAACTCCACGTGTATTTTAAAAAGTGTAAATTTAAAAAGATGGCACCTGAAAACAAATGTCTTTAGTTGAAGCCGCATAAGCATTAACTATGCTTTGTATCGTAATCAGCGTGTTATTTCATTACCACCAGCAACTAACTGGACGCCAAAGATGATAAATACCGTACACAGTAAAAAGATTAAATACTGTACATTTTTTTAATGTTAAATCAGGAACAGAAAGTGAAACCTAGCCTAATTTCTACCCTCATTTGAAAAGCTATTCTTTTTATTAGAGAGAAGGGTGTTAGTTTTAACCACAACCTATATAAATAATTAAAAATAATAATAAATACCAACAATAAAAGTTTGACAATCAGGTGTTTTTAGGACTTCTGCATTTTTTTATTCTGTGCAAAGCACAAGGATTGCAAATACTTTCAAGAGTGCCAACATTGGGAAATCAATGGCTTCTGGCCGGGTAATATTAGAAACTCATAAATAAAAACATACGAAGTCTTCAAGCCTATATTCATTCCCTAGATTTGCTCTTTACCTAGACTTGAGAGCATGACTCGATATTACAGATTACTCTGCTATTATAAAATGTAATCATTTCGAAACAATCATCCGAAATAAAGGCAGTCGTACCAGAAGGACACACTGAGGTTTTGAATCTGTGTAAGTGCCTGAGAGAGTGCGTTTAGGTGACATTGCTTGGTTCATTAGAAAAGTTCCGAAATAGAAAAGCGAAGTCATTGTGCCCTAGCTTTCCTGCGTTGCTTATGGTAACAGTGAAACTTGATTAACACTAACTACAGGGTCCCCGCGTTAATTCGTCCTCGGTTAATTCGGTCCCCCGGCTAATTCGTACCAATTTCGCTGGTCCCGATTTTGGGACCCATTCACTCCTGTGTAAAAGTACGATTTAACGAGGACTCGGCTAATTCGGCCCAAGATTGATAACCATTATTCAGGCCTATTCAAAATGTAGAGTAGGACAAATGGCACTTTCACTTAGTTTAAAGAAAACGCAGCTCAGGCGTCATGCGTTGCAAGATAAAAGGAAATTAATAAACACGCATTGTTGAAGACGCATAAGCATTAACTATGCTTTGTATCGTAATCAGCGTACTGTGCTGCAGCTTAAGATGCATTTTGTTTACTACAGAGTTTAGACACTACGCGCTTCGGAGCGAGCATATAAATTCAAAACACTGGTCAATTCCACAATTCAACTTGCAAAATGGCAACAAAACGAAAACACCATGACTACACTATGGACTTTAAGTTGAAGCAAATAACGAGTGAGTCAAAAACCAGAACGCAGATCATGACAGAGTACGGGCTACCCAAAAATATTCTTGAATCATGGATAAAAAATAAGGATAATAATCAATGGTTGATTTGAGCCTGCTCGAAAGCCCGCACGGTTTGCGAAACATGAGGATTTAGAAGTCGCTCTAAACAAGTGGGTTATCAATGGCAGGGCGTAAAATTCGACCCCCGCTTAATAGGTACCCTCGGTTAATCCGTACTTTTTTCCTTGATCCCGAAGAGTACGAATTAATGCCGGGCCCCTGTATATAAAGAACAATTAAGGTGTAACCTTTAAAGCAGAGTAAAAGCATTAATACATGGAGCAGCATGCATCCGATACCTTTAGCATACTTGGGTACTCTAAAACTGGCGCGGTCGAGACTACATAATAGGAGTCTTTGGTAACAAAAAGATCGTAAAACTGCGTAAAAGGCGGTGCTGCGTAATCCCTCGGGTTACTGGCTGTCCAGTACTGGAGAAGACCGGGCATTGTCTGAAACAGTGTTTTGGGAATTTTTTCTTTGCTTGACATCTCAATGAAACAAAAAGTGTACCTGGATTCAAAATATAGTTAGCTCTGAACCATGTAGTTTCTGGCTATGAATAAATAAGTTGTATGGATATTTTCATTAAAATGAAACTCGTAATTAACAGTGCAACATAGCTTTAAAGACATTATACAACAACAACACATGGTAAGGATGTGCAACTGTCATTCCCTGGATTTTAAACGACATTGTGTATTCATCTGGTTAGCAAGTGCCTAAACGCAGTGATAACGACAGGGAGATCATCATGAGTGGCTCAGATACAGACATTAACTGTATAGTAGATTGTTTAGTTCACATTTCCCAAGAATTCAAAGTAACCAATTTTTAAAAATTGATGCGGGCGCGTCTTGTTTAGTCCTTCGAAATCTGCTAAATTAAAAATCAAACCGAATAAGTTATAATAAGTAAAAGTAAAGTAATAAGTATTAGTCAAAATAATAAATACATATCACGGTGGGTGCAATAATACATGGTTCCTGCACATATAGCGAAACCTTCAACAAATTAGGGTATTCTGATGTTGGTATTGCAGCAACAAAATAATATGAGTCTTTGCTAAGACAGACCAGTTCGTGAAACAATCTAAAACGTGGTGCTACGTAGTCACTTGGTCTATTTACTGCCCAGTACTGATGAAGACCAGGCATTGTCTGAAACATGTAGAGATTTTTACCGCGTTCAGCAGTCAAGGACTTATCAAGAACAGTATCTAGTACAGTTTCTAGAATGATGTACTCTCCCTGGTAACTGATACGAAAACTGAATACTGAGTGCGGATTGGGCACGAGCTACGAGGAACTGTCCCTTTCCTAGCTGGGTTTTAGTTGATACATTTTCTTTTCAGTTTAACCCCAGGTTTCACTAAATCAGACCTTAATGTTACCAAGCAGCCGGGGGCCATATTTTTGGAAAAATTATAACCTTTTTGTTTAGATTTAAGCTCAATAGCTCGTGAGTTGAGTTCATCTTGTAACCAACTTACCCTGAAAGGTACATCTAAGTCTAACTTTCGCATCCAATCACCGACCCATGGTCCCAGGGCCAGCACGAGCTTTTTACACTGAAACGTCCCTTTACTGGTGGTAACCGTGGTTACAGCAGTCCCTGGATACACATCATGAGCCACAACGTTGTCTTTTATCACCCCGCCATAACGCTCCACTAGAGACTTAAATAAACCAAAGATAACATTCGTGTTCAATACAATTTCTACTCTTAGTCTACATAACTTGATTGAACAATATTAACATTAACTTGGGAATAAAATCAACTGTATAAAAATTATCTCAGTTTCTCAAAAGGTAAAATTAAAAGCTGACGTTGAATTGTGTGAAGTGTAATTGATAAACATCAAGTTCCCTGAACGAATCAAGATTTTAAAATGAGATCACTTAAAATGTATTTTGAGAGGTCCCGATAAGGTACCTTGACAGTCTGCATGCATTTATCTGATAGTAAGATTCCTCCCGAGTAATCCAGCACGCCGTTGTAACCGCTCCCAAACCTGGCAAACACGAAACAGGGTCTTAGCAATCATATGGCTGCACAATTTGTACTACTTCTTTGTTTCTTAAATAAATAGTGTATACTTAAGCCAAGAGTTGTTTTATAGCTCGTAATGAACAAAGAAAAAAACATACCCTGTTATTGCCTAAACATAATCACATATTGAACAAATTCTAGAATTTCAAAAGACCAAAAAAAATAAATAAATAAATAAAAATAATAATAATAATAAAATAAAACGAGAAGCTCATTCCGCTAGCGAAATGTTAAACACTTGACAAAAATTAAAACGCAAAAATACTTCCTTCAATGGGTTATTTCTTGAATAATATATTGCAAACAACACAGCTTGAATACGTCTTATAAGCCGGGTAGTGTTTGGTTGTTGTTGACTTAAAGTTTTATTGACTGATCAGGCATACGCCTTGTTATCTACTTACGCAGTGAGAGCTCGCACAAAGCTCACTGAGTAAATGTGTATTGTGCTGTCGTTAAATGCTACGCATTTACTTGCAAAAAATACACTCTTTTCACATGGCGTTTTAACAAAGAAAACGAAATCAAAGACGAAAATAAAAAGTGACATGCACATGTTCAGATCAAGCTCTTCATAAGTCCCAAGCTTCATGGTCGTAGGGCCCATAGTGTCAGAGAAGAAGAAGACACAAAAAATCGGAAAAAGTGTCACGAAGAAAAAAAAAAGGACGAATTTTGCTCGCACAAATTCATATAACCCTTGCAAGCCAAAGGCTTGTCAAGTGTTAAATAACAAACACAAGTTCAGTTATCACAGTTCATTTGTTAACAAGAGGTGTTATCTGACTGCACTGAACAAACCGCTGTTACAACCTGGCCATAGGATAACGTGAGATGAGTTGTTCAACATCTAGCCACTCATGCGGTATATCATATTTTTTCAAAGCTGCCTGGGCATGACGGAGTTCATCCGGAGGGCCCTGCTGTAGCAACACCAACCCTGTTTCTCTATGAGGAAATAATTTACAAAAGTGGAGATAAAAAAGAAGTAAACAATTTCAAGAAAGCAAAAAATAATGAACTGGCATTCATTGATACCACAAGGTGAAAAAACGTTAGCTTTCTTAATAAGGACTTTACGTTCTCCAAAACAGAGAGAACCGAACACAAAACAGCTTTAAATTGATACACTGACAAATAAGGAAAATATGAGGGTACCCTAAAAATGCTATTACGTTGCACCGGACAAATTAGACGGGTCGCAGTAATGTACTGTTCTTTAAATTTCAGCGTCAAACCCCATCGTCTTGAACTTTTTTATAGAACAATGGCAGAAAATACTGAAAACATTGAAACCCACACTAGCAGCTTTTCCTTAGACTCTCGTTCAATCTCTTTCCACATATCGTACGCTTCTCGGACCACTTTCGACCAGGCATCATCACGGTGTACTTTGCGTATGATACGTGACTGACCATGGGAACTGCCGCGTGTGTGCGGCAGACTGAACTGCAACATATACATATATAAAGCTGTCAAAACAAACCGTTGGCTATACTGGATTTCAGATGAACTAAAGAAAACTATGTTTTAAGATAATGTTGAGACCTGGCAAAGTTAATAAAAGTCACCCCCCCCCCTCCCCAGCAAAAAAAAAAAAAAAAAAAGACTAGAAATGTGTCCTGGAGGAACACGAATGACCCGTCCTAAACGAAATTTTAACTGAATAAGTCATGATGTTGTAATTGTAACATGCAAAAAGATTGCGTGCATTCAAGAGAAACTGTGACGGTATTGAAGTTTCACTTTTTAAAATCGCTAGCACAAGTTCATTACACAAAACTTCAAGCTGTTCATTAAACATCACTGAAAAATTGTCGAAGTTCAGACACTCACCACGGCCTGACCCATCCGTCGATTTCGGTCAAAAGAGGAGGTGCACATCTTCATTATATATCTAACCATTTCCACTACCTTTGGTATTTATAGACAGAAATCGCTAGCACAAGTTCATTACACAAAACTTCAAGCTGTTCATTAAATATGCCTGATAAACTGCCTAAGTTCAGACACTCACCACGGCCTGACCTATCAGTCGATTTCGGTCAAAAGGGGAGGTGCACATCTTCATTGTATCTCTAATCATTTCCAATGGCTTTGGAATTTATAGGTACAAATCCCTAGCACAAGTTCATTACACAAACTTGAGCACCCAAAGCGTTACACGCGGACGGACGAAGGGACGGACAAGGCAAAAACTATATGACCCTCCGACTAACGTCGGGCGGGTCATAAAAAGAAAGAAAGAGAAGAAATACAAATATTTAACTATTTCTGTTTAAACAAATCAAACACTCGATAACTTGTAGTACATGTCCCACTTTTAACAAACGAGATAACTGGAAAACAGTTTGCATCGTTAACAAAATACGTAACTTAGTTTACAGATACTTAAGAAATCTCCAGTTTTACAAGCCAGTTCCCGGTTTCGAGTGCAGTAGAGGAAACTCGTAGGATTCCAATGGGGGGAGGGGGGGGGGACCACAAAGAATCAAATAGAAAAGGGCAATAAAACTTGACTTTCTCTGCCATGACGCTTCTAAAAGGTGTCAAAACTTTATTATAATGGGTTTCTAACACAAAAAGAG
>OX457030.1:15683221-16102108 GCA_949752745.1 Protula sp. h YS-2021
CCTGTAGTATCGGGTATTCGTAGTTAATACCATAGCGTGTCTGACGATTTTCGATTGCGGTGCGAATGATTTACGACAATCTTTCCAGGTCCACTCTGTACAGTGTCTAATATACCATTGGTTTTTACCATTATCTTCCCCCAATGCAACATGCATGTAACTCTCAAGCTCAAGACGATCTCTTGTATCAACTCTGGGAACAATAGTATCCACAGCATCTCTTTTCGAAAAAATGACTTGCTGCTGCACGAGTTCCCTACGTATGCTTTCTTCTTGTTGGATTTGGTTTGCTTCCGATGAATAACGACAGAGATGTGGCACACACACATGTGGATACAAAAATGACTAAATCCAAAAACGTAAAAACGTTGAAATTTTCACTTATTTTTGCCGTTGCACAACTTCACTCCAAATACTTTCTTTCCGACAGATGTGGTTAGCTTCCGATGAACAGTAACAGAGATATGGCGCGGACAAAACTGCGGACAGACGGACGTGCTGAAAACTATACCCCTCCATTGACAATTTTTCATCAAATCGAACGTAACAATGACGTTGCACTCGTTCAATATACGTTGTATGAACAGCATGCAAAACGAAAAAGGTAAAATCATAAATAGTTTTCGAATTACAGCGCGGACACGAGATGGTATACTACATCTGACGGACGGACAGACAAGGTGAAAACTTCTCCCCTCCATTACACTTGGGAAAATGCAGAGGTGTTCTCTAAATAGATGTGCTACATTGATTTTTTAATGAAGAAATCATAGCAACTAGGACCAAAGCTTGTTCCGTCACGGATGTTGCTCTAAAACAGAAGGTATTCCCTAAGGGTGTTATAGTATATGTTACAGGGATTATGTGTTATTAGGGATTTCACAAAATTCCTACGAAATTCGTATAAGAACTTGCCCGATCAATATCGGTAATTTAGGGAGAATTTTATGTTTGCAATAACAGAATTAATAGCAGATTTTAAATTTGCATACGAAAATATCTATCCTGAGGAATACCTAGATTTACGAAAAATTCCCGAAAAGCAACAAATTTCCGGGTAAAAATTATTTCAATGTCGGACCTGTATTATTCAGCATCTGCGATGACGAACACAACAGGGTATTTGAAAGAATTTACACTATTCCGGCAAAATACAAATTTAAACTGTCATTTTATTGTATTTTTGTAATTTTTTAGGGTGGGTGTACAAAAGCTCAGGTTGGCGTGCGAATTTTTCATCAATTCGCTAATTATTGCTAGTTTCGGTGTCCAGGGATGTTAATCCTTCATTTAAACCTTTTGCGTGCAGGATCGGAAGTGGTCACCAAAAAAAGTGCCCCGTTTCCCCCACCCCTATATTCAGTCCCTTTAATAACCAACAAGTGAATATGTTTCTGGAAAAATGGAATTTTGTTGATTTTTGGCGTTTTTTTCCTATCATTTCTTTATATCCTTATCCCAACTGACTTCAGCCGAAACGCAAAAACTTTTCGGCAAAAGTCAAAGTGCGAATTGGCTTATATATCGTGATTGGTGACAGCAAACTGTTACATTCCGACTCAACTAAGTTGAACAGCTGCAAATTCGGAAAACCTTTTGGCTGAAATATACCTTATTTTGCGACGCTTGACAAATGAAATTCGTTTTCAGATAGAAATGATCGTGTTCATTCCACCCATTTGGATCAACTGTTACCATTGAACCCCCCTTCCCATCCCACCCCCTGTGTTGATACAATGGAGATGCTCATTCGAGGTAGTAATAAGCAGTATTAACGGACCTATCGAGCAGGTATTTTATTCTTAACGTTTGTACATTGTTTTGTGAAACTTTTGAGTATTTTGGTTAGTTAGCTTTGTAATTTGATGACACTGTTGGTCCGTTAGGACAATGCACCTTTTTTGATAGAATTTATATTACCCGGCCTCGATGGAGCACGTGAGGGATTCTAGTGTACAAGGAGATAAACATAAAATTGAAGAGCACATAGTAATTTTGAAAACTGAAAATGTCTTTTTTAATGTGGAAGCAGAGTTTGCACTGGTTACTCCACTTGGTACCTCGTACGCTAAAAACCTGTTTATAGTTGTTACTTCCTGTATAAGAGTCGTAGTTTAATCTATGTTTAGCGACCACTTCTCAGAATCTGATAAAAAGACGAACAGTAAAACTTACCTGTTTCGAAAAGAATGGCAAAAAACAAAGAAAAACTTGATTAGTGGCCACCTTCCTGACCCGGAAAAACAGACGAACAGTGTAACCCCAGTTTATAGTGACCACATTCTCCAGTGCGAATCTTGTACCAAGACGTGTTTAGAACTTAAGGATTAAGTTACCTACAAGTCAAGTTAGTTCCCCATCCCCTCGGAATGGGATGATGGTGTTCCGTAGGCCGACCTTTGAGTGCATCATATTATTTATATTCGCATGTAATATAGGGTATTAAGTCTTATCATTCTTAAATGGTACAAAATTGACAAAATATAACCTTGTAAACCGAAGCAAGGGCAAGCGGTTGAAAAGGATTGGGTGGAGGGAGTGTCGAGGGAAACATTTAAAAAGGCAATGGCTGGCTAATAAAAGTCGTTGACATGTTCTGACACAGTGATGTTGGTTTGCACTGGCCGCTCTAGTTTTACATATAAAAAGCAATACAAACTAGACCGATTACGCCATCGAGTGACGAAATAAAACACTTGAAAACACTCTAAACTTCCCGTTTTTTTTTACTCCAACGTGGCCTTGAGATTGAAGAGGGTGTGGGCGTCGAAAGTAAGGTCAACACTGCTTTATGTCTTACCGTTTTCGAGATACAGGGCAACTTCCGGTTAGGCCTCGAAAGTTACCTTGAGATCAAGGTCACCGAAAGATATATCTTATGTACCGTTGAGGAGGGGGTGGATGTCGAAATGGCTCTTCTGTTACCGTTTTCGAGATGAAGGGCAACTTCCGGTTTTTGACTCGAAAGTGACCTTAAGTACTTTAAGCCCACACTTAACACACCGAGTAAAAACAAACCCGTTTGAAAAGTTTATTTTTGAAAGCGTTAATGAAAAAATGTCATGTTAGCCTTAATGGCTTTGAATAGAAATGCGTTTGGAAAAACTGAGTCGACTGCTGAGTGAGAAGGTTAAAGACGAGGAAGGTCCGGCTATACAGATAGTGTACATGAACCATAAAGTCTCCAGGTGATTTTTGCAAGTTAAATAAATAGGTTACACGTTATGTAAGTTAAGACGTGGTATAATGTGCCGATTACGTTTTACATATGCTGGGTCTTTGTACATTTAAATTGCTATTTGGAACTTGGCGTTCTTGTATGAGCTGTTATCATGATCTTGAATCAAATAATTCATTTGTGCTCTTGCGCATAGTAAATAATCGTTATAAACGTTACTTCGCGATTACAAATACGGAGAAAAGTTGAAGACTGTTGCATTTCAAGGTAGTAATTAAAGGATTTGCCATTGTAGAAAATACCGGAGCGAAATTGAAGAATTCATTGCTGGGCTCATTTCAAAAGAACGCAAGATTGGCAGGCAACTCCCGATACTGCAAACAAGGGTAAAGACAAACTTGATGAACGTATTTAAGTGGCAGGGTAGTATGTAAAATTCGGGAAATCAAACTGAGACCCGCCATGCCTCTTCACTGCCTTTTAGCCATCTGTGACGCTGCTTTATCCCTCACGCCGAGGTCAGTGTGCTCCACCAGTTGCTTTATATCCGTGAGGCCTGGTCTTTCCCAGTTGCGCTTTCCATGAACACAAGGCCAAGTTGGACGCTATCTCTGTATCAATAACCCGCTAACTCTAAGTGCCTTTGTCGTGATTCCGTCTAGGTCCTCGTTTCGGATGTGGGTTTCCCAGCTAACACTGAAGGCCGTTCAGAGGAGCTTCATGTATCTGCCTGACCGGTTATTTCTGGTTAGCGTCTATATTTCTGAGTCACATAAGGATTTCTTCGGCTGGACTTCCATATCTTTTGCAGGCTGTTGCTTGCTGCCCACGAAAGGGATAGTCTTTTCACATCTGCTGTAATGCTGCTTACTGGTGACCCAAAGTATATAAACTCATCTACTAGCACAAGTATGGATACGTCATTTGTTTTCATTTCTGGCTACTCTGCTTGTTTGGAGGCCAATACTTTTGTCTTCGTAGGATTTGTTGCAGTTCTACATTCGCTGGTGCTTTCTCCACACTAGGTAGCTGTTCCCGTGCCTGTTCAGTTACTTCACCAGTGAAGATCCGTGATGCGTTGAGGAAATCTGCGTCGATTTTCCTTCATTTTAAGATGGAATCCTAGCTTTTCCACGTTACCTTCGATACCGCGTAGGAGACCATAATCTAACGCAATGATAAATAGACCTTGTAACAAACAGCGTGAATTTCGAACAGATCTGTTTCTCCGTCAGGCGGCAGCACTTTAGCTTTGGTATTCTTATACATAACTTAGAAAGCTTTTACAAGCCTTCCAAGTATGCGGTTTGCTCCTAGGATTTTAATCAACTTCCTTCAGTGAATGGTGTCAAACACCTTCTTGAAATCGATAAATATGATTATAGCTTGTAGATATTGGACTTTAACATTTCCTGTTCTGTGTCGCAGTGCAGGAATCTGGCTTGTATCGTTCGGGTCGAAATCCGCTTTGATTCTTTCGTGTGTGTGGATCTATGGTTGGTATGATACGATTTAATTATGTAACTGCTTGTTATTGGACAAATTTGCATAAAGAATTATAGTGTGTATCTAAATTGCCCATAATATATTTATGGAATGTTAAAATACCTTAGTAGCACCCTTTTAAATCGACCTGAACGTTATTGTCAACGTATTGTCTACATGTTCAGATTTGCACCTGTCTATGATATCTTTAATCGTGGGATGGCAAGTTATTGACCTCTATTTGGCATTTGATGTACCAGAATTCGTTAGAACTGTGGAGTGGGGCGATTAGTTTGGCCATGGATAATATTTTTTCAGCCAAATGCAGCAAACATAGCGGTGAATGAGCCGGTCGCCAGTCTACCGGAAGAAAAAATGCGGCAAACAAGAGCTTGTACGGTGAGCTATTTACAGCAAGAACGTAATGGCGATTGTATAAATTAGTGATAGTGAGAAGTCTTTTAGCATAGATATGTCACAGGCAACCTGTCAAACCAGGTCCTTAGTGCCTCAGGTTTTCAGCCACTTTGTAACAGGGTTGGATTTTGGGCCGTCCAAAAGGTATTTTGGACAGGACATGGTTTGTAAATTGCGTGGTCTTTCGGCTAAAAACTTTGCCTGACAGTTTGCCTGAAGTGGTATTCACTTCGTAGCGTCAACAGAAAAGACTGCTTTTATTCCAGTCAAGGATCTTTTAAGGTTAAATAAACCAACCTAGGTTTATTCAGTCTCTATAGAAATGAAATTTACCATTTAACAGGACAGGGGGGGTGGCGGGGGGGGGGGGGTAGGGGCTTTTACGGTTTACCTAGATTACAGTGCCATTTGTTAAAAGTCTCAGTTGCAATTATTTTATTATAATGTGGAAAGCAAAATCTGCTTGTTGCAATTAACTTTTATTGATAATAAACTATATGATTCTTACACAATAATTTGGTTACAAACAGAGGGTAATTTCCATGGGGAAAATAAATCTTTGGAATGATTTTTACAAATTCAGTTACCAAATGGGAGATCGAGGTTTAAAAGATTTAAATTGAAGAAATCAAAAAAATTATTCAAATATTACGTGGATTTAAAATTAAGTGACCGTAGCCAAAATAAAAATTAAACTGGCATAACTCATACAGTTTGCACGTTGACTATAATTCAAAAAGGAGTTCTATAAAAAAATAATCTTTTTATTAATTCCTTAAAAATTGGCGTTAAGAGCATTATAATAGTAGTATTTGCTTTAATTAAAACTAAAACTGCAAGTCGTTTTGTGTACTTATGTAAAATCACAAAAGGAAAAACAGACGAAAAATGGTTAGAAAAGAAAAGAAAATCGGTGAAGCAACATTCTAAATCCTGTAGGTTGAGCAGGAGTCTGTAAAGTGTGGCGTACTGGCGGCTTAATGTTGCAGGCGGTTGGATGTAATCAGCTGTATAACGAATTCATGTTAGATTACATGGGCTGGCCCTTGGTAGACTACAATACGTCCTTGACTGATGGCTGGCAGCTGCCATAGTATCCTTATGAAAGAGAGTAATCTGCCCGGCGCAATTCAAGAAATATACTAGGGAAAATTTAAATTACACTGATTTATTATAAAATACCATTATAAGTGTGAATCGGGAAGGTAAAGGGGTTTACAGTGTATCCATGGGTCGCGATTCTTTGTTTTTTTTCCTTGAGCGTAATACAGTTACGAGCAAGCGTACAGGAACATCTTGCCGTGTGAGTCCGACGGGGAAGAGGAAGACGAGGGCCTGAAAAAGCCGTCCAGGTTGGCACCCAGTGAACCCTTCTAGCTGTGCGGCTCTCTGTGTCCACTTTGTCCGCCTTGCTATGTGTCGGTCTCACTCCAGTCTGTCCGTCTACGGATGTATCTGTGCCTACTCCGTGTGGCTTGCTATATGTCAGCCCAGTATGTTTGCCTGAAAATGTGCGCGTTCTGCCTACCTATGTTTCCCGTCTGCTCGTGTAGCCAGTCCGTCTATATGCCCACTCTGTTTATCTAACTCTGTACCCACGTAACGACGTGTAAAGTCTGTAGCTGTTTAGGTGATTGTAACAATAGTTTGTTGAAATTCTGTTCCTCAGATCAAAAACTTCTTGCTTTAACTGTGGGGGAGAACACAACCTTAGCGAGTGCAAGTTGCCGAAAGACTTCAAACAAATCAGGAAAGCCAAGGCCGAGTTCAGAAACCAAAACAGCACTCCGCAGTTGTAAGCAGCGTTTTCTGTCAAGTCGTTGTGTTTCTCTGCCCATACCATTTAATGTTTATGTGTGGGCAGACGAAAACCTTTGAAATGGTGAAATGGAGACTTGAGAGTTTTCAATGCATTTTACTTAATTCTCTTGTATTGTTAATTCTTATTGGACATTTAAATCAGAATGTTGGAAAATTTGACTTTTCATGTTGGTTAAAGTCAAATTCTGCAGTAGCGAAGTCTGTAGCTCTGAAGAAATTCTGCAGTTTCAAAAATTATAGTTTGTGTCTTGTGATATTGACACCGGAAGCAATAGTATTCGTTTGTTAGGTTTATTGGTGCATTTGTTTTAGCTCACGCTACACTATGGACAGCTTGTCATCCAAGTATGAGCATCTTCTTCCTGGGTCAATATCAAAACGCCTCAAAGATGCTATTGGTACGACTAAACTTTTCAGGCGCAGCAAAACTTCAGATTAAATGAGATTATTCATGATTTGGAGGATCAGTTTCAAAAGATATGCTGCGAAACGTGTTTTGAGGCAGATAATTATTTGAGTCAAAAATCAGTAAACAGCACAAACATTATTTGTTCTTTTCGGGTCTTTCTAACATGCCTTACTGATAAGCAAATGACAAATGCATGTATAATAGCAGTGCTACTTGATCAAGACGGAAGTAAAGGGAAATAAGCCCTGAAGTGAAAAAAATGCATATTAACCGAAGCCAAAGGGCGAGAATTGTAAAGGGCCCGACGTAAAGCAATACCACTCTCTTCGTTTCGCTAACATTTCGTCACGCACGACCCCTGAGATCCGGGCGTAAAGCAATACCACTCTCGTCGTTTCACTAACATTTCGTCACGCACGACCCCTGAGATCCGGGCGTAAAGCAATACCACTCTCTTCGTTTCGCTAACATTTCGTCACGCACGACGCTGTACCTATGTATTGCTTGTGTACCGTCCTCTCCCCTCAGGTATCTCCTCGCAGCAGCTGCCGCCGTACATCTACCAGATGCGCCTGTACGGCTACCCTCCCGGCTGGCTCAAGGAGGCCGAAGTGGAATCGTCGGGAATCTCGCTGTTTGATAAACACGGCAAAGGTGAGGGATTTGAAAGAAAAATATTCCTCAAAGAAAACGAATAAAAAGGAAAAGTCGAGTATTCTTTTTTCATCAGAGTGTTACTTAATAAAATAGGAAAATGAAAACTATCATGTTGCTCGAAAAAAAAGAACATTTCTCGAGAAACCGACGATTGATGTCACAGGTGCGAAACGGAATAGGGGACTGGTGTCAAAAGGCACGTGAAAGGATAGTTCTAGAAAGACGGAAACTGAAAGAGTTAGAGTCAAGCTTGGCGTGAGAAAACCTTATAGGAACATCATTATTTTTTTTTAACAGAAGTATCTCATGAAGCTGATGGCGAAGAGGGAGAAGTGGAGCAACCTCAGAAAAGTATGCCATAAGCTTTGTTCTGTTTTCACAATTTTCAACATTTAAAAAAAAAAAAAAAATGCGTTTTATGGTGGTAGACGATGGTAGAATAACTGCCAAACTGTCGAAATAGAAAACAATCTGTTTGACACGTGTATATGTTACAGGCAAATTGTCAAGTAAGTTCTTCTAGAATTCTAACTTTTGTTGTACTGTTAAGTGTAAAACTTTTGAATGAATCTCCCGACCTTCTTCGTTTCAGAAATGCTGAACCCAAATAAATTAGTGGCCTATCCTGGTTTTAACGTGCCGGTAGACAAGGGTACCATTGACGTAAGTTATTAAATAAAAAAAAACTGCAATGCCGCCTTTTTTGTATTTGTATTGTATTAAAAAAACGTTAGTTGTGTGATTTGCCTTGCTGTTATCAGTATACTGTGGTTTATATATTGATGACACCGTATTGGAAGACCAGCCATATTTTAGGTTTGATGTTGAATCTGTAGAGTGTTGATGTAGTATAACGTTCGGTTTCTAGGAGTGTGAGAAGCTAGGTATGCCTCCCATGCAGCCAAACCAGCAGCTAGACGTGTTGCGTGCCTACTTGTCACGGAACTACGAGGTACACGTGATTCCGTGACGTCACGTGACTTATTGTTCACAATGAGAAAAACTTTTCTGTAACATCGAGTCTAGTATGAAATGACCGTATTGAAAAACACCGGCTGTGGTTAGGTTACCATTCAAAATTTGAAGTAATAATGAGTAATTAGGTGTGTGTGTCTTCAGCTTGGAAATCTGCACCCTTTTCATTCCGTTCTGCTGTCATTTTGGAAGTTGCACTTCATGCGTTGTACGACCAGCAAACAACACAAATAATAAGTAACTAAATGAAGTTTTAAAAAATAAAAGCGGAAAGAATAAACCGTGAACGGACGAAAGAGAAAACGGATAGCCTGTAAATGAAAAAATAAGTTAAATATGTAAAAAATACGGTCGAACAAGGAGTACCTTTTGTTTTAGCTTTTGAGCAGCGGCTCGAAGCGAAAGCACAGTGCGGACGGGGAGTCGGACACGTCGCCGAAGAAACAGCGCCAGGGCAGCAGCGCCGACAGCGACATGGATATCAGCGCCGACCAGGGTACGTCATCAGCCATATGTCATCAGTGATAGGTCATCAGTCATACGTCATGAGCGGTATACTAAACAAAACAATCATGTGCAAGGGCAAGGGAGAAGAAAGCCGTGTAACCATTTTACAAGGCTGTTGAATGTAATTTATGTGTGTTTATGGCTAACTACTTGATTAGTATGGCAAGGGTGTTTGCAAAAAGCTGACTACTTAATTGCTGTGTTTGCTTCTAGGGGCCAGTCCACTGCTTGTGCGTGCGTCTAATGGCAGCTCTAGCGGCTCGCGGCCCGACACGCCTAGCCTGAGCGACCTGGAGGCCCAGCAGCGTGCTTTGCAGCGCCAGCTAGCGGAGGAAATGGCTGCTAGTGGCGACTCCAATTCGCCTCCTTTGCCACCTACACCGGACCGCCCGCCTTTGCCGGTAGACACTCCTCCGGTGACCCCAAGAACCCCAGACCCCCCGCCCATGCCGCCGACTCCGGAACGGCCACCTCTTCCGGTGGGAACCCCTCCGATCACCCCGCAGACTCCGAAAGATGGCGTCTTCAGGACTCCGCATGGCATAACCCCGCTGAGCTCGTCCCTCACCCTGAATGAAGATGGACCTGTACTGAGTGCCGCCTCTCCTGTGGCCAGCACGAGATCGAGTTGTGACTCAATCGACGAGTCCGGGGTGGACGCAGCTTCCGATGACGTCACAACGCCGTCGAGTATTCCACTCAATCGGACTTCGTCCTTGTCCAAAAGCTTTGGCACCCCGATCCTGGAAGGGGGCACCCCGAGCAGCGAAGGGAAGAAATTGCCTTCTGCAGACAAATTTGCCGACGGCATCACTGAACATTTGCCTTTTGAAAACTTACCAAATTCCACGGGTCGTTATGCAGAGGTGAAAAAATTGATTGATTTGGCAAAGAATCCCCGACATAAAAGTTCGTGATATTTGTTAGTTAAATTCACTGGGGAGCATTTCACGTTTGTATTTTATGTGAGCAGTTTGTATGTGAAAATGTCAAAGCAGATTTTTACCAATGCATTTATGTATAAAGGCTAAAGGAGCAAAGAAAATGCAGGAAAAAGTGCAGCTGTTTTTAAGAATCTAATGCCGTTGTGACGTATGTTTTGCCTCATTTGCTCTGATGTTTGATTTGTTTAATGTACTTTAAAAATAAGGAATTGTCTTCCGTCAATCCCCTTGCGCCATTTTTCTGTCACGGAAAAAAGCAGATTACGTCTAATAGGGAATATGGAAAACAGTAAAAAATATTTTTTACGGTGCACGGTAATGCATAATTTTGTAGAAAGAAAAAAAAGGTAAACATCAGATCATCTATTTGACTTTCACTTTAGGAGGAGTTATGCAACTGATTCTGTAGGAAATTGTTTTAGGTTTGACTGAGGAAATATTCTTCCGTTATGAAAAATAGTCCCGAGACAATATGTAGCAGTGCTTTATGATGTCTAAAGTTGCTTGAAACACAAATGTTTGAGCTTTCAACTAAATTATTCTACTGGTTCTACCAGTTGAAAATAAGTTAACTTCAGTCCGTAAAGGATTTTTTTTACAAAACACACAGCAAAAAAAAAAAATAAATAAATAAAAAAAAATAAAAGAAGAAAGAAAGAAAGAAAAACTTGTTGTGTTGTGTGGCTTTGAATATCCGACGGGTAACTTTTGGAGGGTACTTTTGAAAGCTCAACTTAAGCTTTTACCTTATATTTGATATGAAGTACATATGAAGTAATTGATGATTTTCTTTGCAGACACAAATTAAAAAGGCATGGAATAGACGAACTTTGTTTAGTAAACAAAAGGCAGCAATATTTATACCGGCTTATTTAATAGGACAGCTGTGTTTATGGTCTGTTAATGTTGTGTGCACCAAAACGGCAGGGTTTGAATTAAGTTTGAAAAAGGTTAATGTGAAAAAAGAGCATTATGAAGGTAGTCATCAAAAAAATGCACGTGTTACACCATTTATAGGAATGACTCGTATGATAACGTAAGTGTTCGGTCACTTTAAAAAAAATTAATGTTGTACTTATGAAACTTGGACGGATGGTGGTGAGAATGTGCGAATTGTGAATTTCACATGCTAGTCATTAATGGTAGGAAGTTGATTACAATTCATTTTAGGGAGCTGTAATAGGTTGAACTTACATGGGTTCTATCTGAACCACGCTGACATTTTTCGTGTAATACAGACGCCTGTGTACACAGCTTGAGCCTGGCTTATTATCTGATATACCAAGCTTTTTGCACTAAATTACTACCTGTCAAATGACTCAAAGAGAAAGGGAGGTCGGAAAGTAAACATAAAGACAGATCGGTGTAAAATAAATGATAATAAAAGGCCGTTGTGACACCCAATACTTCATTAAACCGATCATATACAGCCAAACCTGAGATCTGGTCACCCTCGATAAACCCTACATCTGGCTATGCCGGACAGATTTACTGTATAAAGAAACCAAAATATACCGAACGCTTTAGGTAAGACCCTGGTGTATGTGTAGCTGGGCATGCGTTGTTTATTGCTGTTTTTAGCGGGGGCAACATGCATGCATCGTGTAACCCCATTGTTTTAGGGTATCAGCATTCAGTTCAGAGTCCTAACACAGTCATTCTGCGACCTGTACTGCAGTAAATGCCGAAGAATTTGCAGTACAGTTGGGGCTTGATTTCTAATCTAATGCGAATGGTTACCAATCCGAGAACATATTTACACGTGGTTTGATGTCATCATACTCTGGTAACGGATTATACGTTGTTGATTTTGTCAAAAACTGGACAGCAATATTACAGACCATTTCTGATGGATACGATTCGAATAACATATCTAGCATGTGTGAAATTAGGTTGTTGTTTTTTCGAGTACTTCCAGACAAATACCGGAGAAAAATCTCCAGCGCAAGAAAACACCTCATGAGTAAATCCCCACACCTTTAAGCAACCCGCGGAGAAAAGGCTCCATACATATGTTTGTCATTTCCGGTGTATAGTGTCTTTTTTAAAGAATAGGTCTAGGATCGTCAGAAACATTTTTGTGGTGATGATTGGGCGGGTTTGAGGGAGTTACAAGAGCTTTAGCCATTGTTGAGGAAGGGAGAAGGGGGACAGGGAAATGGGATGAGTATGTAAGAAAACAGCATTTTAGTATGAATGATTGCATGGGGTATTAGCTGTTGCTAGAATTAGTGATTAACAAAACCTCACTGGAAGCTAGATATATCGAAAGTACTCACAGTGGGTGACATAAATTTCATAGAAAATACATGTCAATGCGTAAATATTTTTTGTGCGGGGTGCAGAAATCTTTGTATAGATTGCATGCTTTCGTTTAGGATTGTTTTGTATTAATATGGCCAAAATTGGGGATAGGGGAATTTTCGCCGCAGTTGACAAAAAGAGGTGGGTTTTCTCATCGGGTTTTTAGGCCAGCTTTGTCGGGCTGGTCTTATCACATCAATAGAGTGGCATCCATCGTCTGTACGTACGTATGTGCGTATGTAAACTTTTCCTTAAAACGCTTCTTCTTCAGTTTTGATAAGATTCTTTTCAAATTTTGTACAGATGTTCTCTAGGTAGGCCTCTCTAAAAAAAAAAAAAATTTTATGGCGATTCGCCAAAAATTGGCCAAATTTTTCGGTTGCCAATTTTCAAAATGCTTCTTCTCCCACAATTTAGATCAGATTTTCGAAAATTTTGTACGAATGTTCTCTTGGTAGACCTCTCTTGAAAAATTAATTTTTTTGGCGATCCGCCTAAAATTGGCAAATGCGGTTATTCATAGCTTTTTAGTTGCCAATTTTCAAAATGTTTTTTTCTCCCACAATTTTGATCAGATGCGCACCGGTCCGAAATGCGAACCGCGCATCAAAGCAAGATAAGTTAACATGCATTCTGGTCCGAAATGCCAATTGCGCATTAACGCAAGTTAAATAAACATGCGCAGTGGTCCAAAATAAACACCCTGCATCAACGCAAGTTAAATACACATGCGCGCTAGTTCCAAATGCGAAGTACGCATTAACGCAAGTTAAATAAACTATGCGCACTGGTCTAAACTAAGCACCATGCATCAATGCGAGTTAAACATGTGCAGTGGTCCGAAATGCGAACCGCGCATAAACGCAAGTTAAATAAATATGCGCACTGGTCCGAAATGCCAACCGCATATCAACGCAAGTTAAATAAACATGCGCACTGGTTCGAAATGCGA
Source organism: Protula sp. h YS-2021 (assembly GCA_949752745.1). NCBI lineage: Eukaryota > Metazoa > Annelida > Polychaeta > Sabellida > Serpulidae > Protula > Protula sp. h YS-2021. Next base: position 15,696,871 of record OX457030.1, read on the forward strand.
ACCGCGCATCGCCGCAGGTTAAATAAATATGCATACTGGTCCGAAATGCCAACCACGCAGCAACACATGTTAACCAAAGATGCGCACTGGTCCAAAATGCCAACCGCGCATCGACTCAGGTTAACATGCGCTCTAGTCCGAAATGCGAACCGTGCATCAGCGCAAGTTAAGTAATCATTGGCACTTTGTCTTCGTTCGAGTCCGTTGTTAAATTAATTGTTTAGCTAGCTCTTTGACATCTCGTCTTTTGAAGCCCAACTTTTCAGGGAAATTCCTTTGCCCGTGCACACTGGAATTGATCTTATCGCTTTTCGTAAGCTGGGACTTTGTCCTTGGACAAACTTGTACAATGTACCTACCGCTTTTGGGAAAATATACAAGCTTATTCATACGTGATTCACTAGATCTCGGCTGGTCACAATGTCCATGGGCCTTTTTTCACGGGTAATCTTCCACCCTTCGAAACAAGTCATGTTTAAAGTTATTTGGCACTCTGAAAATGTGAAATGCCGAATTTCTTTGTATAGCCAAAAATATTGTAATGATATTGCGAGTGTAGAAAATGAGTAGCTCACAACATACCGGACACCTCGCTCAGTCCCGTGGGTGCTGGTTTCTTGAGGTTTTACTGTATGTGTAAAAGGAATGTTTGTAGCGAATGCAACAGGCTGCCCAGAACGCACAATGGGACTCATCAAACGCATTGTCATTTCTATCCTGCGGTTGCTATTGCGACACAATCTCGGTCGTTCGCATCGATCGCATTGTTAGTAAAGCATTTTCTGTGTAAATATGTTTTCCTTCAATGTAAGACAAAAAGGTTTTGTGAGAATTAAATTCATTTTTTTAGGAAAAGTCGTTGGCTCCAAAAATTACAGCTCAGCTATGCATTTTCAGCAAAGGACATTATCAGGGAACATTTGTTAAATATACAACGTTTCTAAATTTTTGTTTAAATTGTGGCTAAAAACTGGGTATTACAAACCTTTTATGAGAGCCCATTTGCGTATTATGAACAGCAGAAGAGTCCCAATGTTAAATACAGCATTAAGCGTCTGTTTAATGACTTCCCGTTCCGGTGATTTTGAATTCAGGAGTTCATGTAGATTTTACGGACATCAAAAGCCAATGTGCAGTCTACAAAATATTTTGCACTTTTATCATGTTCACATTTTTAAGTTCCACGTACAAATAAAGATTAATGTCGAAATAGACGTTTAATTTCTGTGAGTTGGTTTATACTTAGTTACCCAAATAGTAGTTGAGAAATGACAGTTCTGGACAACCCCCCCCCCCCCCAAGACATAGTCGTCAGACCCCTCCCCTCCCTCCAGGAGATAGTCGTCAGATCCCTCCCCCCTCCTCGTTGGGAAACCTTTTGTGATTTTTGCATATTTACATGTTTCAGGAAATTCTGAACATTTTTGGTGTTTGACCACCCCCCGCCCCCCTTCCTGTGGGAAAATTTTTGCGATTTTTGCATATTTATCCGTTTCAGACGATTCTGAACACTTTTGGTTTTTTCATCTCCCCCCTAGCACAGGAAATTTTAGTAACATTTTGTTTTGGATGACATATTGTTGTTGGTTGGTTGTTGGCTGGTTGGTGACATTCTTTCTTATTTATGTTTATTTGTTATATGTTTTTTTCTTTGGTTGGTTATGTGGGAAGACCGCGGTATTTGAACACATGTTTGAATGGACACGTGTTTGAATGGGCATGTCATTCGAACACATCTTTGAATGGTGCGGTCTTGCCACATAACCAACAACCAACCAACAACAACCAACCAACAACAATATGTCATCCAAAACAAAATGTTGCTAAAATTTCCTGTCCTGGGGGGGGGGGATCAAAAAACCAAAAATTCAGAGTCGTCTGAAACGGATAAATATGTAAAAATCACAAAATTTTCCAACGGGGGAGGGGTCCAGAGGTAAAAAAGCCAAAAATGTTCAGAATCGTCTGAAACAGATAAATATGCAAAAATCACAAAATTTTTCCTGGTGGGGGTCAAAAACAAAAATGTTGAGGATTGTCTGAAACGTGTACATATGCAAAAATCACATAGTTTTTTCCACCGGGGGGGGGGGGGGGGGGTGCTGTCTGACGACTATGTCCTAGGGGGGGTTGTCTAGAACTGTCATTTCTCAACTACTCCAAACCTAAATTAAGTATCCGAAGGCTAATAATTGAATCGATTCTCATCGGTGTGGCCGTCCACTTACATTCAGTGGGAAGTTTAATCACAATATTATCACCTTCACATCTCAAATACTCTTCATTCAGCTTTTTAGGCAGTGCAAGTTACGTGGTTTGAGGGGGGGGGGGGGGGTATTTGAATTGGTGTTTCCATGTTTGAATCTTAACAGGTGAACTCCTCTCTCGTAGATTTTAAAATTTAAAATCTGATTTGATGATCTTATTGATCAATTAATGAATCAGTCCAGGTCGTAGAAACAAGAAGTTTGGAGCGAAGTTTCACTGCATGTATGTACGTGGGTACGTTCTACTTTTCCGCCACAGAGTACTATGATCTTTTTTCCAAAACTTGGAAGAGAATAGTCTCAGGGGATGCTTGTCTGACTTGTAATTTATTCCAAGATTTTCTGAATGATATCTTTTTCTTCCAAGAATCGTACTTTGACATTTGAAAAGGACAGTTTTCGTCCAGGTATCCCGTAGCCCCTATGCCTAGAAATTTGGCCTATTCTCAGATTTGACGAGAATGTTTTGCAAGTTTACATGTTTTGATAAAAAAAATTGATGCAATTTTTATATTACTTTGAAAATGGTGTAGCTGCAAGTTTTGATCGAAAAAAAGTTAAATTGAATTTGGTTTATTTCTGCAAATTACAGTGCGAAACAGATTTGGAGATGATTTTTCTCGGTACTTCTGCGTTGTTGCTATTGTGGGTTCGACTCCCACAGGACGCTTGCATAGCGATTTCTTATGCAATAAATAAGCACTCTCCGGTGGTAGCACGGCACAGTGAGTACATAACAGCGCACTTCCTTTCTTCCACTGAGTAACCACCTATAACCTAAGCCGTTATAAAAATGGACAAAACATGGGAAATATAGCAATCAGCAATGAAACATATTTTTTATTCGCATCTCTAATGCAAATAATTAACTCAATTGTTATTTACACAACTGCGGTACGTAAAACGAAAACTTACTAGGTACGCCCACCAGAAATGCTCAATTAAGTTTCTTGCCAATCTACGCAATCCATTGGTTTAACTGAAGACAGGCAAGGAAAAAACCTGAAATGGTGTCTGCAATAACATATGTTTAGATCAAACAAACAGTAAACAATGTTTGATTTTGTTTAAAAAGGAATAACATTATATGCAAAACTTTCTGTTATTTCCGATAATTTTATTTTAAAAAACACATAAAGTAAACCATTTGATAAAGTGATACTTTTGGGTGCCCTTGTTTTCGTTTAAGAAAATAAATCGGTGTAATTTTCGGTATATTATCTATGCAAAAGTGAAACATGTAAACAAAACATGACGTTGAAAGAAAAAGGGCTTTTTTGTTCGTAGTTTTACCAAATTACTGGGAGCAAATGTCTGCAGAAACTCCCAAAAGAACGCTGAAGACCAGCGTTAATGTGGTTCGACCGCAACCGTACAGGTAATGTTTCACTGCTTTCGAAATTCGATTTTATTAGGCTCGCTGAACTGCTGCCCTGATAAGTCAAATCACACTTTGGGCGTTCCGAATAAAATGCACAAAAATTCTGTGTTTCCAATACAAACTAAACAGGTAGAAAATGAAAGATATGATATTTATGTTCCAGGTTTGAGCTATTTTTGCAAAATATTCTATATTTTTATAATTTTTACCCGGTTCTCTTGCAGTTGAAATTCAAAATTCTTGCGCATTTTATTCGAATCACCCAAAGTGTGATTTGCTTATATGTAGAGAGGTGATAGAATTGGCCAAAGTAGACGGGGTTGGCGGGGTTTTTATCCACTTTTTGGGCATTTTTTTTACGAAATGACTCACTTTTTCGGAACCCACCGAGTCTTTTTGGACCCAATTGAGTCACACTTTCCTTTTTTGACTCACTTTCCTGAGGACCCAGCGCGAACCCTGATGGTGACAACAAAATGTTAAATTCCAACTTGACTTAATAAGCCAGATGCAAGTTTTGCAACCCGGTCGACTTAAATATACATCATTTTGTGATATTTGACAAAAAAATTTGCTATGAACCCCAGGAGATGTTCTTTTTCATTTCACCAATTTTGAATCTACTGTAACCATTCGTTCTCCAGCCCCTCGTAGCTCCTCCTTATTTTTTACTCTGTGTATCTTCTGCGTAGACTCTAGAATAACACGGACTGGAGAGAAGTGTATAACGCAGCGACATGTAAAAAACAGTTCGAAATCTTTGATGCAAAAATGACACAACTGATCAATATGCACTTTCCAGTTAAACAAACCAAGCGCCACGAAAGAGACAAACCATGGATAACACCGGAATTTAAGTCATTAATAAGGCGAAGAGAACAACTAAGGACAAAGGGCGAAAATACGGAGTAAAGAAAGATCAGAAACATTATTAACCGGACAAATAAACACCTAAGGAAATCCTTCTTTGCCACTAATATCCGAAGCCTCCGGGAGAGTGACTCGAAACAGTGGTGGAGACGAATTAAAGAACTAACTGGACTCGAAAAGAATGAGCAAACAAAAATTTGTCAGAGTCTAGCAAGCGAAAACTCCGAAGGAAACCTACTGACTTTAACTAACCAAATCAACACCTTCTTCCAAAGCATTTCAGCCGACCTTCCTTCAATGTCCGGCCTCAATCGTTACTCCAGCAAGGATTCCGCAGTACCTGACGAACATCTGGTATCAGTTGAAGAAGTTCAAAAGTAATGATGAATATAAAGCCAAGAAAAGCCCCAGGACCCGACAACATTGAAGCATGGATGCTTCGGGACCTGTCACCAATCCTCTCAAAACCTGTCACGGCAATCTTCAACAGCTCTATCCGCGAAGGGTACGTACCTGAAAAGTGGAAACTAGCAACAGTTACCCCAATCCCAAAAAAGTCGCCCCCCAAATCAATAGAATCCGACATACGCCCAATATCGCTAACATCACTATTATCAAAGCAACTTGAACGAATTGTTATCAAAATTTACCACAAATCAATAACGCAAGAGGAGGCAAACGATCTTCAGTTTGGCAACAAAAAAGGTGTATCTACCACAAATATGCTGGTTGAGATGTTACATGATTGGTACAAGGCATCAGACGAAGGAAACGACGTCAGAATAATCTTTCTCGACTATGCTAAAGCATTCGATAGGATCAACCACAACATACTGCTGCAAAAGATGGAAGACATGAAAACACCACAAACAGTGCTGAAGTGGTTAGCTTCTTTTCTTACCAACAGAATGCGACAAGTTAAAATTGGAGACTACATATCATGTCCAGTGCACATAAAAGGGGCGGTACCTCAAGGAGTACTGTGGGGAATAAGTGCTTTTGTGCCATGATAAAAGACCTAAAATCAACATTGCCACTATATAAATACGTAGACGATAGCACACTTTATCAAATTATAAAAACTCCGAAAGTCACAATCTGACTATGCAAGAAGCCTTGGACCACATAGTTCAGTGGACTACAAACAACGACATGAGAATTAACCCCATAAAAGACCAAAGAAATGATTATAACCTTTGGCAAACATCACCAAGACAAGATGCCAGAACCTCTGCAAATCGCAAACTCAACCATTAGAAGAGTAAATTCCACGAAGCTAGTTGGAGTCACGATCCAAGACAACCTCAAATGGGACAGTCACATAGAATCCATAACGAATAAAGCGCGAAGCAAATTGTTCTTCCTAACGCACCTGAAGAGATCAGGGGCAGACAAAGACGACCTACTTAACTTCTACAAAGCCGTTGTAAGATCCCAGCTGGAATACGCAGTACCTGCATGGGGAACAAGCATTACAAAAGAACAGACAAATAATCTAGAACATATACAGAAAAGAGCCCTACAAATTATCAGCCCACAACTACTATATGACCAGTCATTGCTACTACTAAACCTTGCAACACTTGAGGAAAGACGAAGAGATATCTGTAAAAATTTCTTCAAGAAAATTCAAGCTAGCACCGACAAAATAAATAATTCTACCAAGCCCTAGACAGTCATCGTACACACTGAGGACAGCCAAACAATACCCAATCCCAAATGTAAACACAAGGCGATACAAAAATTCCTTCATCCCCTTATCGCTGTTCAACTTTCAGTGACTTTATATTTTAGCCTATAGACAGCGTGAAATTCTTAAACTTATAAATAATGAATATCGAGCAACTAACAACGAGAACAACAGATATTTTGAAACATTTGATAAGTGATCACAATATCCGTCGAATATTTACCCTGTATTTTCGAACGCAATTCAACCTTAACGGTTGCAAGTTTCGAAATAAAATGATATCTTATCTTATCTTATCTTAGAAGTTGTTTCGTACTTTCGGATCTTTCCATTGAAGGTGTCGTTTCGATTGCAAATTTTTATGGGATAAATTATACAGAAGTGATAAATGAAAAACGTCAAAATCCTAATTTTCTCTCAACATTCGCTCTTTCGAATTTAAAAAGCCCCCATATGATATTTTAAAAACTATTTTACATATCATTCATTATTATTTTCCTGTTAATCTATAACTAATTTTTGTGAGATATAGCGACAAATAAAGTGTGCTGCCGTATATAGGCAGCCACATAGATAGAGCAGAAACCTGAGTGAAGTTGGTGCCCCCTTCTTAAACAAACACTATTTAATGCGACCTACTCATCGGGGGATTCATCGGGGCGGGGATTCATCAATAACCAGCAACAATAAGTGCACAAAAAGAAGCATTTTAATACCCCAATTGCTCGACACCAGTTGTTATTAACCCCCCTTCTAACACAAACACTATCTAATACAACGTATTCAAGTGTCGAAACACTGGCCTGTATGTAATTAGACACTAATAATGAACGGGCACCTTATGTGCTTTTCTGTGGACAAAAACCGCTGTCCAGGTGGCAGGTTAGTTTCAACGTATTTTTACAGTTACGGCTACAAAATCTTGTTCCGTGTCCCTAATAGCCAGGTCTCCACAATAGGCAGGTTTTCCTACCATAGAAATCTATGGCATTTCAACAGGGACTGACAAAACTTGTCAGTAATAGACAGTTGTCCACAGAACACAACTTGTCCACAGGACAGGTTTTACTTTATGTGAATATGTTTCTGGCAAAATGGAATTTTGTTGATTGTTGCCAGTTTTTTTTTTTTTATCCTTTCTTTATATCCTTATCCCATCTGAATACAGTCGAAACGCAAAAACTTTTCGGCAAAAGTCTTAGTACGAATCCGCATATTCAGCAATTAGGACGTGCTTCGTATCGCTGCAGATACAGTTGTAGCCCCCATATACTGTTACAAGATTACTATGAAAATAAAGAACTAGATGCATATTTATTTATGCAAGCGGGAGGTTGCAGTAGATCCCAATTGGTGAAATTGAAAAGAACATCTTCTGTTGCTGAAAACAATTTTTATTTGTCAGATATCGCAAAATAACGAATTTTTTATCCGAAAGGATTAGGAAATGTGCATCCGACTTTACTTGCCACCAGTTATGATTTCATCTACCCTTTCCTCTCTCCTCTCCCCTGTGTAAGTTGTGCTTATTTTGATTTGCCTTTTTATTCGATCTTTTTCAGCGACAAATCTGTAATGGAGAGTGTGGTGGACTTCATTCAGGATGTGGTAAGTTTTCAGGTGTGCAGCAATTCACTTATTTGCCTGCATGCTAGTCGCTTTATTTATAATCTCATATGTAAACACGAGGCCAGTGTTGTAATTTTGCTCGGGGTAGGAATTCAAACTGGTTGCTCTGCAGGTCTGACACTTAAAGATCAAAAGGCGTGATATGTTGTATTTGTAGATTGTTGGAAAAAAAGGTTCTATAAGTGTTGTGAAAACCCAAAATGGTTTCGTAAAAGAATAAAATGAGCATATAAAACAGATACAATGTGGGCCTTAAATATAAAGAAAGATAATTTCGAATTCCTGTACAGTTGAATTGCTGCATATGGATATGTTCTTATGATTCACTCAGCACATGTATTATAGAATATGCTTCTGTTTTCTGTGCAGGCATACAGTCAAAATAGCGGGCCTAAAATAGAAGAAAGAGAGAAGATACAGTGGCTCAAATTCGAGCAGTCAGATATTAATGGTAAATGTAATTACCCTTTTGCATTGGAAAATGAATGTTTCTGCTTTGCAATTTCGTGGAAGTAATTAACAAAACTTTCAGCACATAACTTTTATTATTGGTAACCCTAAAGCCTGTGTTTCTATATTGGTCCTAGTCAGAATTTTACTTTGGGAAATCTTCACACGTGGTGTGACGTCACAACCCCTCATTTGTTGGCTTTCTGTCTACAGATATAAGCTCTAACCCTGACTGCCGAGCGTCAAGCGGCAACACCTGTCCGTTGCTTCTGGTGCTTGGGTACAAAAATGGGGTGCAAGCCTGGTCCGTCGCTGTAAGCACTAGCCTCTCTACTCGTGTGTAAAATTAAAGTTAACAGAGATATCTGACAAGTTCAAAAACAGGATATAATCATGCTGTTAAAATTAGTATAAGTTACCTAAATATAGAAAATGACGCCAAGTGATAGATTTTAAAGTCATTTCTTTTTTACGCATGGGTACTTTTTCTGACAAAGAAAAGGAATGGGCACTTTACGTCAAAGCAAATACTGTTCGCTTCACAAATGTATTGCTGTAATGTTGACGTGTTGTCAGGGTAACGGAGAAGCACAGGAAGTGTTGTCACTGCGTCAGGGGCCAGTCAAAATATTCACGTTTCTGCGTCACCCACAGCCAGGTGATTGTTATTACTTGCATAACCAAGAGAAGGAAAAATCACAAATAAGTGGAAACTGTCAGTAAAGGAACGAGTAACTGAAGTAGAGGATAAAACCATCACACATACATTATAGGAAGTTAAAAAAAGAGAGAAAAATTAAAATACTGAAAGTGTTATCTGTTATAAACGACAGTATTTGCAGTGATCCAATAAAACGTGTTGATATCATGTTTCATACACATCAAAACTCTTGGATGCTGGTCTTTCAATGAGCAGAAATTTTTTACTGTTTTGTTTCAGTTGATGACTATCGGAACAATGACAGATTTGCTAACAGGCGCCCTCTGGTGGCCGTGTGCGATGCTTCAAGGTGTGCATTTTTGAAAACCTCAAAAGTATCACGGTTGAATTTTCAAGCTGCAGTATGAACGGGCATAAATATCTTGGGTTTGGAGGTTGGGTGGGAGGGGATTTTTGTTGACCGAACTTAGAATCGTTCTATAAACGTAGATTTGGTTTCAGTGCGGGGCAGCCTTACTGCTGTGTGAAGTTCGTATCGCTGAAGACAGGAGACGAAGTACACAAGCTGTCTTTTCCCGAACCTGTAGCCGATGTCAAGGTCAACCGCAGGTACATCACTCCTCCACACGTGCTCAGCTCATCTGAATTCGTGAGAAAGTTTCGTTTACCCGCCGACCCGGGATAACATCAAAAGAAAGCACCTACGGGTCCACAAATGAAACATCTTCGCGATTGAGAAGTGCATTTTACCCGTGTCGAAGTCGAAGACTCTATTAATAAATCACTGTAATAAGTATTTCGGATGACGGTATGTGTCTTGTGACTGGAGGTGACGTGTTGTTGTTGTAGGGTGCTGGTGGTGGCGTTTAAGGAGAAGCTTGCCGTACACGACGCCTGTGAATTCAGACAGCTTTTCTACATCACTTGTGAGTTCCCAGTTATTTCGAGTTCGGGTGGCTTCCAAGTTAGAAATAGTGCATCGCAGTATTAGAATAAATGCTAACAGTCCTTGCAGCTCTTTAAACCTAATCAGACTAAATAAAAAAAATCAAAGTCCCTAGTCTCTCCTTTGAAAGCAGTGAAGGCATGTATTCAAGTTTACAGGTGTTTGCTACTTCCTAGTCGTGTTATTTTTTGTTACAAAATCGCGCCTACTCTCAGCAACATTGGCATCTATTCCGTTTCATGCGTTAAGGTGTAGAATACTGAGGTGCTATGCTTGCAGCTTGCTTCCCGTGCCCAGGACCTCATCCGAACCCCTTCGCCATGGGTGAGCGCTGGCTGGCGTATTCAGAGAAACGACTCGTGGCTATGCACCAGTCAGGTGGCGGCATGACGGGAGATGGCGCTCAGTCCTATGCCGCAACTGTTATTAGCGCTGCAAAGGTAGTGTGTTATCCTTTTATTCATAGGTACGATGTACTAAAGTGTTTACTTTTAGTAAGAATTCCATAATAAATAAGTCGAAAGTAACTCGATAGTAATTTTCGATAAATAAATAATAATAATAAAATAATAAATTACAAAGCGAATAAAAGTAATCTGTATAAAATATTTGATGTGATAAACAAAAAGCGAGTTAATTTCTTTTCAGACTGTGAGCAAAGGCCTGTCGCTGTTTAGTCAGACTGTGGCGAGTAGTATCACGGGGACAAAGCCGGGCCCCAGCAAGAAAGACCTGATGGCAGTGGATAACAATGGGTTAAAGCCTGGTGTGGTTACGGTCATAGATACGCAGCGCGTGAGGACTTCGCAGGTGAGCACGGTGTGGTTACCGTCATAGATACGCAGCACGTGAGGACTTCTCAGGTGAGCACGGTGTGGTTACTGTCATAGATGCGCAGCACATGAGGACTTCTCAGGTGAGCACGGTGTGGTTACCGTCATAGATACGCAGCGCGTGAGGACTTCGCAGGTGAGCACGGTGTGGTTACCGTCATAGATACGCAGCGCGTGAGGACTTCGCAGGTGAGCACGGTGTGGTTACCGTCATAGATACGCAGCACGTGAGGACTTCTCAGGTGAGCACGGTGTGGTTACTGTCATAGATGCGCAGCACGTGAGGACTTCTCAGGTGAGCACGGTGTGGTTACCGTCATAGATACGCAGCGCGTGAGGACTTCGCAGGTGAGCACGGTGTGGTTACCGTCATAGATACGCAGCGCGTGAGGACTTCTCAGGTGAGCACGGTGTGGTTACCGTCATAGATGCGCAGCGCGTGAGGACTTCGCAGGTGAGCACGGTGTGGTTACTGTCATAGATACGCAGCGCGTGAGGACTTCTCAGGTGAGCATGGTGTGGTTACCGTCATAGATGCGCAGCACGTGAGGACTTCTCAGGTGAGCACGGTGTGGTTACCGTCATAGATACGCAGCGCGTGAGGACTTCTCAGGTGAGCACGGTGTGGTTACCGTCATAGATACGCAGCGCGTGAGGACTTCTCAGGTGAGCACGGTGTGGTTACCGTCATAGATGCGCAGCGCGTGAGGACTTCGCAGGTGAGCACGGTGTGGTTACTGTCATAGATACGCAGCGCGTGAGGACTTCTCAGGTGAGCATGGTGTGGTTACCGTCATAGATGCGCAGCACGTGAGGACTTCTCAGGTGAGCACGGTGTGGTTACCGTCATAGATACGCAGCGCGTGAGGACTTCTCAGGTGAGCACGGTGTGGTTACCGTCATAGATACGCAGCGCGTGAGGAGTTCTCAGGTGAGCACGGTGTGGTTACCGTCATAGATACGCAGCGCGTGAGGACTTCTCAGGTGAGCACGGTGTAGTTATCGTCATAGATACGCAGCGCGTGAGGACTTCTCAGGTGAGCACGGTGTAGTTATCGTCATAGATACGGAGCGCGTGAGGACTTCGCAGGTGAGCACGGTGTAGTTACCGTCATAGATACGCAGCGCGTGAGGACTTCTCAGGTGAGCACGGTGTGGTTACCGTCATAGATACGCAGCGCGTGAGGACTTCTCAGGTGAGCACGGTGTGGTTACTGTCATAGATACGCAGCGCGTGAGGACTTCTCAGGTGAGCACGGTGTGGTCACTGTCATAGATACGCAGCGCGTGAGGACTTCTCAGGTGAGCACGGTGTGGTTACCGTCATAGATACGCAGCGCGTGAGGACTTCTCAGGTGAGCACGGTGTGGTTGCTGTCATAGATACGCAGCGCGTGAGGACTTCTCAGGTGAGCACGGTGTGGTTACCGTCATAGATACGCAGCGCGTGAGGACTTCTCAGGTGAGCACGGTGTGGTTACCGTCATAGATACGCAGCGCGTGAGGACTTCTCAGGTGAGCACGGTGTAGTTATCGTCATAGATACGCAGCGCGTTAGGACTTCTCAGGTGAGCACGGTGTGGTTACTGTCATAGATACGCAGCGCGTGAGGACTTCTCAGGTGAGCACGGTGTGGTTACCGTCATAGATACGCAGCGCGTGAAGACTTCTCAGGTGAGCACGGTGTGGTTACTGTCATAGATACGCAGCGCGTGAGGACTTCTCAGGTGAGCACGGTGTGGTTACCGTCATAGATACGCGGCGCGTGAGGACTTCTCAGGTGAGCACGGTGTGGTAACCGTCATAGATACGCAGCGCGTGAAGACTTCTCAGGTGAGCACGGTGTGGTTACTGTCATAGATACGCAGCGCGTGAGGACTTCTCAGGTGAGCACGGTGTGGTTACCGTCATAGATACGCAGCGCGTGAGGACATCTCAGGTGAGCACGGTGTGGTTACCGTCATAGATACGCAGCGCGTGAGGACTTCTCAGGTGAGCACGGTGTGGTTACTGTCATAGATACGCAGCGCGTGAGGACTTCTCAGGTGAGCACGGTGTGGTTACCGTCATAGATACGCAGCGCGTGAGGACTTCTCAGGTGAGCACGGTGTGGTTACCGTCATAGATACGCAGCGCGTGAGGACTTCTCAGGTGAGCACGGTGTAGTTATCGTCATAGATACGCAGCGCGTGAGGACTTCTCAGGTGAGCACGGTGTGGTTACTGTCATAGATACGCAGCGCGTGAGGACTTCTCAGGTGAGCACGGTGTAGTTATCGTCATAGATACGCAGCGCGTGAGGACTTCTCAGGTGAGCACGGTGTGGTTACCGTCATAGATACGCAGCGCGTGAGGACTTCTCAGGTGAGCACGGTGTGGTTACCGTCATAGATACGCAGCGCGTGAGGACTTCTCAGGTGAGCACGGTGTGGTTACCGTCATAGATACGCAGCGCGTGAGGACTTCTCAGGTGAGCACGGTGTGGTTACCGTCATAGATACGCAGCGCGTGAGGACTTCTCAGGTGAGCACGGTGTGGTTACCGTCATAGATACGCAGCGCGTGAGGACTTCTCAGGTGAGCACGGTGTGGCCAGTGTCAAAAATAGACAGTGTGCGAGAAATTTGCGGGTGAATGTAACTAAAAGGGTGATGAAATATAAAATTGTGTGAATGGAGAGGTACACGCGTGGTACATTAAGGCTTTAACAATTGTAGGTATTCGATGACTGCAGTAATTTTCACAATCTATATTGTCTCATTTTGTGTATAGGTATCAATGAGGGAAGACTCGGAAGGAGAGGAATTCGTAGCACACTTCCCTGCGCACGCCACCGAGCCAGTCTACGCCATGGAGTTCAACCCCAGTGGACTGATGCTTTTAACCGCGGATAAATTAGGACATAACTTCCACGTGTTTCGCATCATGGCTCACCCACACAGCTGCTCGCTTGGGGCCGTGCACCACCTCTACACGCTGTATAGAGGCGACACGACGGCCAAGGTAAGAGAGCTGTGCGTCCGCGTGCCAGCTATACCTACGTCATGTTGTCTCCTGCCCTTCCTCATTGCTGCTCACTGGGACCGTACACCACCTGAACACCCCGTCCCGCCCCCCGTTGCTGCTCGCTGGGACCGTACACCACCTGTACACCCCGTCCTTCCCCCGTTGCTGCTTGCTGGGACCGTACACCACCTGTACACCCAGTCCTCTCTCCGTTGCTGCTCGCTTGGTCCGTACACCACCTGTACACCCCGTCCTCCCCCCTTGCTGCTCGCTAGGACCGTACATCACCTGTACACCCAGTCCAAGCACCGTCCACCACCTGTACACCCTTCTTCCCCCCACTGCTGTTCTCTGGGAGCGTACAGCACCTGTACACACCGTCCTGGCCCATTGCTGCTCGCTGGGACCGTACACCACCTGTACACCCCGTCCTTCCCCCGTTGCTGCTCGCTGGCACCGTACACCACCTGTACACCCCTTCCTTTCCCCATTGCTGCTCGCTGGGACCGTACACCACCTGTAAACCTAGTCCAAGCACCGTCCACCACCTGTACACCCTTCCTCCCCCCCACTGCTGTTCTCTGGGAGCGTACAGCACCTGTACACACCCCCTGCCCCATTGCTGCTCGCTGGGACCGTACACTACCTGTACACCCCGTCCTCCCCCCGTTGCTGCTCGCTGGGATCGTACACCAACTGTACACCCCGTCCTCCCCCCTTGCTGCTCGCTAGGACCGTACATCACCTGTACACCTAGTCCAAGCACCGTCCACCACCTGTACACCCTTCTTCCCCCCACTGCTGTTCTCTGGGAGCGTACAGCACCTGTACACACCGTCCTGGCCCATTGCTGCTCGCTGGGACCGTACACCACCTGTACACCCCGTCCTTCCCCCGTTGCTGCTCGCTGGCACCGTACACCACCTGTACACCCCTTCCTTTCCCCATTGCTGCTCGCTGGGACCGTACACCACCTGTACACCCCGTCCTTCCCCCGTTGCTGCTCGCTGGCACCGTACACCACCTGTACACCCCGTCCTCCCCCCTTAATGCTCGGTAGGACTGCACACCACCTGTGCACCCCGTCCTCTCTCCGTTGCTGCTCACTAGGGCCGCACACCACCTGTACACCCCGTCCTCCCCCCATTGCTGCTCGCTGGGACCGTACACCATCTGTACACCCTTTCCGAGCACCGTCCACCACCTGTACACCCTTCCTCCCCCCACTGCTCTTCTCTGGGAGCGTACAGCACCTGTACACACCGTCCTGCCCCATTGCTGCTCGCTGGGACCGTACACCACCTGTACACCCCGTCCTGTCCCATTGCTGCTCGCTGGGACCGTACACCACCTGTACACCCCGTCCTCCCCCCGTTGCTGCTCGCTGGCACCGTACACCACCCGTACACCCGTCCTCCCCCCTTAATGCTCGCTAGGACCGCACACCACCTGTACACCCCGTCCTCTCTCCGTTGCTGCTCGCTAGGGCCGCACACTACCTGTACACCCCGTCCTCCCCCCATTGCTGCTCGCTGGGACCGTACGCCACCTGTACACCCCGTCCTCCCCCCATTGCTGCTCGCTGGGACCGTACACCACCTGTACACCCCGTCCTTCCCCCGTTGCTGCTCGCTGGCACCGTCCACCACCTGCACACCCTTCCTCCCCCCCCACTGCTCTTCTCTGGGAGCGTACAGCACCTGTACACACCGTCCTGCCCCATTGCTGCCTCCTGGGACCGTACACCACCTGTAAACCCCGTCCTTCCCCCCACTGCTCTTCTCTGGGAGCGTACAGCACCTGTACACACCGTCCTTTCCCCCGTTGCTGCTCGCTGGCACCGTACAGCACCTGTACACCCCGTCCTCCCCCCTTAATGCTCGCTAGGACTGCACACCACCTGTACACCCCGTCCTCTCTCCGTTGCCGCTCACTAGGGCCGCACACCACCTGTACACCCCGTCCTCCCCCCATTTGCTGCTCGCTGGGACCGTACACCACCTGTACACCCCGTCCTCCCCCCATTGCTGCTCGCTGGGACCGTACACCACCTGTACACCCCGTCCTTCCCCCGCTGCTGTTCGCTGGCACCGTACACCACCTGTACATCCTTCCTCCCGCCCCCCTACTGCTCTTCTCTGGGAGCGTAGAGCACCTGTACACACCGTCCTGCCCCATTGCTGCTCGCTGGGACCGTACACCACCTGTACACCCCGTCCTTCCCCCGTTGTTGCTCGCTGGGACCGTACACCACCCGTACACCCGTCCTCCCCCCATTGCTGCTCGCTGGGACCTTACACCATCTGTACACCCTTTCCAAGCACCGTCCACCACCTGTACACCCTTCCTCCCCCCCCCCCCCCCCCACTGCTCTTCTCTGGGAGCGTACAGCACCTGTACACACCGTCCTGCCCCTTGCTGCTCGCTGGGACCGTACACCACCTGTACACCCCGTCCTTCCGCCGTTGCTGCTCGCTGGCGCGGTACACCACCTGTACACCCTTCCCACCCCCGCTTGTAGTATTTATCATTTCGACCATTTTATTGTATAGATAGCTGCGTAAATGGTACATACATACACGGTGAGCCCAGCATTAAAAAGATAAATGTTTAAAGAAAATAAAGACTAAAATAAAAAAATAAATCAAATAAATAAATGGCAAAGCTATGTTTAATGTGGATGCTCGCTGGTGTGACGCATGCGCAGTGTGAGTGTGGTGGTGTGTTGGACAGGTTCAGGACATCAGCTTCACGGCGGACAGTCGGTGGGTGGCCGTGAGCACGCTACGCGGCACTACGCACGTCTTTCCCATCACGCCATACGGAGGTGACAGTTCTGTCCTTCATAGCGTACAGCCAAATCGCCGAAAACAAAATATTTCAACCAAAAAAAAAAAGTTGTAGTGAAAAAATGAATGTAGGAAGTAGTATCAGAAGTAGTTTTTTATTCAGAATTAAAGTACATGCTTTTTAGTAAGGTTCGCATTTTTGGCGAAATTTCCGGTGAGGTGCTTGCATGTTTTTGTTCGGTCGGGGCTCGCGGGGACCAATATTTCCTCGACGGAAATCTCTTTCGGACCCTCTACCCTCGCCGTAGCGGTATATTCTGACCCGTTACCCCCCCCCCCCCCATCCCCACACACCCACCCACCACCACCTGGTTGTGCCGCCATGTTGTTCGGGGTGTTCCTGTTGGTTTTAGTATCTGAATTTCTACTTTTCATGTAGAGCTTTGTATAAAAAAACCGTCCATGTTTTAAGCAACAAACTGAATGTCACTTCTGTGAATGGCACTTCTTTTTAAACCTTTACGGTGAATTGTCAATCATAACCATAATATAAAAGGAACAAAACAAATGAACAACTAGTGAACAACACTTTTTGAACAGGTGTGTTTCTCAGTAAGGTCGTGTTTGATCACTGCTCGTCAGAGTGACTCACTGGGAGCATGATAACACGTGCAAGACACGTGTTGTTACTGAGCATACGAAGTGGCTCGATGCCTTCGATTGGGGGCTGTTCGGTTTGGGTTCAGTTGCAAACCTTATTTTTT
The DNA here is from genome assembly GCA_949752745.1 of Protula sp. h YS-2021. Taxonomy (NCBI): domain Eukaryota; kingdom Metazoa; phylum Annelida; class Polychaeta; order Sabellida; family Serpulidae; genus Protula; species Protula sp. h YS-2021. The sequence goes on from OX457030.1 coordinate 15,714,154, forward strand.
TATCCATAAAACAGTGAGTGCATGAAATCTTGTGGTTTTTGGTAATTTTTTTTTTTATGGCTTTCTCATGAAAGACCCGATTTTTTTTTTCTTTTTTTTTTTTTTTGGCGAGTGAAAATTAACACAGCGTTCCACAGAGAAGAATCCAAGCGTGTTCTATTTTTGGCAGGCGCTGTGAACGTGCGCACGCACACGTCCCAGCGCGTGGTGAACCGCGCCAGTCGCTTCCACAGGAGCGCGGGCCTGGACGAGATACCGCCTCCGCCGCGCCAGTCTGGCCGCGACAGCCCCGTCACCAGCAGTCCCAGCTCTAGCCCACGTACGACGCTTAACCCTATTTTAAATACAGATGGATTCAGTTAACAGTCGAAAACGGTTAATTAGTTGCATACTGTTTAAAAAACCATATGGTTCCTTGTTATTAGTAGTGCTTCTGATTAGGGGTGGCGATATTTATCGATACAGCGATATATCGCGATATTTTTTCTCACGATACGTATCGCGATACGAATTTTGAAATATCGATATTTTTCGATATTTTCCGCTGCATGTTTTATTCAATATTTTTTGCTGATGTGCTAACGAGTGATATCTGCAATGCTGCTGTTCATCATTTTACACATCATATTCGGCTGCTTTTCGTTTCAGATATATTTTCACGATATTTTTTTCATGTCAATTTCTTACTAAGTCGGCCAATTATAGTGTGATAGAACATGGATAATTTTTTGCTATATTGGATATGAACTGATTGGATAATTGAATGATAACTCGATAAAAAGAAACATGTGACATTTTGCGATTCAGTGTCAGAGTAGACGCTGTGTTGTTTCAGTTTTAAATACTGTTGATGTTTCAAGTTAAAAATATATCAGTCAGACATTTAAGTTTAGACACTCAATCAAACAGACATTCTTAAAATTTAGTTATATCAGGGCTGACCAATTTTAAAAAGTTAGTCGCCCGGCACAAAATTAGTCGCCCGCCGCAATTTTTCAAAATTTGTCTAGCCCGTCTCACATGAAGAAACAATAACAAAATGGTGTTTAAAAAAATCAACAGTATTTACCTGAAAATACTCAGAAAAAAAGTCTCAACCCTGTATATATGCTGTTTGTGTAATGGGATTAATGTCATGATGGCATCCGAAACCACCATTGACAGCATACTTTTTGTATTTGCTATAACGCCATTTTCTATAACTAATCAATGCCGTAGGTAAGTGTTACAATTCCTGTAAATAGAGCCATAAAACAGCTGCATTTTTTCACTTTTAAAGAATTCAAAATATCGCGATACGTATCGCGATACACAGCCAATATCGCGATACGTATCGCGATACAGACTGCGCCGCGATACCCAACCCTACTTCTGATTGTGGTGGTAATCAGAAGGGAAGGCTAAAGTGAGAGCTGTTATTAAAATAGGCAGAGAAGTCACGTGCTTCCGGTCTACGTGCAGCCTGTATGCGTGCAATGTCAGAAGCATACTAGTTTTCTCTGAGAAATAAAAAATTGGACTGGTATATACCGATCACTTTTTGTCGAGTATATGCCTTTTTCTTTATATTAGCTTCTTTGCTTTGAAATTTTACCACATTTCTCTTTTCATGGTCTAACAGTAACTTATTTTGTTTTTAGATCAGATAGTAAAGTACTGGAAAAATAAAGTTGTTTAAGTGTAAACACGTTAGTGCAGCCGTCCTTTCAATTAATCGATCTTCTGAATGTTAGCTTTCTTGTGTGTGATGTTTTGTGTCGGTCTTGTAAATCGATTCCAATTAAGTCTTGTGGTGAAGTTAGCTGTAGTCTAAGAGTCTAAATAGTGGAACAGTGGTTTAATTCAGAATATGCACAGATGTGCTTTTCCGTGGTGTTTTTTTTGGGTCTTTGTTCTGACAACACAGTGAGTCATCTGTAGTCTCTGCGCATTGTTTTGGCCGGATCTGTCATTAGGCCGAGTGGTTAGCAGAGCTACTGCTTTTATTTTTGATGTTTGTGATCTGTTGTAATAATATCGAAAGGCCCCTGGATATTCTTGTTTAAAAATTTTGAAAACAGAGTAGGTAGAAAATGAGTGAACCGAAAGAATCAATTATATTTGACAGGCCAGTCGGAGCATTACAGACACCTGAATGCTATAAATAACAACATGGGGAATCCCCGCTTGCCACCATTCCCTCATCCTACAACCGTTCAACCATTGGTTCAGATCCGCCAGAGTCTCACCCTACCTGGCCTAGGGCAACCGACAACCAGCCAGGCAGCGAGCAAGGCAGGTAGCCAGACAAGCGGCACCATGGAGTCCATATGTTTGGCTGCCTGTTTTGGTAAAAGTCGTGGTTGGGTGGCCGGGAGCCCAACGGTGCCAAGAGATAAAGGTATGTTAATAATTTTTTGTTATGTGAAAAAACTAAAACAAAGCACAGTAAAATATAATGTGTGATATTTTCAGTCAGTCAGTCTGCGCCTCTATTTTAGACTTAATGCCGTTACGAAAGTCAATTATTATGAGTTGGGACAGATTGGAGAAATGGCCGCGTGAGCGCAGTACAGGAGTGGGATTCTGCTCTGTCCTTATTTTTAAGGACATCCTTATTGTTGAGATTAGATTGTTCATCCTTAATTTTTATCCTTATTTTAAGAAGACTTTGTTAAGTTTGAGGATAGAGCAGAATAGCTTTTTTATCCTAATTTTTAAAAATAAGGACATCCTTAAAAATAAGGACAGAGTAGAATACCACTCCAGCTCATTAATTCATCACGTGGATTGCCCCTATAAATGCCATTTATAATAGTGAAAATAACAGTACTGATGACATGAAAGTAATAGCCATAAGTATAATAGTTATAGTAGACGTAGTAGTATTAGTTGAAAGAAGAGTAAAATAATAGAAAATAAGAGAAAAAATGATAATAGAGTAACTTGGTTTAGCATCAGTTGTGCACCTGTTTCAGAAGACAAGCGGTCGGTGGACTCGCTCTACCTGCTGAGCTGGACGGGCATGCTGGTGGAGCACGTGCTAGAGCCACATGCCAGGCAGGGGCTGGATAAAACTACCGAGAATTCGCCGCTAGAGGTGACGGAAACGCCGCGGGCACAGTGGCCGCTGGCGAGGTGAGTGCTTACAACCCTGTGGCCGTCAACTGATCGTTTAGTTTTTACAGCCTTGGGCTGAGTGCACAGTATCTCTTGCAGTAGCGCAAAATACACTAATAAAAATGGTAATATGAACAGCATTCTGTTAGAAGTTTTTGTCAGTTCTTCGACAATATCAGACTTTGTAAACACAGACCTGAAGTCGAAATAAAGTTAACAAATACAGAAACAGCCTCCACAGGTTACAGCTTACAGCTTGAAATTGTTTGGAGTTGCTGTTTTGAAGTGGAATTTATTGAATGATTGTTTGCAACAGGGCTACCAGCACCCCGGAGGTAAAGCCACCCCTGCATAGCAACAACCCGCTGATGGTTGCCCACCAGGCGATCATCACACAGACACCAACAGGTGAAAAAACAGTGAACTATTTTTAATATAAACATAGAATGTTCTTCATGTGCGTGATAATAGTGATTGTATATTCATTTTCGTGACCTTTCGATATTAGTAATATTTAAAAAATAAATATCTATGGGAAAATATTCTCTCTTGAGATTAATTTGTTGAATCTATTTGTTTATAAACATTTTGTTTGTGCAGAAGAGAAGCTAACGCGCCAAGAGTCACGTGAAAGCCTGGCATCCGATCACAGCTCATCCTGTGACCCGGAGGACGAGTGGTTGTCACAGGTAAGCAGGAGTTACGTGTTAGCATGGCATCAGATCATAGCTCATCCTGTGATCCGGAGGACGAGTGGTTGTCACAGGTAAGCAGGAGTCACGTGTTATCATGGCATCAGATCATAGCTCATCCTGTGATCCGGAGGACGAGTGGTTGTCACAGGTAAGCAGGAGTCACGTGTTATCATGGCATCAGATCATAGCTCATCCTGTGATCCGGAGGACGAGTGGTTGTCACAGGTAAGCAAAAGTCACGTGACAGCATGGCATCCGATCACAGCTCATCCTGTGACCCGGAGGACGAGTGGTTGTCACAGGTAAGCAAAAGTCACGTGACAGCATGACGTCAGATCACAGCTAATCCTGTGACCCGGAAGATGAGTGGTTGTCTCAGGTAAGCAGGAGTCACGTGTTAGCATGGCATCAGATCACAGCTAATCCTGTGACTCGGAAGATGAGTGGTTGTCACAGGTAAGCAGGAGTCACGCGACAGCATGGCACCTGATCACAGCTCATCCTGTGACCCGGAGGACGAGTGGTTGTCACAGGTAAGCAGGAGTCACGTGTTGGCATGGCATCAGGTAAAACAAAAAGAGGTAGGTCATATGGTTAATGCATTAAAAAGATAACTGACCAATTATCACCATTGCGTAATTACCATAGCATATAATTTTCGCTGCGTTCTTGTTTCGTTCTTGTAGTAAACCAAAGCAAATAAAATTTGGAGTGACAAAGAACGTACCTTTAGCAGTGTTGCCACATCATCCTTTTTTAAAAGGATTATCCTTTTTTTTGAAAAAGCCCGATTTTTTCCTTTTTTTATCCTTAAATACTTTTTTTTATACTTTTTTTTGATTTTCATCCTTTTTTTATACTTTTTTTTCGCTTTTCATCCTTTTTTTTTTTGTTTTGATACTTTTTTTCATTTTCTTTTTTCGTTCAAAATATCATTTTTTCCTAATTAGTTATATGTTTTTTTTTCTGCTATAATTTTTTCTCACCCTAGTCATAACCCATGATTAGGCCATAATATTAACCGCTCTTATACTGTATGTGTATGTAATTTCCAACTTGCAGCGTCTATTGTTAAAATCAATACATCTGTAGAGAAAGGGTATTTTTTTTCTTGGAATTGAAACATATATTCTGTAAACGAATTCACACTGTCTTATGTCTTATGTCTTATGTCTTGTGTCTTATCACACTGTAAAATATCCAGTATTCTAAATGATGTTGAGTAGTTTTTTTTTCTTGAATGATTTTCAATAACTTCATTTTCTAAGTCTTCGTTGCATGTCCCTAGGGACCATCGATAAAGTACGTACGCACCTTTTTTTAGACCAGCCGACCACGTCGGGCTGGTCTTATCACATCAATAGAGGGGTATCCGTCGTCTGTATGTATGTATGTACGTGTGTAAACTTTTACTTAAATTAAAATGCTTCTTCTCCCTCAGTTTTGATCGGATTCCTCTCAAATTTTAAACGAATAATCTCCAGGTAGGCCTCTCTTTAAAAAATTTTTTTTTGGCGTTCCGCCAAAAATTGGCTAAATGGGGGGCATTTAAAATTTTTCGGTTGCCAATTTCAGGCTTGCCGGATCGTCCTTTTTTTTAAAGATTTAGTCTTTATTTTCGTATCGTTCTTTTTTTCTTTTTGCCTCAAAACGTACTTTTTCCACAAGCGTTCTTTATTGTTCTTTTTTTTAGCCCCAGCTTTTTTTCAGAAGCAGGAATATAACAGTTGTTGAAAGTATGTGCGAATAAACGCTTTTAAGTTGAAAAATCGTATATTCTCCCAGGATTTTAGCCTGAATGCCTTGAAATTTTGGTGGAAGGTAGTGCGCATAAGTTTCCACCTGGCTATTGCTTTCTTGGCAATACGCCAAAAATTGGCAAAAATTTTAGCTGAAAACCAGATCCTTTCCGTAAAGTTTGAACTACTTCTGGGAAATTAATCTTACTGTTTTGAAATTTTAAGTGAAGTTAGCAGGCTTTACTACTACCTAGCTATTTCTTTTTTTTGGGTGATTGGCCAACGGGGTAAAATTTTCAGTAAAATCTTAATCTTGGTGATTGGCCAGCTGGCGAAACTTTTCAGTAAAATCTTAACTAACTGCTGAAAAATAGTCTTGCCGTGTTGGAATTTAAAGTGAAGGTAGTAAGAGTTACCACCTACCTGGCTGTAACTTTTTTGGCGATTCGCCAAAAATTGTCGAAACTATTGCTGAAAAATTTTTTTCGTAGCGTCTTAACCATTTCCAGGAAAGCAATCTGTCTTGAAATTTTAAGTGAAGGTACCAGGCGTTACTGCCTACCTGGCTATTACTTTTTGTTTTGGTGAGTGGTCAAAAACTGATGCAGATTTTGGCGAAAAACAAAAAAAAAAAAAAACCTTATAAACTTTACTTACTACTGGAAAATAGTCGTACTGTGTTGACATTTAAAGTGAAGGTAGCCGGAGGTACTACCTACCTGGCTATTACTTTTTTGGTGATTGACCAAACATTGGCTAAGCTTGTGGCGAAATTTAAAAAAAAAAACAAAAAAAAACCTTATAAACTTTACTAAATACTGGAAAATAGTCGTACTGTGTTGACATTTAAAGTGAAGGTAGCCGGAGGTACTACCTACCTGGCTATTACTTTTTTGGTGATTGACCAAACATTGGCTAAGCTTGTGGCGAAATTTAAAAAAAAAAAAAAAAAAACATTTAGTAAAATCTTAACTAACTGCTGGAAAATAGTCTTGTGGAATTTAAAATGAAGGTAGCAGGAGTTACCCCCTACCTGGCTGTAACTTTTTTCGGCGATTCGCCAAATACTGGCGAAAATATTGGCTTAAAAACGTTTTTTTTTGTAAAATCTTGACTATCTCAAGGAAAGTAACGTTACTGTCTTGAAATTTTAAGTAACGGCAGTAATCAATATTACCTAACTGGCTGTGAATTTTTAGTGGTTGGCAAAAAGCGGCGATTTTTGTGGCGAAAAACCAAAGACATTTCAGTAAAATCTTGGAGAACTTCAGGAAAATAGTCTCCGCATTGTAATTTTAAAAAGCAGTACCACACATTACTACCTAAGTGTTTGTTACTTTTTTTAGGAATTTGCCAAAACTTGGCAGAAATATTGCCTAAAAACCAATTTTCTGTAAAAAGTATCTTCTAGGGTTTTCATGGAAACATTCTACAATTTTGGTGGGAGGTAGGGTGCATTATTATTAGTTGCTTAAGGGATTCATCGAAAAAATTAGCAGAAATATTGGAGAAAAGCTTTTTTTTGTTTGTTTGTTTGTTTTTTTTTATTTGTTAAACCTTAACTAACACCTAGAAAATAGTATTAATGTCCTGAAATTGTAAGTGACAGTTGGAAGCCTTACTACCTACTTTTACGTTTGTGGTGATTGGCTAAAAAATTCCCCCAAAAATTGGCGAAAAACCAAAAAAAGAAAAAAAATTCATAAAATCTTGACCAAATACCAAGAAAAGAAAAAAAAATCATAAAATCTTGACGAACTCCATAAAAATAGTCTGACTGTCTTAAGATTTCAAGTAAAGACAGCAAGCCTGACTATTTAGCTGGCTATTACAATATTTGGTGATGGGCCAAAAATTGGCGAATATTTTGGCGAAAAACTAAGAAGATTCCTGTAAAATCTGATCTCCAGGAAAATAGTCTTACTCTCTTGAAATTTCAAGGCAAGGTAGCACTAAATATTACTGACTTACTGGCTATTACTTTTTTGGTGATTGGCCAAAAAATCGGCGAAAATTTTGGCGAAGAACCAAAAAAAATTCTCAGTAAAATCTTTACGAACTCCGGAAAAATAGCCCCATTGCATTGTAATTTTAAATAAAAGTAGCATAAAATACTGCCTAACTGGCTATTACTGTCTTCCAATTTTAGATAAAGATAGCCATCCTTTGTACTTACCTGGCGATTACTTTTTTCGTAATTAGGAAAAATTGGCAAATATTGACGAAAAATGGAACTCATACTACAGAAATGGCCGTGCTGTCAAAGACTAAACTACTAGTATAAACAGTCTTTGGTACTGTCCTAAAATTTTGTTAAAGGTAGTGGTCATTGGTACTTGCTTGGTTATTGTTTTTGCGTTATTCGGAAAAAATGGCGGAAATATTGGTGAAAAACCCATTCTTACTAAAATCGTTACCAGCGCTATGAGCATAATGTTACCTTCTTTAAATTTAGAATTATGGGACCGGAAATTAGTACCTATGTGGTTTTTTAACCCAACCGACTTTGTCGAACTGGGTTAGTCGTATCCCCATAGGGGGCTTGAATCTATGGGCGTATGTTAAACTTTTTCTTTAAAATGCTACTCCTCCTACAGTTTTGCTCCAATCGTTTTGATATTATGCAGGAATCTTCACTAGGTGGTCCTCCACCTGGCTATTACTTTTTTAACGAGTAACGAAAAACTGAGAAAATGGCGGCACTTTTTTGTGTCCGTTTTGACCCATTTTTAAAATACTACTTCTCCTACAGTTTTACTCCAATCGTTTAGATGTTACGAAGGGATGTTCCCCAGGGGTTCGCCTACCAGGCTATTATTTTTTTTTCGCGGTTGGCCTGAAAAACTGCCGAAATGGCGAAACTTTGAAGTTTGGCAAAAACTGGAATAAATGGTAGTAAATAACCGAATTGTCAAACTACTCCAGTTATAAAATTTTAATCAAAACTTTCTTAGGTGCTTCTCCACCTGGTCTTTGCTTTTTTCGCAAATGACAAAAAAAAATGCCGAAATGGTGAAATATAAAATTTTTTGTAAAATTGTGTAAATGTCGGTTAATACGTGAATCTTCAAAACCCAACGTCTCCAATATCCCTTTTCAAGCAGCTTCCTCCCGGGGAAACACGTTTTTGTGTATTAAAATTATGAAAAAGTTATGTTCAGAAACAAAGTTCTACATTTTTTGGCCTAACAGTATTCGTTTCAGAGTTTTTCTCTCTTTCCTTATTTGGTAACTCGGCTGGGTCATATCCTTGGACATGCTTGTTTTTGGTGATTCGCCAAAAATATTATTGAAAACGTCGACCCTGGGTATTTGGCCTTGATCTCTTGAAATTCTGATCAAAGGTACCAGGCTTTTGGTACCCACCTGACTATTACGTTTATTCATGATTGGTGGAAATATTAACCAAAAACTATGTTCATGACAACGTATCTCCTCGTAACATTTAAATGGAAACGTCCTAAAATTTTGATGGATATAGTGGTATATATGTCTACCTGGCTATTACTTTTCTTGTTCGACGATTCGAAAAAAAAATTGACCGAAGCACGTGGCTATTACTTTTTTTTTGTTATTTCGCCAAGAATTGGCGGATATATTGACGATAAACCGTTTTTATATAAAAATCTTGAATGACGCCAGCTTTTCTGTCTTGAAATTTGGGTTACGGGTTATACTTATATGTCATAATCTTGACATCAGCATTCGTGGGCTGGGGCATTGTCCATGGACAATCCTGTTTTTGGTTTCTTTCAATTTATTTAAAATAGTAAAATATAATAATTTAAGATAATTGCTGTGCTACGCGCCTGCAACGGTTCTACAATCTCTTAAATTGTAAAGAATAGGAAAATGGGTTTTTCATTTATTTCCTTCACTTAAAGTTTAGTTTCAATTACTTTACAGCATTTAACTATTTTATGCCTTTGTTTACTCTAAAACTTTTAAGATATGCCTGTGTTTTATTTTTTACTGGCTTTTTATACAGTTAAACAAAATAAAAATAAATTTTGCTGTTTTTTTTTTTTTTTTTTTTTGGTCTTTTTTTCGAGGCGTTCTTTTTTTAATCTTTTATTTTTTTAATTGAGTCTTTTTTCATACCTTTGCATTCTTTATTTTTTGTCCACCCGCCGACAACCCTGCATCCACTTTTGCAACAAATTAAAAATCGACGGGTTAAGTTAAAACAAATGTGTAGAGTATTTTAGAAAGTGGTAGCCCACTTTAAAACTTTAATGTACAGGGGTTGGGAATAATTTCTCAACCTCACCCGCTTATACACGAATATGCGCCATGCCTGAAGAAGCACTTACCACTTTACCAACAAAGTTTGTTTACCTCCCCCGCCCCTCCCCTCCCCCCCCCCCCCCCCCCCCCAGTTGTCTACATATTTAAATTAACAGTGTTGTTTACGTTTTTGTTTTATTTTGGGCGGCTTATTACTGAGATGTGAATCAGAAGAGTTGTTGCTAATTAGAGATGTGTAGGATTCTACGCCGGACCCCACCTCCTAAAAAACTCCGTCGCCTCTGAAATACGTTCATCTATTATTATTATTATTGCCGTTGACAGCTGTTCTTGTTTATTCAAGCCAAACGCATACAAACTATTTCTGGGGCTTTTTTGAGGACACTTTTTGTCTTTATATTTTTTATTTTCAACATTTTTGGCGTACTTTTTTGTTCTTTTTTTTCTAAAGCCTTCTTTTTTTGTACTTTTTTTGTCATCAAGCGTTCTTTATTTTAGCAGTTTGCGTTCTTTTTTTTAAAACAACCTCCGGCAAGCCTGCAATTTTCAAAATGGTTCTCCCACACATTTTATCGGATTCCTTTCCAAGTTTGAACATTTATTCTCTAGGTAGGCCTGTCTTAAAAAATTACTTTTTTTGGCGATCCGCTAAAAATTGGCTAAATGGGGGCATTTAAAAATATTTAGTACCAATTTTCAAAACTCTTCTTTTGGCACAGTTTGACCGGATTCCTTTATAAATTTGTAAAGTACAATCAGGTATGCAAATATTTTTTAATCGCTGTGAAAACGAGCATTATAAATTCAGGATTCGCGTTGGCGGGATTTTTGTCCACTTTTTGGGCATTTTTTACGAAATGACTCACTTTTTTCGGAACCCACCGAGTTTTTCTGGACCTAACTGAGTCACACTTTTCCTTTTTGACTCACTTTCCTGAGAACCAGCGCGAACTTTGAAATTACAAAAAAAATGATACAATATGATTAACATTAATGTTTTCTCGATCTTCAGCGAAATATGAATTATCCTTTTTTTCATACTTTTTTTTTCTCAAATTTATCCTTTTTTATCCTTTTTTTATCCTTTTTTTTCTTGACGACTCCGTGGCAACACTGCTTTAGGGGTTCCAGCTATTCAAGTGTCCAGTTTATGACAAAGTTTTGAATAGTTTCCATCTTTGAGAAAGTGCTTGAAGGTGATTTATCCCCTGTATCTCCGGCAGAAAAAACTGTCCTTCTTATATATAATTGACTTAATAAGAGTTTGTACTGTAGTATGTAATAATACACGTGTACTGTAGTACATGTGTACCGCAGTATACTGTCGTGTGTGTGTACTGTAGTACGCGTTTACTGCCGTGTGTGCTAATGTAGTTCATTTGTACTGTAGTACGCGTATACTGCCATGTGTGTGAACTGTAGTGCATGTGTACTGTAGTACATGTGTACTGTAGTGCGCGTATACTGCCGTGTGTGTGTACTGGAGTGCATGTGCACTGTAGTACATGTGTACTGCAGTGCGCGTTTACTGTCGTGTATGTGTAGTGTGTTTATCCTCTAATGGCTGTGGTTTTTTGACGTCACCAGGTGGAGATGATCACGCACCTGGGACCGCACCGGCGGCTGTGGATGGGACCGCAATTCTCATTCAAGACGTACCAGGGCAGCGCGTCGCTGCAGGCAAGCAGCTCGTCCGTGCTGCTCTCACACACGCCCGACGCGCCCGTGCCGACCACAGCCCTCATCGCTGACGAGGTCGATCTGCAAAGCCTCAAGTAACTTCACGTGTTTTTTTTTCCTCTCAAAAAAGAGAAGGTGAAAACCTTGTGTTCCGGGATGGGAAGAGTTAAGCCATTGTTAGTACGTAGTTCGGTGTTAGATCGCACGTAAAATCCCTCGCCATTCAGCGGTCAGCCACGGCTTCCTGTCACTCGACATTAAGGCATAGTGTGATTGTGTTACATGTTGACTGAGATGGTAATCCAAGTATTAATACTTTTATACACGATTGAACCACATTAAGTTCAGTGAATACAGGCATTTCAAGCATGGACAATTCCTGCACTGAAATTTTCAGAAAAGCAAATAAAAAAAAATAAAAAAAAAGAATAAATAAGTAAAAATAAAGAAATAAATTGAACTTAGTGAAGTGTTCTCCCTGACGTTGTAGTCTGTCGCCGGCCCGCAGCAGTCCCGTGGCCATGCCGGGAGGCTGCTCTAGCAGACGGTCGTCGTCACGTCACGCGTCCGGAAGCGACGGCAGCCATTGTCCATCGCCCACGGTGCATACCTTCACCAGTATCGAAGCGTGTGAGTCCGACTTTTTAGTCCCCCGCCGCCGCGTAGCGCGGAGCGGGGACTATAGTATTCGGGTCTGTCCGTCCGTCTGGCGACACTTGGAAGCACAAATTTTTGATTTTTGCTACAGTGAAAATATATATATTGAAGTTGTGCGACGTCGCATTATTTTTTGTTCCGACCAAAAAATGACGAAATGGCGACTTGGTTGAAAATAGGCAATGTTTTAGTATTTCTGTTGCCTACATTGCAACTTTGTGCACGCGATATCTCAGCAGCTATTCAACCCTGGCTTTTGATTGTTGCTACAGTGAAAATATATTGAAGTTGTGCGACGTCGCTTATTTTTCGATTCAACCATAGTTCGTGGCGGGGTAAATTCATCAGTTTCACTGATAACTTGTTAAAACTGTAAAAAAAATATACAAACTGTTTTATTTTTTAGCTAAAAAGCAATAAATTTCAAATGTGATCATCCATCTACTGCTTCCGGCACTAATGTAAAATCGCCGGCTTCATAATGAAAATGACGTCATTCATGCGCCTTTCCATTACTCTGCTGTTAAATGTGCCGGTACCCCCAGCCAACCAACCAACCAACCAACACTCAATCTTTCTGCATCATAAAAAGCTTTTGTCGTAAACAGTCTTTTTCCTCAAAATGTTCATAATTTCAAAATAATTATCCATTACACAAAATCCTAAGGAATTTCACGAAATCCTTGATTGCATAGATTTCCTTATTAGATCAACCGATAACAATAAGCAGCTAAGCATGTCGAAAACGTGTCTTGCTTTCGTATCCGCAGGCAGCTATGAGTCACCCTGCACAGACAGTAATATACCACAATGGCCGGATGGGCCGCCATCTTTGAATAGCGGTGAAGTTTGCTTGACGGAGCTGCAGCAAAGCCTGGCAGACGCCATGACAGAAGCACCTGCCAAAGACAAAAACACCAAGCGTGGTAGCCTGGGTAAGTGCACGCCTGAACGTTAGCACGCAAGTATCTGGTTCGTGCGGATGCTAGGTGTCAGTTAAAAATGTAAGCTTTAAGTAAGAATATTTTTATTCAAACGTATAGCCTGTAGAAAAATTACGACTCAACTCATTGTCCAACTTAATAGTTAAGTAAATGAACATTTTGAAAACTAAACGATTCCTTCTTTAATGTGGTACCCCTGTGTCTCTGTGTTCATATGCCGTTATTTTTGTCTCTCGCGCAGATATCGGGAGCTTGGAGAACTTGAGTACGAGCTCTGGCTCTGCTAGCAGTGCGCCGCGCATCCATCTCTTTGACCACCCGCCCCAAACTATGGATACAGTACTCATGTTCCCTAGCAGCGCCGACAGTACTGACACGTCACAGTAGTACTCCCTGCTGTACTCACGACTCACAGTACCGGTACGTCACAGTTGTACAAAACAGTTTACATGTTGCTAAAAGCAAAGTACTGAGAGTAAAATGGAAAGACAGTAGCTGCGTATCCTAGCAACTGTGACGGTATCATTACCGTGCGGTACTACTTGATGAGGAACCCGGTACGAGCGCATCCTAGCAACGGATCAAGCGGTACTGCGCGACATAGGAAGTGTGTCCAAGGTACAAGGGTTAATTACAAGGGCTGCACACTCTCAAGCGCAGTTAGGATAAATAGTTAACACCCCTGCTCTCCAGAAAAAAATATTAACATAATTGAGTTTAAAAAAAAAAAAAAAAAACAGTTGCAGTACTCTTGGATTACTGATGATATTTGTAAGTCATACCTAAAGTACTTCATTAAACTGCGGTTCGTACATTCCTTTGCAATTTATAGGCCATTCAGTCATGACGTCATTCGTTAGGATAATACGTATATGTTTCATATTGTGAATTTAATTAATTGTGTTAACGGCACGAGTATCTGACCGGAACAGATCAATCAATTTTACTGTAGTTTCTCCTTTATCGACTGCTATTGCATTTTTGGTCCAGCCGACGTCGTTGGTCTGGCCTTATCGCATCAATGAGTGTGGTGGGGGTGGGTGGGGGGGGGGGTGGAGGGGGGCATCCACCGTCTGTATGTACGTGTATATGTTACAGTATATGTCAGGAATTGTAGACATAGCCTGATCACTTTAGGAAATGTATACATTTCCTGGTTGTAATCATAGCCTGTAACATATACGTATGTAAACTTTTATTTAAAATGATTCTTTTCACTCAGTTTTGATCGGATTCCTTTCAAATGTTGTGTGAATGTTCTTTTGGTAGGCCTGTCTTGAAAGGTTATTTTTTTCGCAATCCGCAGAATATTAGATAATACATCTTTTTCATTGCGATCGGATTGCCTTCTAATTTTCCTCTTTCAAAATTACTTTTCTAGCGAACCGCCAAAAATTAGTTAAAGGTGTTTTTGTTTTTGTCTTATTTTTAAAATTCTCGTTAGCCAATTTTTGAAAAATGCGTGTCCCACAATTTTGATCGGATTTCTTTCCAGTTTTGAACGAATGTCTGTCAGGAAGGCCTCTCTTAAAAAATTACTTTTTTGGCGATAAAAAAAAAAATTTTCAGGGTTGGAAGTTTTGCACAATTGTTCTTTGGATGGTTGCCAAATAAAAAATTACTTTTTTTGGCGATTCTGCAAAAATTGGGTAATTTGTGGCTTTTTAAAAAATATTTTCATGTTCCAAAATGTGCTGCAATTTGGTTACATTTATTCGACATTTTACCGCTCTTTATGTGATGTTTTCTTCAAAAACTTTTTTTTGGCATATCTAAAACATTGGCCTGATGCCGACGTTTGAAGATTTTAGGGATCAAGTTTTTCCATTTAGTTCTTCTGCAAATAGTTTATTCAGATTGCTTTCATTTTTAGGCGTAGTTGAACGTTAGGGCTTCTTTGAAATTTACTTTCCTGAGATCCACCTGAGATTAGGCAAATGCCGGCCTTTGAAACAAATGTCAGTAACAGGTTTTTTTTTGAAATTCTGCTACCTCTTTTTGGCGACCCTACAAGTATATTGCTACTTGATTCACTAGGTTTCGGCTGGTCACAATGTCCCTGGACAGCCTTGTTATGTCCAACATTTTATTCGCTATGTATTGCCCATTCCAAAACCGTAAAAACATGATGTGTTAAAAATCTCATTCCTTTAATATATTAGATTTGTTCGTTATATGGCATGCTAAAACAGCAGAGATTTGCCACGGGCATGCATTGTTTAATTCATGAAGAACATATTAAATATATATAAAATATATAGCTATTAATTGCATAAACAGTGTGTCAGTTGAAATGAGACTGGTAATTCCTTGTAAAAGTGCAAAAAATGTAAAAAAAAAAAAAAAAAAAAAGAAAGAAGAGAGTGCAGCACGTGGGGCAACACTATATTTTTCTGGACTGGATGGGGTAATTTTAATCAATACGGCGACAGAAGTTGGGGTGTTTTTTTTGTTGTTTTTTTTGTGGATGGGGGAGGATTTTAAGTTTTTATGTCGTTTCTCACTGAAAAACTTCATACAAAGTTATGAAAAGAAAATTAGTGGTGAAACAAATGAATTCCTTAAGAAGTCGTTTAACAGGGATTTTTAAAAGTAATGGCGTCAGATATTTTTTGAAGTAACGAAAAACTTAAATTTCAAAGAAAATTAATGTTATATTGTTAGTGATAATGTGGATGAATTGTTCTTTGTTTGCTGTGTAATAACTCATTATATTACATACTGTTAAGAGTCAATAAACTCTAGTCAGAAAACTACCAAAATAAACGTGTATTTTATTTGGCGTGAAATATCACCTCGATGCAATAATTTCAATTTTATGGCATTGAATTTTTCCACATGAACATCTATATTTCAATATGATTGAGGAGAGTTTATTACTTTTGTTTATTTCAGTTAAAAAAAAAATTAAAGGAAGACGTTCTGCTACAGAAACGCGAAATCTGGTATGAAATAAGATTTTTTTCTCGTGTGTGCATGAATTTTGTTTATCACTTCAGCATTATTTTTTTTTCAGTTTATGCTTTTAGGTCGTTCCAAATATAGCAATATCAGGTCGTAAGTCATTTTTACGGATGCACCGAAAATTGCCATTCGGGTATTTACGGTAAAACCATTGTTACAATGATGAGCTTTCGGACGCCATGAAATGTTCATTATGCTGAGGTGTTCAGTAACGAGAGGTGATGTTCATAAGGAACGGCAGAAAACATGGAAGAAAATGGTGTTCTCTAATCAGTGGTTGTTCACTAACGGAGTTGTTCATTTATTAACAGAGTTCTACCATATTTATTTGTCTTCTGAAGTTTCTTAACGGTTTCGTTTTGTGGTTTCGTTTGTCGAACACGCCTAAGCTTTTGATGACAGCTTCGACAATTTTTTTTGTTCAACTTCAACAAAATAGTAATAATAATAAATAAATAAATACATGAAGAGAAAGATGGAGGAAGGGCCAGTCAGGAGGCGCTCCACATTCCTGTTCAATTATTAGCAACATAGCACCAATTGCATATACTTGCATTTAGAACACTGCCTTACTGGATGGCATTTATAAAAAAAAAAAAATTGATGCCTAATATAAGGCAACTCAATTTTAAATTATGTAAGATAAAGACATTTTTTAGCCTAGTTTTTTTTTTTTTCAATTTTATTTTCCGCAACGATTTTGCAGCTACACCCCAACGATTTTGTCTTCACGTTATTTTGATGTAAATTCCGACGGATGACGGTTTCCTCAGCCTTCGTACGGACGCTTTGTTATACTGTGATGTCACATTTCAGTGACTGGCTTATAGTACAGTGAGCGGTTTTACACATTACCTCTGGGTTTGTTACCCTATACATGGCAATACCAAATGGTCCAAAAACGTGAGCATATCAGAAAAAAACTGACGAGTGTGACTGCTAAAAATTTGGGTTGAATTGAAAATTATAAGCCCTTTGAACTCAGTGACTGACGTCCGTTAATTGGCTGGATCTTTCATAGCTTTATAAAAGGTGAATAATCAAAAAGCTTTTGATAGAACTGAAGATTTATACGTTCAATGGCAAGATATAATGCCTTTTCAGACCAGCCGACTATGTCGGGCTGGTCTTATGTTATCAATAGAGGGGTATCCGTCGTCTGTATGTACGTATGTACGTATGTATGTACGTGTGTAAACTTTTACTTAAAATGCTTCTTCTCCTTCAGTTTTGATGGGATTCCTCTCAAATTATACACGAATGTTCTCTAGGTAGGCCTCTCTTTAAAAAATAAATTTTTTGGCGATCCGCCAAAAATTGGCTAAATGGGGGACATTTGAAATTTTTCGGTTGCCAATTTTCAAAATGCTTCTTCTCCCACAATTTTGATCAGATTTTCTTCAAATTTTGCACGAATATTTTCTAGGTAGGCCTCTTTTGAAAAATTACTCATTTTGGCGATCCGCCAAAAATTGGCCAAATGGGGGACATTTTTTTATTTTTTGGTGTCCAATTTTTAAATTGCTCCTTCTCCCACAATTTTAATCGGATTCCTTTCCAATTTTGGATAGTTGTTCTCTAGATAGATCTCTCTTGAAAAATTACTCATTTTGGCGATCCACCAAAAATTGGCCAAATGGGGGACATTTGTAATTTTGTGGTTGCCAATTTTCAAAATACTTCTTATCCCACAATTTTGATAAGATTATCTTCAAATTTTGCACCAATATTCCCTAGGTAGGCCTCTTTTGAAAACTTACTCATTTTGGCGATCCCCCAAAAATTGGCCAAATGGGGGACATTTTTTTATTTTTTGGTGTCCAATTTTCAAATTGCTTCTTCTCCCACAATTTTGATCGGATTCCTTTCCAATTTTGGATAGTTGTTCTCTAGATAGACCTCTCTTGAAAAATTACTCTTTTTGGCGATCCGCCAAAAATTGGGTAAATGGGTGACATTTGTAATTTTGTGGTTGCCAATTTTCAAAATGCTTCTTCTCCCACAATTTTGATCAGATTTTCTTCAAATTGTGCACGAATATTCCTTCGGTATGCCTCTTTTGAAAATGTACTCATTTTGGCGATCCGCCAAAAATTGGCCAAATGGGGGACATTTTTTAATCTTTTCATGTCAAATTGTCAAATTGTTTCTTCTCGCACAATTTTAATCGGATTCCTTTTCAATTTTTGTTGGTTGTTCTCAAGGTAGACCTCTCTTGAAAATTTACTTATTTTGGCGATCCGCCAAAAATTGGCCAAATTGGGGACATTTTCAAATTTTTTGGTTTACAATTTTCAAATTGCTTCTTCTCGCACAATTTTGATCGGATTCCTTTTCAATTTTTTATAGTTGTTCTCAAGATAGACCTCTCTTGAAAAAATACTTTTTTTGGCGATCCTCCAAAAATTGCCCAAATGGGGGACATTTGTATTTTTGTGGTTGCAAATTTTCAAAATGCTTCTTCTCCCACAATTTTGATCAGATTTTCTTCAAATTTTGCACCAATATTCCCTAGGTTAACCTCTTTTAAAAAAATTACTCATTTTGGCGATCCGCCAAAAATTGGCCAAATGGGGGACATTTTTTAATTTTTTGGTGTCAAATTTTCAAATTGCTTCTTCTCCCACAATTTTGATCGGATTCCTTTCCAATTTTGGATAGTTGTTCTCTAGGTAGATCTCTCTTGAAAAATTACTCTTTTTGGCGATCCGCCAAAAATTGGCCAAATGGGGGACATTTGTAATTTTGTGGTTGCCAATTTTCAAAATGCTTCTTCTCCCACAATTTTGATAAGATTTTCTTCAAATTTTGCACCAATATTCCCTAGGTTGATCTCTTTTGAAAAATTAGTCATTTTTGCGATCCGCCAAAAATTGGCCAAATGGGGGACATTTTTTTAAATTTTTTGGTGTCTAATTTTCAAATTGCTTTTTCTCCCACAATTTTGATCGGATTCCTTTCCAATTTTGGATAGTTGTTCTCTAGGTAGACCTCTCTTGAAAAATTACTCTTTTTGGCGATCCGCCAAAAATTGGGTAAATGGGTGACATTTGTAATTTTGTGGTTGCCAATTTTCAAAATGCTTCTTCTCCCACAATTTTGATCAGATTTTCTTCAAATTTTGCACGAATATTCCCTAGGTTGACCTCTTTTGAAAAATTACTCATTTTGGCGATCCGCCAAAAATTGGCCAAATGAGGGACATTTTTTAATTTTTTGGTGTCAAATTTTCAAATTGCGTTTTCTCCCACAATTTTGATCGGATTCTTTTCCGATTTTGGATACTTGTTCTCTGGGTAGACCTCTCTTGAAAATTTGCTCTTTTTGGTGATCCGCCCAAAATTGGCCAAATGGGGGACATTTGTAATTTTGTGGTTGCCAATTTTCAAAATGCTTGTTCTCCCACAATTTTGATCAGATTTTCTTCAAATTTTGCACGAATACTTCCTAGGTAGGCCTCTTTTGAAAAATTACTCATTTTGGCGATCCGCCAAAAATTGGCCAAATGGGGGACATTTTTTAATTTTTTCATCTTTTGAAAGAATTGAAAGAATGACTCCTCATCAGCCACAACTACGCCGATCAAGTGAGCGAATATTTTCTCCATTCAGTTACGGGTTTTTTCGTAACCGCTGTCTGCGAATTTGATCATGATTTTGTCTGTGATTCTTGGATATATATTCTGTCCCTGGACATGCTTGTTTAAGCATCTTGATGGAAATATTTTCATCCATTTAGGAAGGAAACGCAAAGTATGATTTGCGACAATGGAAAGTAGTAAAAACATCGTAGTGCTGTTGGGAACACCAAAATGACGTCACAATGGCGTGTGATGAAGGGACTTCATTTTGACACATTTGTCTGACATAGTGTGACTATTATTTTTTCAAAGTGGAAAAATGAGCCTAAACTGAATAATTACCTTATCTTGAAAACAGGTCGGATTCAAATTTTGGCTAGATTTATTTCATAGGTCAGAAGCAGCAAAAAGTCTGGAATGCCGTTTTAACATTTAATGCTTATTTTAGATGTCAAAATATGATTAGAGATATCAATAAATCAATGTATATATCATTAAGTTATATTTTGCTCTCAATAATTGAATTTTAGATGGCAAAAAAATTATTTTTGAGATCAAAACATCAATTTTACAAACTTAAAAAATATCAAGGGAGACACACATTTATATATAATTTAACGAATCTTCAACTGAATTTCGGAGATGAAACGTTGAATTATTGATATCAATAATAACACCTAATTTTTGAGCTCAAGAATTGCTTCATTTTTCATACAAGAAAGATTCTGTATACAAGGACCAGTCATTACTTTATTCACAGATGTGTGCTTCTGAATTTTTTCTATAAAAAAAAACAGACTGATATTTTGAAAACAAAAATTAATTTTTGAGATCAAAAAATGATTTGCATATTTTCAAATATAAAATAAGAAAGTCTCAGTCTGAAATAATGATATCTGAGATAAATTCTTGATATCATTAAAAGGAAAATAAATTATTGGGCTCAAAATTGAGATTTTGGTATCAAATATTTCATTTTTCCTATCATGAATGAAATTTTTGATCTCTGAAAATCAATTTTAAAGATTTAACAATTTTAAAGATTTAAAAATTCAGAATCATAATTTCTTGTTATCTCTAAATAGTTATTGATATCAAGAATTATTTTTTGAGATCAAGATACATTTAGAGATATCAAAAATATAATTACATATAGCTAACAATTAATTCTTGATATAAAAAAAATGATTTTTTTTTAGATCAAAAATTAATTCTTGATATGAAAAAAAAAAAAATCAATTTTAGAGATCAAAAATTAATTCTTGATATCAATAATTCCCAAATAAATATGAAAATGGCATTCCATAAAAAAGTTATTTCATCCGCTTTTTATCACGAAATATGGTAGAATTTATCAAAGTTGTACACAATGCCAGAGAGAGCTTCATTCCAAAACACACAAAAATATAAAACCAAGTTTATAAGCTCGAAATTGTATGACTTGGATCTAGAGTTTTATCACCACATCATTTTATTGAAAACATACATATTAGTACCCAACAAATACATGGCATATAAAATTGACAAAAGAAAGTAAATCAGTTTATGTATTTCCGTGATTTATCATGCGCATGGATGTTGAGGACCGCGTCAGAAAAACCGGTTTTTGACAATATGACACTGAATTCCGACGGTGACGTAATCATGCACGACCCCACTTCCTCTGGAATCACAAAGACACGTAAACAAATTATTGAAGTTTTGCAAATGTGATGGTTTTTCAAAAGCGTAATCAACACTTGTTCTTCAATACCGAAAGAAGATTGGACAGAGGAAGATGAGGAAGATAAGGAAATTGGACAATTAATTTTTTTCAGCTGTATTACCATGCGTGTACAAAAAAAAATCGTTGGAAAAAAGAGGTTATTTCATTCAATACTCAAGGGGGGGGGGGGCGGAGTTCTTTCCCAGTTGCAATCCGCGTTCAACATAAAAAAAGGGGAACCCAAAAATATATATATATATATATATATATATATATATATATATATATATATATATATATATATATATATATATATATATATATAATTTGGTGAAAACAGGTGCTTTTTAGAATTCCTTTATCACATCAGTAGAGGGGCATCCGCCGCCGGCATGTACATGTGTGCGTGTGTACTATGTAAGTATGTAACCTTTTACTTTAAATGCTTCTTCTTCAGTTTTGATTGGATTCATTTCAAATTTTGTACGAATGTTCTCTAGGCAGGCGTCTCCTAAGAATTACTTTTTCTGGCGACCATTTGAAGTCTGTTGATACTTGATTTACTAGATATCAGCTGGCCACATTGTCCCTGAGCATTCTTGTATTTATTGGTCGCCAATTTTCCGAAATGCTTCTTCTCCTACAATTTTGATTGGATTCCTTTTCAAGTGTGTACAATTGTTTTCAAGGTGATACTGTGTTGAAAAATTAATTTTTCTGGCGATCCACCAAAAATTGCCCAAATGGCGGGCATTTGTAAATTTTTGGTAGCCAGTTTTCAAAATAGTTCTTATACAATCTTGATCACCTTCAAATTTTGCATAGATGTTCAACATCCTGCTCCGTCATGTTATCCTGTTATTTTTTTTTTTCGATGGAAAAGAAAACTGGCTAAATGAAGGGAGGGGAGGAGCATTTGGTAGCAATTTTTCAAAATTCCTCTACCTGCTCAATTTGATCCCGTTGAAATTTTGTGCAAATGCTTAGTTGGTAGATTTCTCTTAACACATTTTGGCGATCCACCAAAAATTGGGCAAATGGCGGGAGGGGCTTTTTTTTATTTTTATTTATTTATTTTTTTTGGCAGCCACTTCTTCAAAACATTTTTCTTTCGCAATTTCGATCGGATTGTTTTCAAACTTTACATAAATGTTCATAACCTGTCGTCTATTTAAAAGTTGCTTTTTTTTGGCGATCCACCCAAAATTGATCTAATATGGGGAGGGGGTGGGGGTTGGGGGATGGGGTTAGTTTTGCGGCAGCCAATTTTCAAAATGGTTTTACTCCCGTAATGTCGATTCATATTTTCAATTTTGTGTGTTTCTTCTCTAGTTTTTTTTTTTTTTTTTTTTGGGAGAAATATCTTTTTTGACCATCCGCCAAAAATTGGCTATATGGGGGGCATTCGTAAATTTTGTGGTATCCAGTTTTCAAAATGCTTCTATTTCAACTATTTGGATAGTATTCCTATGAAATTTTGAGCCAATGTTTACTAAGAAGGTCCTTATTGAAAATTTTTGGCGATCCACCAAAAATCGGTCAAATGGGGGCATTTAAAAAATTTAATAGCCAGTTTTCAAAAGGCTTTTTATCCCACAATTTTCCAAAGGTTTTTTTTTCTTCCACAATTTTCATTGAATTATGTAAGTTTGCAGAAATGTTCACTAGGCTGTCCTCTCTTGAAATTTACTTTTTTGGCGATTCGCTAAAAATTGGCTAATAGGGCGTTTACAAAACTTTAAACTTTGACCTGATTCCTCAAAAATTTGGTATGGATGTTCCTCAGAAGTTTCCTTTTCAAAAAAAAAAAAAAATTTTTTTTTTAAACAATTCTGCAAAAGTTGGTCAAAACTGGTGGCATTTTAAATCTTCTTGTTTTCCAAAATGTCTTGCCTGCTGCAGTTTGATGAGATTCATTCGAACTTCCAGAACGTTACTCTTCATGCGATGTTTTCTTTATTTTATTTATTTATTTACTTTTTGCGGATCTCCAAAAATTGGCCGTTTGAATATTTTGGAATCAGGTTTTTCAAAACAGTTCTTTTGCAGGTGATTTTAATCAGATTTTGGAGGCATTTTTAGGCGTAGTCCAAAGTTAGGGCTGTTTGAAATTTACTTTTCTGAGATGGGTGAGAGATTAGGCAAATGCCCGGACTTTGAAAAATTTTCAGTAACCGGTTTTCAAATATGGCTACCACTTTTTGGTACCAGCCTTTTGCTACTTGGTTCACTAGATCTCGGCTGGACTCAATGTCCCTGGACATTATTTGTTTAATTTAATGCTTCGCGTTCAGAGTATAAAATTTACAGGGGTGTCCGTTTTGTGTTTGTTTGTTTGTTTGTTTGTTTTTTTTTTTTTTTTTTTTTTTTTTGTTGAAGGGAATATTTGTCATAATTGGCACGAAGCGTTTAGGGGTTGTTTTGAAAAATCACGGAAACGCATGGAAAATATTTGTACGGGAGTGCCCCCCCCCCCCCCTTCGACGGGTGGATATATAACACCTCACACATACACTTCTAAAATATGCAGATATTGTTGTCAGACATTAAGATAATTAAAGACAACTTAATTTAAAGATTTAACTTCTCTGACGCCTTGAAAAAAAGAAGAAAAACAAACCGTACCTTCACTACCTCCAGAATCTCTTCGTGTATATTTTAGAATATGGTGTGAATCGCTGTCCATGGTTGTTTTCGAATCTTCTGCTGCCTCGTGTCTCGCCCCTTCTTCCTCAAATTCACTGATGGCTTGAATGCTGGGCGTACAAGACACCCTGCGCTTTCTTCTCGGAGCATCCTTGATTTCCTTCGGTGTTTTGTCATGAGGAATTTTGGCTATGAATTCATTTAATGGATCATCTTCGGGATGGAATGTCATAATATCGGGAAGATTTTTACCTCTGGAACTGCGTCTTCTCTCTTTCATAGCGGCTAAGTGGTTTGCATGGTGATCCGGAATACTTAAGCACGCATTGCCCATGTCATTTCAACATTTTTACTGAATTTTAAGTTTTTTGTTTTTTAAGTATGCTTGTTAAGTTCTTCACAAGGTTCCAGTGGCATGTTCAAATATTAAAACTTACTCACAAAAAGTTTTTCGCAATTTCTCAAAATAAGACGTAAACTTTTCTGGAGTAGGTCACTGCCTAGTTACTGTCCCTCTGACACCAATAATTTGTGACGTCATTCAATTATCACATGAAACAGAGTCGTGACATCACAATGGCAAGATATACAATTCAAGATCTTTTAGTATCAGAGCCAAATTTTTGTACCAACTATGGACTCTGTTGAAAAAGAGCACAGAATAATTCTGTTCAGTGCTCTAGAACTTGTGACTGCTGAGGGTGCACAAAGTGGGAGGAGGGCGGGGGAGGAGGTCTCGAAAGTGATAGGGGTGCGAGGATAAAAGGTGCACGAAATCGAAAAGATTATGTTGATGTATCAATCCGTTGTTAGAAAAAAAGTTGACCTCTGGGGACATATGTTTAAACGCAGAGCGGATGGATATTTTAAAAAGTAGTTCCTCTCTTTTATGAGTATTATTTCGCGAAATCCCCAATGGGTCTGCGGAGTAAAATGTTTTATACATAACAGAATCACCGTAGATGTTGACTGTTGAACAATAACAGTATGAATCCGGAGATATCCTGTATCTGAAAGGTACTAGTGAAGATGATTTCGGAAACGAAATTACCCCGGAGAAATGTCAATATTAAATACTTTATAGACAAAATAACTGTCTGGTTATCACAACGTTCTAAAGGTCATCAAATTTTTTATGCAAAGGGACACAAATGCTTCTCTGTATTTTTTAAATGAATGGTGATCATGAGGGCCTGACTTATCTGTGCGACGGCGTTTGTAGTTGTGGTGAAAATCGTGCGATATAAAATGTGTATCTGCAGTTGCTTCGTGAAAACAGGCCTCGGATTTAATGTATTTGTTTATGTCGTTTTTTTTTCCTGAAAAATAACGTTTAACTGTATAAATTATGCAATGCTAAGTCGCTAACTAGTTGCCATGCTAAGCTCTTAGCTATTCGATGTCAAAATAGACTATCAAAACAGACCGAGATATTTGTTCAAGCTTGTGGTTTAGATTGTTGAGAAAATCGTAATAATTCATCAACCATAAATCGATTCTGGGGACGCGTAATAGAAGTGCAGACAGAGCGAACAGTTTCCGTAAACACGGAGGGCCCATTGTCTGGCGTAATCCGTGTCCGGACACGCTCAAAACGAGGCATTGATTTGGCGCCCAATTGCAGCTCTAGATACGGGCCCCTGTCTTTCTTTCAAAACTTAGCCCGAGTAGATGGTGGGTGTATTGATTACACGGTAAAATATAGTTTGCATAAAAGGCAGCATGTTGAGGGCATGACCGAATGCGATCGTTAAAAGCTCTACGAGGCGAGCTTAAGGTTGAGGAGAAAAGCAAAAATGATATATAGTTTCAACAAATGTTTCTATCTTTGTATGAAAAGAAATATCATTTCAGAATATGAATTTCAATTTCATGTGCAGAGAAATAATCATGGGAATAAAAATACTTTATAATTAGGCACTTAGCGAGGAAAGTATTGTTCGTTCCCGAGAAAATATTATCTCGAATTTAGACAAAAATAAGGCTTCTTTTTGTAATTGCGAAAATGTTTCACATGCGAATTTGCGCAGTTTTCTTCTCGCGGAAATAGAAATTTTATTCATTGCTGCTTCAATTTTTGATTTCTGCGATCTCTTTACTAAGCTTTTGGAGTTGTGTTGCTAAAAGTGTGCTGGCGCTGAGAGGGGTGGGAGGGGTTGGGGGTGGCGGGGGGGGGGGGTTGTTGATGCAAACGCAAAGCATTCATAAATGAACCGCGAATATGAAAAACAAAGGCGCAAAAACGCCAATGAATGAAATAGAAGGTCAAACAGAGAAAACATAAAATGTTTTATACAAAAAAACGAATGTGCCTTATGAGCAATAAAACCTTGTTGTTCATTTTATTGCCTTACCCATTCAAATCAAACCGATGTCACTTTGTGATACCCTCTGTGTATTAACACCTAAATGGACTTCGTTTCTCCAAATTAGGAAGCGTCACAGGTGCTCATAAAGGGATATAATCAACCACCATACGTGTAGGACTGGGTGTGGGTGGCCCGTTGGCCATTAGTAGAGAAATGGGGACAAAAACGGGCAGTTTTTTTAAATGCATTTTCACGCCAGGTTACAACTACTGGCGAGCGCCTCCACCCAACCCCCTCCCCCTCCCTCGGATCCCGACCCTCTTCTCCACACACACACACACACACACACACACACACATCCATGTTTGTGTGGACTACTTTTACAATAGTATTTGGGGAGTAAAGATTTGGATTAAGATTAAAATAAGGGCTAAGAAAATAAGGGCTAAGAACATTGGAGATCCGATCTGATTCTATTGTCCTATTAATTTAGAGTGCAATAATAATGTAGAATATGATTCTCAAAGAACAAAAAAAAAAAAAAAAAAAAAAAAAAAAAGCCATAAAATCGGATGTTCATTTAAAATGCTGTGAAAGGTCTTCTCCGGGTAGACATTTGGACAGTTGGGTAAATCTCCAGGGGCCGTATTCACAACAGCTAACTGTAGAGTTAACGAATTCGGTTAACTGCCCCTGTAACTAACAGAACTTTTGAAAGTTGATTAATCAATATTACTTTTATGTTCAAAAATGTCCCTGTAAAAATTGTGCAATTTAGCTAAAGCAGCTGATTTCCCCTGCGCGGTGTAGAGTTAACTGCGCAGTTAACTTTTGTGAATGCTGGAGCAGGCATTTATCACCCAAACAATCTGTTGCAAGGATCAAAGAATCGTCAATGACAAACTACAAGACTCATGGTTACATTCAAAACTACCACTTTGTATTAAACTGGGTGAAACGTGACGCATTTATATATCAGTTATAGTTCTAATTCGCAAAGCGGGAAGGGCAATTTACTTATAAAGTGATGTCGCACAGGCGGAAGGATATAAACACGCGTCATTAATTCTGCACCTTGTGGTCGTTTCCTCCGAGCATTGTTTTCCAAGACTTTTATAGCCCGCGTCATTCGCTTCATCCTAGAGTCAACAGGTATCAATAATGCAATGCCATCCGTTTTAATTCTGTACACCCAGATCTATAAATTTTTTATCCTTGGAATTAATAATTTTTATTACTCACGGAACAACCAAGAACTGCTTTTACCAGTGGCGTAAAAATGCACGCAGCGGATTTTGTTTAATTTGTAGATTCAAAAAGTTTTGGATTTTGAGATAAGATTGCAATATGTTTTTGACTTCACAGAAAAACCATTAGTGTAGTTTTAACCTGCATAAAAGGTTGAAAATTTAGGTGCCCCAACATCTAACGATGAATGGGTCACTCTCTAAATGTGCATGAAATTTAGTTATGTGCTTGGCGGCATGTGAAAAAATGAATTGCTAAAGAATTGCCTAAGTTGGTAAAGTCCAAATGGGCTACTGGCCTCGGGCCGACCTGGCTCTTTTAGATTACCGAGCATTTAGTTACCTACTACCTATATTTAAAATAGACAGACGGACAAACAGACCCGAAAACTGTGGTCTCCCGCAATGCGGTGGCGGGGTCTAATAATTATTTACGATATCTCAACTCTACCGTCAAGATATCTAAAATTGAATTTAGATATCTAACATTCATTTCTTTATATCAAGAATTAAGTAATAATATCTGAAATTAATTTCATATATATAGCATTGATTTAAAGATATCTCAAGTTATATTTAAGATGAAAAAGTTTCTATTTTTTGTGTCTAAAATACAAAGAAGGATAGCAATAACTATATGCTCCCCGACCCCACCTTCGGAAGAAATACCGTCCGTTCATGTGTAATCAAGTTCTCTTGAACTACTTTCTCCAAAGGTTTACAACATCGTACAATAAAAACATACGTGTTGCAGATGTGCTACCTCCTGTTACCGGTATTACTGAAATAGGTAAAAAATGATGAGTAGGTATTTTGTAAAGAAAAGTGTTTAAATCCTAACAGATTTTGCATCGAGACTTCAAGTTTTGTCCAGTTTTCAGAAACTTTAAGACCTGGCCTTGAAACTTAACACAGTGAATATATATATGGATGTATTGTAGATGCACAGCGTCATGTTATTTTTGGGATCGGCTCAATATTGACGCAATTTGTTAAAAACTGAGAAAAAAATACACTCTGTACAGAAACTTTGTTCGAATAAGTTGTCAGAAACTGTGAGGTTTAGTCCAGGGGTTGTTGGGGTGGGGAGGGGGGGGGGGATGGTAGTCATATCTCTTCCTTCTGGTGAACTCCGGAATTGGTACAAATTTAAACGTGTCTTAACGGATTGGAGAGACGAAGGAAGATGCATATTTTAGTATACTGACCTTACTTTCCTGCAATCAAAAATTTGTACAAATGGGATGAGGGGCATACTTTGCTACACTGATTTTGCCATTCTAGTTTTCCAAGGATGTTCAACACAATAAAACAGGCTTTATTGATGCATTATCTGTTTTTATTTATTTTTGATTGATTTTTATTTTTAAAAACATTTAAAGTAAAAAAGCACTGCTGTGAAGTATCAGTTTAAACATTCAAAATAACAATAGAAAAGTGTGAAGTCTTAATAAGCTACACTGTAAATAAATAAACATGTAAACATTATATTCTTGACATAGAGACTACGAGCACAGCACCTAAAAGACTTGTATAAATTCATGGTCTCTTCATGAAAAAACATGGTCTTTCTTAATGTCATACTGACTACATTAATTTCGTTGATGTGACGCGAATCTCGTGGAAAATGGTTAGTGTTAAGGAGATAGTTTGAGTCGGGTATACTGTGAATGCAGCTGAAACATTTGTATCAACTTAATTATGTACAAAATGTTACTTCAAGTTCTTCAATTTAATGAATGTTTTAAAAAAAGCGACACCTTTAACATCTTGCAGCATGCAATCCCCTCATTACACAATTCTTGAATCACTTTTTTTATAAGTAAGAACATAAAATATCTTGTCTACATTTAGTTTGTGGAGTTCCCTCCGCTCTTTAACATGGTCTGCAATTATCCATTTTAAATGGTTAAAATGCTTAGCCATTCCAGCGCATATGCGCATTCAAACGTACAAATTCCCAGAATTTTTTTTGGCGTAGTCATATAATCAGGCATCCGAATGTGCAATGTCTGTGCATGCGCGTGCGTCAAAATTTCGATTATTCAAAACAGTTTTGCGCATGCGTTGACATCAGACTTCGAGTATCCAAAATATTGTTTGCACATGAACGTGCATCAGACGTTCGTGTATTTAAAACCATTTGGGAGGTCAGACGCTGGAGTATCCAAAAACATTGCACGCACATGCGCAAATATCACTATTATTTAAAAGATTGATTTGCGCATGCGTGGAGTCAGATTTCTGATTATTTAACATAAAAGGCGCATGCGCAGACATCCAGCGCAGACATGCGCAGACATCCAGCGCAGACATGCGCAGACATCGAGCGCTAACATGCGCAGTCATCCAGCGCAGACATGCGCAGACATCCAGCGCAGACATGCACAGACATCCAGCGCAGACATGGGCAGGCATGCGCAGACATCCAGCGCAGACATGCGCAGACATCCAGCGCAGACATGCACAGATATCCAGCGCAGACATGGGCAGGCATGCGCAGACATCCAGCGCAGACATACGCAGACATCCAGCGCAGACATGCATAGCATAACATACACACGAACATAGCATGGCATACTCACGGACTTTGCATGCCATATATACATGGATATAGCATGACATACACGGATATAGCATGGCATACACGGGGATATAACATGTTATACAAAGGGACATAGCATGACATGCATATCATACACGGACATAGCATGACATACACACGGACATAGCATGGCGTACACATGGGTATAGCATGGTAGTCACACGGATCTATCATAATATAAAAACGGACATAGCATGGCGTACACATGGGGAAATGTGGGAAACAAAAATTGTCTTTCATTTAATTGTGATAATGATATTTCGTATTGGAATGCTCTTTTCAATTTATTCCTGAATTTTAGATACAATTAATAAATTTAAAATATTTACAACTCAATTTAAGGTGTCTAAAATTTAATTTTTAGTGTATAAATTTCAATTTTATATATAAACATGAGAGTTTATTTTTGATGTCTCTAATTCAATTGAAGACATTCTAAATTCACTCAGAGACATCTTTTTAGATATCGAAATATGAAAGCATTTTTTATGTAAAATTACATTAAACGATTGCTATAAAAAAAGTTTGGGCATTTCATGACAAAGTAATCCGTCGTTGTCATTATAAAAACACGGGCGTTTTATGCAGAGGGGTCCGTTACCGATCACTACACGCATACTTTTGATATATTGTGTTTACAAAATACTTACAAGATCCGTCATATTGTTTATTATCCGCCACATTGTTTGACTGAAATAGAATGACGGAATTATGTGCAAGCGTCTTACAGCCTACGAGATCTGGTTAATCCAATATCAAAAGGCCTCTAAGATCACCAAAAAGAATTTTACAAAAAGACGGGGCCAACTAGAGATCATTTATAAAATCTAAAAGCTATTCAAGTAACAACTATGGTGGAAACATTTTGAAAACGAGTTGCTGAAACTTGTTCCAAAGCCGGTATTTGGCAAATCTAAGGCCTGGCCTTGGACCACTTCCATAAAATTACAAAGCAAGCCGATTAAACCTGAGGGGAAAAACCATTGCGGAAAGTTAGATCCCAACAAAAATTAAAATATTGACAATTTTTCGCGGATATCCAAAACATAATTTTTGAACAAGACAAGAAAATCCCCGGAAGACATTCAAATAAAATTTAAAAGCAATCCAGTTAAAAATCGGGCTGCAGCGATTTTGGAACGGATCTCAAAAAAGACATGCTACCATTTCACCATTTTTATACCATGAATTAATTAATAACATGCAACATTTTCGTTGTTAAAAGTTTTTTGTCTCAATAATTAATCCTTACTAGTAAGAGATGACTCTTAGATATCTAAAATTCAATTTTAGATATCTTTAATAAATGATTGATATCTAAAGTGGGAGCAATAAGTGTGAAAATGGCATTCCATAGGTAATCGAGGGGCCTAAAACTGAATTGTGAATATTCGCAACCTATTTTTTTTCTCTCAGAAATAGACTGAATTGAATTATGGCCTTATACTCACCCAAAACTGTAAGCATCGCTTGTTCCTATAAGAACTTGAGGTTCTGTCACAAGAAAATACGTAAATAACCAGAGAATAAATTAAAATATATTTCGCCATTTCGCCATGTCCGAGTTATTTTTATTTCGTCGAATACAGCAAATCCAACCTAAAAGTAGTGAAGACTTTAATATTTGTTTAACTTAAAGCCAACCCAACTTTTAGCTAAGAAAGGCTTATACTCTCTGTACTCCTTCTGTTTTTCGTTGTGTGTCCCCGATTTGTTTTTCTTTTTCTTTTTATTTTTAGTTTCTCTTCACGATTTTTCGCTTTGTTTAACACTTTATGATACATAGTTGTGAACATATATCCTAAATGAACAGCGGCAGTTTCAAAATAACGTTTTTAGCTTATGTCATTTGTACAGTATCAATTAGCCAGTATTTTTATCATGCGCAAAGCATATCTATTACTTTGGACATGTGTTAATTGCTCCTTGCACCTGTAATTCACTTAAAGCAAATTAATTGGTCAAATCAAACATGACAGCCTCATTTTGATTTTGGCGTATTCGAGTGTCACGTGATATAGTTTAAGTCACTTTTTAGAACCCATTTTTAGTGTTTCTGTTACAATGCGTTTGGATAAACGTGTATCTATTTCAAAATTCCTGTCTTTAGCAAATTCTGTCGAATAGTTGAAAACAATAAAGCTTTGTAGAACATTTCTTCTATTGATTTTATCATGCTTCCATATAACTGACTATTCCGCGTTCTGTCCCATCATGAAAAAAATGCTATCCGCTATCCTGCAGGATACGACTGAAGTATTCTTTGAATGTTAGAATGTTCATATGCGGCGTGTCTTCTTCACAATATCCGAACACTAACTTGTCTGCTATGTCCCATCCTCTCATTTTGTCCAAATGTGTTTCACAGGTTCTAAACAGCGTTTTCATACTCACTCATGTCGGGGCTAATTTTAATGATATTTTTCATTTCATTTTTTTATTCAGTACACAGGTAACCATAATATATACTATAATTTGCTTGCAGTCGTGGCACGAACAAGTGTCTCTCTAGACCTATAATTTGACGGCGAATTTTCCATTTGCGACCCCAGTGACCTTAAATAGGCAATTGAAGCATAGACGTTAATTAAGAAATGCACTTAAATTGCGTTTATTGCATTCAGTCCTCTATATGAAGCCCGTTTTCTATGCCCAGTGAACATCAATGAAAATTTCCTGAACTCACGTCGCCTCACCGGTTTGAAAAGCGAGTGCGGTTGAAAGTCTAGGCAGCTGTCTAAACGGAGAAGGTAAAATAACCACAGAATTAAGTTATCCCGAAATACACGGTAAAATTTATCCGTCTCCATATGCGAAAGTGCGAAGAGTGCAAGAAATCAACAGGTCACATGATCCTTCTGAAACTTGACCGATTTAAATTAAAAATTAGTTTTGTTAAGCATCTTTTATTTAACCACTGTTGTCCATTCTTCAAGCTGTGATAGTACACGTCTTGCTTAAATTTATGGCGTTGACATTTTTATTTGGGGACGAGTTTGATTTAAGGAGAAAAGTAGATATGACGGCACAAATCGTCACTGAGACCATTTCATCATATCTATTTCATTATGGCTAACATGGCATAATGTCATTGCTAGCATTCCTTTCCCTCGATATGCCCCAGTCTGAGGAAAATACAGGCTTTGGTATCTCGGTAATCAAGTGCGTGTATACAAATTCAATGGAGCAGAATTGTGCAAATAGATTTGCATTTCTTTCTACTAGATTTACTCTATGAATAAAGCGTTTGATCTTCTTCTAGACCATTTCTCTGCCTTACGGTTATAACCTGTTGCATTTTAAGCACTTTGTTCCGCCAGAAAACGACCAGTCTTCAGATCCACTTCAGTATATATGCAGTACTTTTTACAGTATGTTTTCAGTACAGTCACACAGGCAAAAAATGCCAGTCATGGCGTACATATTTCGCAATCGCTCATTTTAATTAGACTGTGAAACTAGAAAGGATGTATCTTTCCAGTAATTATTTCTTTCTCTGTTGTGTCAAGTGCCCTCTTGTAAACAGCGGAATAATTTGACGTATTTCATTTCTCACCGCTCACGCCCTCCAATGTACAGTGTTTCCTTGACAATAAACAACTGTCTCCAAAAGGTGATCTATTTTCACAATGATGTACATCTCTGCGTTCAACTAAGTACGTCCCATGAAAGCCTGGACACAGAAATATACACCATCATTTCGATGGTGACGTCATAATGACATCACCGGTTGTTTTGCCGCCATCCAGAACACTTGTAAAGTTAGTGATGGTTTAGCGAAACCTGGTTGTATTTTAATCTCCGCCTATCATGAAATGATAGGGTAAAATTTTCTTTGTTATCTATTTGCCGTATAACTTTTGAAAAAAATATTTCCACAACCAATCAAATTTTAAAACACAGAGGATGCTTCCTGAATGAAGACAGTATTCTTTAGCCGTTCTTCTTCTGCATTAAGTCCGTGAAAACCTTAACGGTTGTGCATTTAGTATATTTAAATTGTCCGCCAAGTACTTATTCTGTGATTTATTAATACCTAATTTGTCAAAAGCTGTCCCAATTTCATGATGTTGCCCAGTTTTTTTGTACCGCTTGTATAGTTTAAATTAATTTAATGGAAGAAGTTTAATATTAGAAGTAAACGCGGATATTATAAATTATACATTCAGTTCACCTCATTAAAATGGTCAGACATCAATAAACGTAAGATAAAAAAATCAAGAGAGAAATTTTATGTTGATGATACATTTACAGTCCTTTCGCCAAAGGAGAGCAGTAGTTTCGCTGGTGACATTTTATGAATAATTCACAGGGTACTAAACGACAAAAAAGAATATGCACCCCCTATATTTTGTGAAGAAAAAAGGGTTCATATTACCATATATGAAAGTCAGCACTTCCACAACGATAATTTATCTGGTACTAAATTTTATTTTGAAAACGTGTAATGAAATACTGTGTTTTTTTTAACGTAGTATAATTCTTTTTAATTTATTGCATTTAATGCTCTATTCTGACACTGTACTTACCACGAAGAAATCCGGACGACCGTCACCAACCCCAGGTAGGGGGAAATCCGTGTCGGAAAAGCTTAAAATCCATCCTTGCCCTGTAATTGCTTGAGGGAGGGGGTGGGGGGTTGATAAGAGATAACTTTCCACCGACATTTGTGCGGTCTGGATAACTCATGCTGCACCAAATCCAGATTCATCACTTCCTGTTACGTGTCCACACAACCCGCATCTCTTCCTCCCCTCTGACTTCTTCAAACAACATGTGAACCATAATGAAGCTGATTTTTTAAAATTAAATTTTAAAATTAGATGTAAGTTATAATCACCACCATTTTCAAAATACAGCGTAAAGTCCGTTCGCTTCACCACTACACACGTTTCCTCCTTAGTTAGTTTATTTTGTTTACATATTTTTTTAAAGACAATAAGTAGCAGCCAATAATCAGTGCAGATCAATAACCAATTCTCGAATACACTTGAGTTTAAGAGACTAAGGTTTCATGTCAGAATCTGTTTGTAAATGACATGTAAATTGTTACTTGTCTCTCATTATAAAATGTATCGTCCGAAGCAAAAAAAAAATAAATAATAAAAAAACCGCATGAAAGACATGTCACTCCAATGCCATAAAAAAGAAGTAAAATACCGTTTGAAAGCATGTGCTTGTATTTACATGCTGCTACACGACGTACGGCTTTTGTTTGAAAGCTTTAATCTCCGTTGTCAAAGACGGCCATGGAAATTGCATTGAGTTTGCGTTAAAACAACAACCTATTCCTTGCCTCAACTTGCAAACGACGCATGGTCTGATTTCGTTTGATTGATATTGGCACTGCGGTAATAATACCAATTGTGTAACAGTAATAAATATGCTGCATAATTCATGATGGTTTTATTGGTGGCTAATAGCGCACCTCTTTGTGTATTAAAAATTAAGGTAAATACAATTTTCATTAGAGCTAATGCTCCCCCACTGTGTGTAGGGGGCTTTTTCGATTGATTCTTTCATCACCCCCTGTGACACTAAAACCAGTTCACCATAGTTTATAACACATCAGACACCTCGCTTTGCGACAAAATTACATTTCTGGCCGCTCGAAGCAGCGATGTGTTTGCACTTAATGCGGCTAAGCCTGTACGCTATTTAGAACAGCATAAACAGGTCACGTGATAACGAATTCGTCCCAAATCCAGGCATGCCATTGGTTCCACTGTTCTCTCTTGTCACGTCCCTGCTATCTCTGATATTATCCCAGGTTCAACTTTCAAATTTGACATTACATAAAGAACATAAGAGAATAAATTCAGTGCATACTTGACTAAACTTTCGGTTACAGGAGGGGTAAAGTGCGACTTGTTTGTTTTTAATTTTGCTCAAGTCTCTATCCACCTTAAATGAATTTCTGAGGATACATAACATCGAAGTATCATTGTGAGAATTTTCACCAACTGCACACCTGCAGAAACCTGCTATTCACAAATACAGGGTTGAGAATCGATAAGCTCATTCACTGCATGTCCATCTGTTTCAAGAACCCTTTACAATGCTTTGGACTTTCTCAACAGTTCTAACAATGACACTTGCAGTCATGCTTGGTCGAGCTACAACTTATTGGTGAATAGCTTCTGGTGGTAAAATATCGCCACGGCTGGCCTAATATTTTGATGTCATTGTGCACGGTTAATTTCATTTTATTGTAAATGCTATAATTAGCATCAAACATTGCACCTGCGTCTGGGCATCGGGCGTGCATTTTGGGGTTAGTCACCAAGCAGTCAGGGAACACTTCTAAATGATTTTAAACGATCCAGAATATTATAAAATGAAATAATAATAATAACAATAACAATAATAATAATAATAATAATAATAATAATAATAATAATAATAATAATAATAATAATAATAATAATACCGAACTTGTATGGCCTGGAACAACATTTCTTTTGCAGGAACCACGTAATTTCTGGCAGAAAATGGATGCCAGTGTTTTATTTCATCAAAAAATAAAAAAAAGATGTAGTTAAAAATAGCCTTTTGTTCGGCCAGATAACGGCATTTGCTTCTATTTACAAGGCCTATTATGTTTCTTTTTTCGCGATTTTCCTGGTAAATACAGTAACTGGTCGTAACCAAACGCGACACCCGCGCAAACACTTGGTGTTTTATACAAGGAACATCAGGAATCGACTCAGCTACTCTCTGCTTTCGTAACCAGAAGCTCACAAATCGATAGAATATTTTATGCATTTGCGCAATATCCTCGGTGCAAAGGCTATTTATAATTCTTTCTTAGCAAGTCTAAACAAGAATTTATCATTTCAACATGCCTAAAGCAACGTACAACTCACATACACGGAAACATTTCTAAGAAAAAAGTTATATTTTTGTGAACCTACCCATCTTCAAACTTCTAGGAGAAGAGGAGGGGTTGCGACAGAACACAGAAACTACTATCTCATTTATGAGCGAAATCGGATATGAAATTACTCGAATCACTCGTGTCATTTGGTGTTGTCTAATTAATGGAGAGGGAAGAGGGATTGTCGGAATATAAGATTTGAGAATATCACTGTATTACCTGTGTCTACATGAGCTGTACAGATGACCTCTTTCTGCGCTGTCGGCATTTTCATCTGATTTTACATCACTCTTCCTCTTTCCCTCTCTGACTGGTTACTGCAACGAAATGTTGGACACTTTTTATTTATTGATCTATGGACTTGTTTTGTAGCATACACGATATCCCTTTGATGCTGAACATATATTTTGGAGATCCACTTTATTATTATGTTGTAGTATTTTCCCTTGTATTATAATACAACATACGATACACATCTCAGTGTCGAGATGTCTCCACTTTTTTTCTATCCACTGTGGTATATTAAATCGTCAGCCATCTTTGACATTTGAAAAAAAAACTGTTAAATCATGTAGACACTTCGGATATACTACACCCACGCTTCATGAATATGAAAACACACCCACTACTCGCGTATATTTACTCGATTCAATTCCAAAATCTGACGCAAGGAGGGCAACATTGGTTATATATATAATTACTGTCAATAGATATATTAACCTTTCCATACTCAGTTTGTACTTTGTAATGTAGCGTCTTATAGGTTGGGCTCTTCAGCTTAAATGAACAGCAAAAATTTTTACTGTTTGCTTACACCCAAGAACTGGTCGTATAAGGAACATATACATTTTATTTACGAACTATAAAATGTATACTTGTGTGTTCTTCCACAAAGAAAATATTCTCAAAGAATAACTTTGCGTTGATCCAGAGCGCATGTGCAGCTACAGGACTGTGCCAAATGGTTTTTTTCCGCAGAAGCTGTAAACATGATGATGTAAGCCGATTATACACAAAAAGTCATTTCGAGGAATGTTTCTCTAAATGGCTTGTCTTCTCTGACTTATCGTTTACGCAAATCTAAAAATAACTGGCGTGCTTGTAGAAAAAAATGTAAACCAAATGAAGGTCAGAAAACACTAGCTAGTCTTCTCTCATGCTCTCTCTTCCTCCCACCGTCCCTCCAATCCTCCCACCCTCTCTCCTCTCTCTCTCTCTCTCTGTCTCTCTGTCTCTCTCTCTCTTGGTCTGTGTGTGTCTCCCTCCCTCCCTCCCTCCCCGCTCTCACTTTTTCTCTCTCTCTCTCTCTCTCTCTCTCTCTCTCTCTCTCTCTCTCTCTCTTTCTCTCTCTGTCTCTCCTCTAAAATATAGAATATCCGTGGAGATCACTGACGGTCTTTTTATCAACACACTCTTTTTTTTGTTTTTGTTTTTGTTTTGTTTTTGGTTGAAGCAAGAATTTGAATTAGATAAGAATGAGGTTAAATGAGAATATGTAATTTAATGTGATGTAAAATGTAATATATATAATGTAAAATGTAATAACCATTATCTGGTTTGGGTTCAAGATGCCCTTATAGGCGCAGGGTGTGAGAGGTTCTTGGGAGGGGGGGGGGGGGTCCCCAGTATTTTAATCGGACAACCCCCCACCCCCACCCCACCCTTATGTGAACGCCCCTGGGTATTAATTGCGGTTGTTTGTCATTTTATGCAGTATCCCAGTGTAAGAACTCGAGAGGCACACTGCAGAGCTTTTTAAGTGGTCATTTTTGACCCAGAGTCTTAATTCCAAAATATTCCCTTTGGTGCATTGTTCTGTCAATTGAGAACCATTAGAATCATAAAGAGACCTTAAACCAACCAATAGATGCCATATGCGAGGAAATTGCTGCAAATAATGGCTGAAACAAAGTTACGGTTAGCGAGTAAATTACACTTCTCTGTAACTTTCTGTATCTGCAATCACGACAAAACCCATCAATTATTTAAACACGGCCAGGTGGGTAAAGCGCTGTCGAGTTTTCCAACCAACACCTGTCCAAGTTTTTACTGCAAACATTTAAATCACCTCTGAAAAGAACGCGTAATATTCTTCATGTTTCTATGGATTTTTTATGGTGGAAAGATTTTATGATGAATTTGAGAAAATATACAACCATAGGTAACAGCGTGATTTACAATAATATATACAGTAAAACCTGTCTACACCGGACAACGGGGGGACTGGCGGATTTTGTGCGGTATATAGAGGTATCCGGTATTTCAGGGGTCAACCAAAGTAAACCAATGGGGCAAAAACGGGACTGAGAATTCTTGTCCGGCATTGGCAGTTGTCCGGTATTTCAGGGTTTGTCCAGAATGAGGTTTTACTGTATGTATATAAGTAGGGTTTTGTGAACCACAGCGGTCACTCAGTGTTAATGTAAGTATTTATTCTACAATCCTTTTATCTATGAATTAGCACATTCCTTGCACTGAGCTTCTTATTCATTCGAAACACAAAAGCATTTGGAGACAAGTCGAGATATGTACGGAGGAGATAATTACGGTTGGCCACTTAAATGTCTACCCAATACTGCACATTTTTTTTCTTTTATTTTAAAATTTTATTATCATTTGGGTTCTGCTCGGTATTAATGGCTATTCAAAATTAGCTGAACTTGTAAAAATAATTAGGAAAGTCCTCTCCCCTCTCCAACCCCCCCCCCCACCCTAAGAACGGACAAGGATATTAGAGAATGGTGTTTTTGCATTTAATTTGTTTTATCAATGTATAACAAGAGTTATCTCTAAATGCATTGTAGACGTCGGAAATTCTTGACGAGATATGGGCAAATGAAATTCGTGTATCTAAGATTTGTTTCGAGACGAGGTATCTGAAATTCTTTGAGGGAAACCTAACATTCATTTAAACACATCTTAAATCTAATTAGAGATAAAGAGCTTTGGGAAAATTATCAAAAGAATTTTACAGAGTTATTCTTACCAAAGAAAAAAAAACCCGAAGGTATTTTTGAGGAATTATCTAGAAAATTAATAACAAATAGCATTTTTTTCACCAAATATTTGGCGCATATTTATTCTAACCTATGTAAGACTGGCATGTCTTTCACGAACGGTTACCTTGAAAAAGGGTGACTGGATAAACATTGTTATTCGTTAAATCATGTCCGCTATCTAAAGAAGTAAGTAAATCTTGTGAAATCAAGCAGTTGGATATTTAAGGACAGCCGACCTCCCCCAATCGACAATTCTTCATGAATCCTTATAAGTGTTTTATGTACACAAAAGTTTATGTGTTAAAAAAATAAGGAGGGTTTAGCCTACTTCTGTGGCCCTAGTACTACCGTTTCAATTATTATCCAACATTTAGCTCCATGGAAATGTCGTGAAACAAATTCCAAATAATGAAATTCTGTAACGTTCAGAAAACATTAAATATAAAAGGACTCAAAATCAAGAAACCTGAAGATTAATTAGTTTAGGTAAAAATAGCACCAACGTATCATTTTTAGAAGTAAAAACAAACTAACTAACAAACAAATAAACAAAAGAAAACAAACAAAAACAAACAGAAACATACAAACAAAAATGCAAGAAAATACTTGCTGATTGAAATTAGCAAACAAGACAAAACCGAACGATGTAAAAAGAAACTTGTCGATTTCTTTTTGCCATTTTAGCTGGGTACTTTTACCATTTTGTTTATTTATATTTTTTAAAAAGGACTCACCTTGTTCATAGCAGCAAATTTGTCATTAATTTCAGATTGCCCGTTGATCTGCAGGTTGATCCATTAGTTATGACACTCGTCATTCTCATTCGATATGTCAGGCAAAAATGCACCGATTTACCAGATTTAATTATATTTTTACAGAGTGTGTTTTATAATTCAGAAGTCTTGTAATAATACACATAATTAATTAATGGTTAGTAATTTTAATTATTGGTCACTAAAATTTCCGTCCAGAATTTATAAATACGCTTGCTTCATGCGGCTTCTAATCACACTTTCCTTTTTATTGAGACAGAAAAGATGTTTAATGAAACATTTCTAGCTTTGCAGATAAGAAATGTTGTCTCAGAATGGTTATTTTGCATTTTTTTAATGAAAATTAGTCATACCGTTTGTCAGTACGCCATTCGCTTTTTGAAGAAAATCCTAAAGCTGAATAAATTTATATACTGATTGCTTCCAAACTATGTAATTTGGAGAAAACTTTTTTTCTTCAATAATGTGCTTACTCGCTACTCAAGTTATGGTTCTAACTAATACGAAGCTTAGCATGCGATCCCCTCATATAGAATTGATTGGCAATCGCTGCGCCATCTAGTGGCTGCATATTTAAGTGCTCAGGTGCGAGTCAAATATAATTAGGCGGGGGCATTTGGTTATTTCTGAGGTGGGGGAGGGGGCGGGGTTAAGTGAAGGGGTAACAAATCCAAGTTATCGGAGCTGAGTAAGACACAGTCTACCCTTTGTGAGTTTAGAACTTTCCCCAGCAGCAAAAAAAGATTAACCGAACCAATTTCTGAATAAAAAATTGTGACTTTTAGACACAAAATATCAACTTCCTATGAATCTTGGGGTTTCTCCTCTACTTTGCTCGCAGTTAATTTAAAAATACCACAGTTTTCCATTAGAAAAGCAAGGAAAAATAGAATAAATAAGGTGATAGATACTCCTGTGCGATCACGTGGTTAGTTGTGTCGGGAGATGCCCTCTAATGTGTGGGGTGTGAACTCCTTCGGGACGTCCACTCTAACATGTGGGGTGGGTCCCCCTTCGGGACGTTACTCTGACATTTGGGGTGTGTTCCCCTTCGGGACGCCCACTGTAACATGTGGGTTTGTCCCCCTTCGGGACGTCCACTCCAACATGTGGGGTGTGTCCCCCTTCGGGACGCCCACTGTAACATGTGGGTTTGTCCCCCTTCGGGACGTCCACTCCAACATGTGGGGTGTGTCCCTCTTCGGGACATGCCCTCTAACATGTGGGGGGGGGGGGGGATTTGTCCCCCTTCGAGACGTCCACTCTAACATGTGGGGTGGGTCCCCCTTCGGGACGCCCACTGTAACATGTGGGGTGTGCCCCCCTTTCCAATCCGCTCCTGCTACGCGCCGGGATTACAACAAGCAGTCCCACAGATCAATGAGTAATCTTTGAGTTTTAATATTTTATTGGCTCGACATGGGAGCACTTTGGCACAAAAGAAAAGCTTTATTAGTTTCCACGAATATCATGAAAGAAATTCTATGCCCCCCCCCTCCCCGCTAACAATTCACCCAGCGACACACCAGTAAGAAATCAGTGAAATAAATTAATTCTATAACAATTTCCATGCAGTTAGACAACAGTATATTACAAGACACTGTGAAAAATAACATTAACATTTCACAGAGTGGGCTGGTGTAGAAGGTGATAAACATCGGCATATTATAAAACCGAGTCTCCGTTTGTAAAGCCTCTACAGTTAGTAAAATGCCTCGAATCACTGAACATGTTTTTTTTAATATTTAGAACCTCGTTATTCAGCATTTCGGCGCAGCAAACGATTTGACCATATTAGGAAGTGTTCATTTTTAAGATATTTTACTATACCTTCAAAAAAGGAATGTTTTGTTAGCTGAGCAAACTCCTCACCATTTACGTACAGACTATGTGATTTTTTCGAAACCTTGATCAGTTGCATTTTTAGAGTTGGAATTTTTAGAATACCAATGCTCTCTTGTAACAATGTTTGCAAAATATTTGATTATGATTTTTTGATAACTGAATTCCAATGATGATTTTTCAAAATTGATTTCTAATATTAAAATTAATTTTATAAGTAATATAGACACTTCACTTCTGCCGAATTCACCTAAGATTAGTGTTTGTGTAATTGCTGTGTTGGTATGTGCCTATGTTTGGGTATGTGCCTACCCTTATGCTTTGAGATGTGCCTACAAGCATGCGTGTGTGCGTATACATATTCTTGGATGTGTGCGTATGTTTGGGTATGTGCCTACTCGTATGTTTGGATAAGTGCCTACTCATATATCTGGATGTGTACCTACTCTGATTTCGGTGTGTGCCTACTCGCATGTTTGGGTATGTGTCTACTAGTATGTTTGGATAAGTACCTACTCATATGTCTGGATGTGCGCCTACTCGTATTTGGTTGTGTGTCTAATCGTATGTTTGGGTGTGTGCCTACTCGTATTTGGGTGTGTGTCCAATCGTATGTTTGGGTGTGTGCCTACTCATCCATAGGTTTGGATGTGTACCTACTCTATGATCGGGTGCGTGCCTACTGGTATGCTTGGGTGTGTGCCTACTCGTATATTTGGGTGTGTGCTTACTCGTATGTTTGGATATGTGCCTACTAATGCATAGGTTTGGACGTGTACCTGCCCTATGATCGGGTGCGTGCCTACTGGTATGTTTGGTGCGTGCTTACTCGCATGTTTGGATATGTGTCTGTTTGCATGTTTGGGTATATGTCTACCAGCATTTATACTTCAGTGTGTGCCTACTCGTATGTTTGGATGTTCGCCTACTCGTATGATTGGGTGTGTGCATTCCCGTACGTTTGGTTATGTGCCCATTCGCACGTTTGGGTGTGTGATTTCTCGTAAGTTTAGGTTTGTGCCTTCTTGTATGTTTCGGTGTGCATACCCGTATGTTTGGGTGTGTGCCTACTCGCATGTTTAGGCTTGTGCCTACTTGTATGTTTGGGTGTGTCAATTCCCATATGTTTTGATGTGTGCCTACTCGCATGTTTAGGCCTGTGCCTACTTGTATGTTTGGATGTGTGCCTACTCGCATGTTTGGGTGTGTGCCTGCTCGCATGTTTGGGTGTGTGCCTGCTTGTACATATTCACGTATTCATGAATATTACAAAAGTTTCGAGCTGAAGTTGTGACCTGTTTGGATGTGAATCCAACAATAACAGGCCTAATCCCATTCCTTTTTAACTCTTGTACTACTCCGTTTAATGCCATTGGAAATCTATAGAAATCTCTTATTTTCTCTATTAACTATTCAGGAACTGCACCTCACCACTGGGGAGGTGACATCGTATTCAGATTGAAACACGCATGATCAATTTGATTCTTAACGCGAACGCCGGTTCATGATTGCGCACCCTTCTGCCCCTCCCCCTCCCCTCTTTTGTTTACGGCGCTCGCATGTTAACACACGTTCTGTCCTTGCCAGCTTCAATGGCGTGCTTGTTTTGTTCCGTGTCCCCTTTTGACAAAGTTATTTTCTCACTAAATTACAGATCAACCGCACAGATTATTCCCGGTCTATCGTTATTTTACATAGTAGTGGAAACTTAACAAAAGAAAATGGCCACCAGCAAAAAAAAAAATCATTATAAATTCTGCAGATTTATTAAGAAAATCATGAATGGAAAAAATTAGTGCAGAAAGATATAATATTAAGGGTGGATTTTAAAAAGTAAACAAACAAAAAAAAACAGATTTTAAATAATTTTTCTGAGGGCAATTTCTAACACCCCTTTTCTTTATCCGTTATTCTAAAATTAAATGCTACAGTTTTACGTGTATTCTT
Organism: Protula sp. h YS-2021; assembly: GCA_949752745.1. Classification (NCBI taxonomy): domain Eukaryota; kingdom Metazoa; phylum Annelida; class Polychaeta; order Sabellida; family Serpulidae; genus Protula; species Protula sp. h YS-2021. The sequence goes on from OX457030.1 coordinate 15,758,710, forward strand.
TCCTGTGTTCTTTAAACATGTTCATTCGAACTGATTATTTAGTAATCTCGTTTGAACTGCGAAAAAAGATATTGGAGATATCTTAAACTAGCCAAATTGTGTCTTTTGTCAAAAATCGCATGATGAAACGAATTAAATACGCAGGACAGGTTTAAGATACTGACATTTTCATGGGTTCATTCCCCCCCCCCCCCAAAAAAAAAAAAATCGAATGGAAATCAACACTACCTTTTCTTCTTGGTCCTATAGACTGGTTCAGTAACTGGTTGGTTGGAAATGAATATTCATTTAAATATCACATGTGTAAATGTATAAAATAACATTAACAAGGCATCTCAGAGAACACGGGTCCCAACACAGAATTGAAAATGCTAAACAGCGGTCATTACGACCTTGAAATTAGGTCACGGTCAAAATAGAAATAACGTGCACCTACCCACCATGACAGGTTAACCAAATACCAAATATCATAGGGAATGGATTATCGTGGTAGGAGTAACAGCCGGCGATGGACGGACGGACGGACGGACGGACGGACAACACCCAAACCTATAGTTCCCCTCTGGGGCCTGAAGCCCCGGTTGGGGACTAATTAAAGGATCGCGACTTCACTGGTACTAAATAATACAGTGATTTCAGATCAATTTCAACTGAATAATCTACAGCACTTTTATATGGTAATTCGCAGACGATACATATATTTCTGTTTCTTTCGAAAGCGAGCCAGCTCCTTCATTTTTTATATTCCTGTAATCCGGAGTGAGATAATCGGTATGCTATAACTGATTATACCAACCCGGATCAGACAGGAATTTTCTTTTGCGCAGTGTTTCCGAAAATGGCCTTATATGTCTTTAAATGACAATTGCCAAATACGCTCTGGGCAAACTTTGAACGGTAATAGCTCATCGTTTATAAACAAGATTGGATCTAAAGCGATTTCCTTGAGTTTTATTAAGAAATCCAGACATAAACACATTGAGAACACCATTCGATACACTGCCATTCATTTCTGACAAAAAATTATAAAATCAGTTGAGAGCAAAAACTGCGCAGCAAGAATAACAGCACTTTTATTACAATTACTTTTTTTCTTTTTATGGTATACTTCACAAAGTTCTTTTACTTTCACGCCTGCAAATGACGAAAACAGCAAGTATTGGAGAGGGGATGGGGGGGGGGGGGTAGTTTTCGACGCTGTTTGCCCAACGGTCCCGAAATGTCATGCAGTGAAAATATACATATTTGCAATGTCAAACTGTTTTTTTTTAAAATCAGCTGAAAATTTGGAATTTATCAAAAACCGATAAAATACGCGTATTTTGTGTTGCTACTGAGGACTTTAAAGTGAGATATATATTGCAGATCTGCAACATCGTGTCATTTTTTTTTAAAATCCGCCAGTACTGTGCAGTGAATAGACGCTTTGTCAAAAGTAATAATAAAAAATTTTTTTATAAATGAAAAATGTTCGACACCGTACTTAAAATTCGTTCCTAAAAAAATGTTGGATCGGCACTTTGTGTGGAAACTATGCTGACTTTATGCAACGTTGCGGTACTTTTTAATGTGTCAAAACAAAAATTCTTGACATTTTAATGTATTTCGTCGCTTTTTATTTTCAGTTGTGCATGTTGCTGACAGCAATACGTATGGATTTCAACCAGCATTGTGCAGAGTGCCAACTGTTTCCCCATTTAATAAACAATTTTACAAATAACGTATTTGCATCTGTGTCATCTGGTTATCCAACGTTGAATAGACGTCACAAACAAAAGTTATTTTGCAGACGTTGTTTGAACGTCGATTCTACCCAATCACAACTAAGCTGTATTATCATTTCAGGTGGGAGAGGACAGTAATCCCGGAGATCATACAACCATTCTGATGACCGATTTGAGAATACAGCGGGCTGCTACGAATAACCCTTCTCACGCAAAAAGCCTATTTACCAGAAATAACAAAGGTAAAATTTTGCCAGCTTTCCTGCCTAATTTAATAATTTAAACATGCAATTGGAAATGCACCATATGGCAGCATTTTTTACCTAAAAACGTGCTGCTATTAAACCTACTTTATAGTGAGATGATTGAAGTGGAAATAACTTGGCTAGAACACTTGCTCAAACACCCTGTATCAGCTACAGAGCGTCCAGCGACACAAACGTCCAGCTACACAAACGCCCAGCCACACAAACGTCCAGCGACGCAAACGTCCAGCTACACAAACGTTCAGCGGCGCAAACGTCCAGTGACACAAACGTACAGCATCACGAACGTTCAGCATCACGAACGTTCAGCGACACAAACATCCACTTTCACAAACGTACAGCCACACAAAGGTCTAGTGACACAAGCGTCCAGCGACACAAACGAACACCGACACAAATGTACATAGACACAAACGTCCAGCGGCACAAACGTCCAGTGACACAAACGTACAGCATCACGAACGTTCAGCGACAAAAGCATCCACTTTCACAAACATTCAGCGACACAAACGTCCAGTGACACAAACGTCCAGCGACACAAACATACACCGACACAAACGCCCAGTGACACAAACATACACCGACACAAACGTCGATCGACACAAACGTTTAGCGTCACAAACATCCAGTGACACAAACGCCCAGTGACACAAACGTTCAACGACACAAACGCCCAGCGACTGAACGCAGCGTTATGTCGTTGCACGTGTGTATATAACCCGCCCCACCCTCTTTCACCCCTCACGGGGGATTACTCTTTGTTGCTGGATGTTGTTCCTGTGGATTATCATCATGAAGTGCATTATTTTCACCCACAGAAATACTGTTAACAATAGTTGTGGTTGGTTATTGGGCTTAGGCTTGTCATACCATTAACCTAGAAATGCGTTCTCCTTTTTTTTTTTTTTGGTTAACAATTCTGTATTAAAGATCAAACGATTTTGAATAACAGCATAAAAGAGCATAAACCCTAAGACGTGGTTCATTTTATTTTAAAAATGCATGAGAAATATGGATTAATTTGATGCAGTTCACAGACAATCTGTTCTTTCCATGCCTTTTCGTTCAATTACATGCAGTCATAGTTTACAGGGTGTACTTTATGGGAGTATGACAGAAAATATTGAAATTGTTGGATACGCCGAATTCCGTGAAGGCCGTAAATTTGGTTGTGTCGAGAAGAAATTCGGCTTCGTTGCGACGTAGTTTTTGATTGAAAATTTTGGAAATTTCTAAACATTATTATTGTCTGTTCTGACTGGAAGGTGGGGGGGGGGGGGGTATCTATTCTCTTTGTGCGAGTGATCAGTAACTACAAATAGAAATGTGTGTTTTTTAACCGTGGAGTTTATAACATATTTCATCATATCTATCGTACAATTCTGCACAGACGGAGAAATGTTTTGTTATATTGTCCTGCAATCGACTATAACTAAAAAATAAATACATGTAACTGGAACTAGGGGAGGCTGGGGAGGGAGGTATATATTGCCATGTTGATTTTATCATTGCAGCTCGGAGATGAGTTTCTGATCTAATTTTTTATTCGAATTTACGAAAATTGCAGTGCGTTTCAGTAACCACAGGGCCTCAGCACTGTTTGGGGGAATGATCCTCCCAATAAGGATTTAAAACAAAAACACCACTACAGAATAAAATATTTATAAAAGATAATAAACAGACCATCTCCAATCCTCTCAGCCCGCAATTGCAATCGAGCCCCCTCCCCCCTTACCCCCTTAATCGCCATCTATCCTCCACATTACCACGATTTATTGTCATGGTCCTAATACAATCCAATAATTAAACACTTGATAAGGTGTTTTTATTTTCATGGCCAGGAAATCACACAAAAGAACAATGAATAAGCAACCCGCATATTAGGAGGTGCGGGAGGTGAAGGGGGTGGGGGAGGGGGTGGGGCAGTGTGTAAGCAACACGAATGCGACCATCAATCGCCCCACAAAGGAGGGCTATTAGGAAACACCACATTCACGTGGCTATGGTTTTAACTACAATTTTTTTATAGCAATATGCTAGCAGACTGTTAGTCAATACAGAATCTGGTGATTAAAATGCACTGTTAATAGGCACCTTGAGGTAATAGCTATTTGTATTGCGACAACGAATGAGTACGTGGCTTAATACTGTTAAGCTTCTGAAAATGGCAGTAACTGATTGATTGGGTAAATAGCCACACGCGATGCCTTTCTTTCTCAACACCACAGTGTGCGTCATGGATTCGCCCCAGTCGTGTGGCATTCCTTTTTTTTCCTTTTTTTTTTGAGGGGGGTGACTTGGGATACAGTTTTTGGTACGCAGGACAACCACTTTTTTTTTAAAATTTGCCAATCTAATTTTTGTATAAATTTTTTAGTACTTCAATGCGAAGTACAATTGCATCTGTTTTTTTTTCTCTCGGCACAAATGTTTTAAATTAATCCATTGATCAAACAAAACACGTTTGTGTCGGTGTTTAAATTTTCATCAATGTAAAAGAATCAAATAAAAATGCCACATTTTTTATTACTTGACTTTTATTCGAATTTCAAAGATTGTTTTTTTTTTATATTAGCCTATTTATAATTAATTTATTATACCACTGGGCCTAATTTTCGACTTCTGTTGATTTTATTATTTATTTATAAGAGTGTATTTGCACTGACTGTTTTATGGCATTCATGAAACAGGAGCAAAAAAAATATGCTTCGGTATATGTACATAAACACAGCAGTGAGGAGTCACATCTGATCCACCATGCACTTTTTTCAGCCCATAGACGCGAGTTTACCCAGAATACCCCGGATCTCAATAAAGACGCGTCGTCATAGCAACAACATAAACAACATAACTTATCAATAGGGCCTTTTCAGGCTTAGATGAGTTTTCTCAATAAATTAGATTGATGGGCGTTATGCATTATGCAGAATTGGGGAGAAGCTATTGAGCCGGGTTATAATTAATTGATGCAAGGATAGGCATATACTCGTTGTGAGCATATGAAACAGAATAAACATAAAGTAATATTTTTTTACATCAACTATATATGACACCGCATTTCAAGGACCGTAGGCAGCCATCGCAGCATGTCGCAAGGGTGAAGGTGTGGCGGTTCATATTATATGTCAGCATCTCACAAAATAACTTCTGAACAATCAACAGTTTTCCACATTTTTTTCTGGGGGGGGGGGGAGTGGGGGGAGAGAAAGGGGGTTCCTTTGACTGACGCTGACATTGTCAAAGTAATGACGAACCCTTCTCCAGTCATTTACGGGGTTAACGTATTTCCCAGATCACATGGGCTGGATAAACGCACAAATTTACAGACATACGGGAAAATACAGCCTAAATTTTGTCTGGATCCTTTAAATGTACGACATTTTATGTTACATATTTTCCAGAATTTTAAAGAAATTAATGACATATAATAAATAACAAGACCTGGTCACATCGCCCAATATTTTGGTCAAATCGTCAAATATTTTCTGAACAACTCGCCCAAACATTACTTTTACCCCTCCTCCAAAGGTAGTACTGTATTTATTTTAGTGTTTTTTTTCTTGTTCTGAACAGGCTTTTTGAAAAAGTTTATGCATGCATTTTATACCGGTTTGAACAAAAAAGGTTGTTTTTTTTTTCGATCTGATGTTCTCGCGCATGTTCAGTGTGGTCATCAGGTATGTCTGTTACAGCTTTATGCAATTGGTCTTAGCTGCGTAACTTAATCGCAATACAATTCTTCTTTAACAGTTTATTATCGTAGTACATTTATTTGAATTTGATCGTTGAGCCTTTTTCTATTTCTAGATTCAATATATTTCCCGAAATGTGTCTGTAAACTGCAATCACGTATGTCAGGGTATGAATGGCTTTATCCAAGGACAGTAGCACCCCCTCCCCTCCCCCTCCCCCTCCCCAGTCCCACTGGTTCCATACTACTCAGAATGAAATCTGCTCTAATTAGAGAACTCATTGGTTGCTCCGGCGAAGAAGTGTGTTCAAGTCGCAGGACCGCCGTTTTGGTCAACACTGATTGCAATGATCGAATTGCAATTACTTAACTGCGGCACTTACTCCATATTACAAGGGTATATGATTAGCGCATAAAATAAATGTCTAATGCAGAGAACACAAAGGTACTTTAAAAACTACATCCACCAAAACAACATATACCACTAATGCACAATATTATTAAATGCAATGCAGAAGCTGAAAGATGCTCTTGATTTACAAAATTGAATTGCGAGTTAGAAAAAATACAAGATGGAACGACCTTCTCCATTCACTCTACACACTGTTTTTAACTGCAATTCCGAGCTAATCAGAAGCAATCCAAGTCTGACTTACTCTCTGCTTTTTCTTTCCGCTGGTAAAAAGTAATACCGACGCAGAATTAATCAACTTTAGTAATTTACAATTGTTAAAACTTCAACATATCTATATTTTGCGACAAATCAACCCTTTCTTGGGTGATTACTAACTTTTGTGGTTTTTTATTTTTGTTTTACGTAATGACCATTTGTGGGCAACAGGTACAATTTGATAATACTTCTTGTTAATGATGGCTATTATTATTATTTGTTGCAGCATGGACCGAATGCTGTCTAAAAAGGGCGCCGTGTACAGAATCGTCTCTGCCATTTAAGGAGGTACGCAGCAGCTTCAGGGCTCGTGTGTGAAATATGGAATCTGTGCCCACCCCTGGCGCTCTTTATTGCAACTGGGTGCCAACCCCCACCGCCCCCCCCCCCTCATGTCTGGAGAAGAGCGTCTACTGAGGATACCAGCTGAAGTTATGGAGATAAAAATGGAGATGCTGTCAGTATAAACTGACATTTTATCCAGGAACAATCCGTCTAAACTAAAAACTGTGACAATTCGTCAAAACAATATAAGGTAAATCAAGTAAAACTAGACTGGCCAAGTGTTTTTGTTAAAACAAAAACGGCTATGTCTCCCCCGTCCCCCAATCAATCACGTACAAAAAATCCCTTGCTTAAAAGTACAACACTGGCGAGCCAAAAAATTAAAAAATCGTCAAAAATACATTTTTACATAAAATAAAAAAACAAAAAAAACTTCGCAGTAAACATTTGCACTATATGTGGGTTCTTCTGCAACGTTTCAGCCTAATCTAACAAACTGTTTCGGAGATATCGCAACAATATGGCGAAAAACTTAAAAATCAGAAATTAAAAAAATCGCTAAAAATGCATTTTCAAAGTAAAATGAAGAAAAACTTTGCAGTATACATTTACGCTATATGTGTGTTCTTCTTCCGACGTCAGAGCCTTATCCAACGAGCTGTTTTGGAGATTTGGCCTGCCAAAGTGAAAAAAATGCACAACCCCCCTCCCCTGCGTTAAAAAATTTGCCAAAAATAGAATTTTTGAAGGAACGAGAAAAAATAACACGGGCATCATCTAGACATGTACCCCAATATATGTGTATGTTTTGAGAAAAATCGACTCATTCATTTCTTAAGAACTCACTGCGGATAGACAGACGCAAGGACGGACAGACGGACGGACACACCAAATACTATATATGTCTCCCTTAGGAGGAGACATACAGTGCGTATTTTTAGACTGTTTTAACCCCTGGCTAGAATAATTAAGAGGAAAGGGTCACCGGGTGACGTCACGTCATCCGCGCCACCCTCGCCTCGTGCGTTATGCCAGGAAGACTCAATGACGCGTTGTGCATTCTTAAATTATCACGCCATTTTCTGTAAATACATTTCTCGAAATAAACACTGCAACTGAAACTAGTTTATTTAGTTTTAAATTTACAAGCACTTCTATTCTTCCTAGAGTTCAAAAAATTACACACGCCATTGGCTTCACTGAGGAATAACTTATCCATCTCCTTGCAATAAAGCAGCCTCGGTCTCGTTTATCCCCCCCCCCCCCAAGAGCCCCAACCCCCAAGCGCTCCCTCTTCTTGATTCGGACATTTTCTACACAGCGCAACCGACAAAACATTCTGCCCCGCAAGGTTTACATTCAAACATAAACTAAAAATGGGCCAAAAATAATATGGACAATACTTCGGTAGCACCACAGCACTAACAGGCATAGTGTTACCCACTGGTCCTTAGTTTAGACCCGCCCTGTCCCTCTCCCCCTTCCTACCTCCCTCCCTTCCTCCACTTTTTTAGTCCCCCGACGCCGCGTAGCGCGGAGCGGGGGACTATAGTATTCAGGTCTATCCGTCCGTCCGTCTGCCCGTCGGTCCGTCCGTCTGGCGACACTTGGAAGCACAAGTTTGTGCACGCGATATCTCAGCCGCTTTTCAACCCTGGCTTTTGATTTTTGCTACAGTTAAAAAATATATATTGAACTTGTGCGACGTCGCATTATTTTTTGATTCGACCATAGTTCGTGGCGGGAGACATTCATCAGTTTCACTGATAACTTGTTAAAGCTTGTAACACTAGCGTACCACAGTTAGTCACAAGAATAACAAACACATTTTAACACGGTTGAAATAAACAAAATTGCGTGTTTAAAAAGACGGGAAATTAACGAACGATATGGCGTTGTGATTAGCACGCGACACTTTCAATTGCTTTATTGAGGAATCAATGCCAGTCTCTGCCTTTCTCTTTTTTACGGCTTGTTAAATTCTACGTTTCACCCAAAAATGTTCTCTGTTGTCCCTTTTTAAGCTTGTAGCACTAACTTCGTCGCAAAAACAGACGTACGGGCGAGCAAAGGACGTTATATAGTACCCCCAGGTGGTCAGAAACAAAATTACAAGAAAATCAAAACGGCAATACATGAATGTATTTTACACACCTCAATCTCTTAACTCACTCGGCTATATAAACCCCGGTATTCAACAGGAACGGTTACATACTCTTAACCGCATGTCGGTTTTTTTCTACCGCAGGCTTCTCTGCTCTGCCAAGAGGGGAGAGTCAGCACGCGGAATCCTGTGACTGCAGGAGAGAGCGTCAGTGGTGACTTTATTCTGTAGGGTCACCACATTGGCATGCTCTCACTATGCAACTACAGGGGTGTTGTGCGTGAACAGTATACTTTGAACCTAGAGTGGCCGTTTTGCACGACATCATGCTGTAGACAGGGACGTGTGTTTGACTTTCACCTCCAGCGAGGAGGCCGTCACGCGGGATTCGTGCGACGCAACGAACAGTGCGTCCCAACGAATCACTGTGACTGCTCTTCTCCGTGGCAGAACTGAGGAAAGTCTCAAAGTAGAGCAGAGAGCACTCGTTCTCAAAGTGAGAGAGCACACAAAAAACCCAAAAAAAAGTTACAAAACAAAGAAAAACAAATAAGGCAGCCCAACGAACTTAAAAATCAACAGAAAACCTCCATACATTCTGGTATGAATGATACATATCTGTAGAAAATTTTTAAATTGCTGATTTTTAGGACAATGAAGGAAAATCGCGGCATAGAGTAACCTCCCCCTAAATGAAGTAAATTTTTGGTGTCACTACTTATATACTCGCTCAAATTTACAGATTGTGGTGTGTAAAATTTGTCCAAATTAGGAAATGGACTTAGAAATTTTGATTTTAAATTGTTTTCCTTGTCCCATAAAACTACAACAAAGTAGTTTCTCCTAGCAATAATTTTCAAATTTCAATCCGTAAACCTCCACAGCTAACATAACAGTTTCAAACGCCCACACAGTTCTGTTAAATTTAATATTTTTCTATTTTTGTACAGAAAATGACTTTAAAATTGACAGAAAAATTGGCATCCGGCCCGGGTGCGATTCCGAGCACCACATCAATTTCTTTTAAGGCCTCCTTAAATTTTTATACTTATTTTTTACTACACCCCGATTTTATTACTTATTTTCTCCCTTTTAAGCCTGTATCATTAATGTGGCCGAACAAACACGCACACAAAGGACGTTTTCTAAGTACCCCAGTTCGTCAGAAACCACAACAATTATAACAAAATAAAGACTGCAACATATGACATTTTACACACCTCAATCCCTTAACTCACTCGGCTATATTAACCCCGGTGGTCAACAGGATCGGTTACATACTCTTAACCGCATGTCGGTTTTTTTCTACCGCAGGCTTCTCTGCTCTGCCAAGAGGGGAGAGTCAGCACGCGGAATCCTGTGACTGCAGGAGAGAGCGTCAGTGGTGACTTTATTCTGTAGGGTCACCACATTGGCATGCTCTCACTATGCAACTACAGGGGTGTTGTGCGTGAACAGTATACTTTGAACCTAGAGTGGCCGTTTTGCACGACATCATGCTGTAGACAGGGACGTGTGTTTGACTTTCACCTCCAGCGAGGAGGCCGTCACGCGGGATTCGTGCGACGCAACGAACAGTGCGTCCCAACGAATCACTGTGACTGCTCTTCTCCGTGGCAGAACTGAGGAAAGTCTCAAAGTAGAGCAGAGAGCACTCGTTCTCAAAGTGAGAGAGCACACAAAAAACCAAAAAAAAAGTTACAAAACAAAGAAAAACAAATAAGGCAGCCCAACGAACTTAAAAATCAACAGAAAACCTCCATACATTCTGGTATGAATGATACATATCTGTAGAAAATTTTTAAATTGCTGATTTTTAGGACAATGAAGGAAAATCGCGGCATAGAGTAACCTCCCCCTAAATGAAGTAAATTTTTGGTGTCACTACTTATATACTCGCTCAAATTTACAGATTGTGGTGTGTAAAATTTGTCCAAATTAGGAAATGGACTTAGAAATTTTGATTTTAAATTGTTTTCCTTGTCCCATAAAACTACAACAAAGTAGTTTCTCCTAGCAATAATTTTCAAATTTCAATCCGTAAACCTCCACAGCTAACATAACAGTTTCAAACGCCCACACAGTTCTGTTAAATTTAATATTTTTCTATTTTTGTACAGAAAATGACTTTAAAATTGACAGAAAAATTGGCATCCGGCCCGGGTGCGATTCCGAGCACCACATCAATTTCTTTTAAGGCCTCCTTAAATTTTTATACTTATTTTTTACTACACCCCGATTTTATTACTTATTTTCTCCCTTTTAAGCCTGTATCATTAATGTGGCCGAACAAACACGCACACAAAGGACGTTTTCTAAGTACCCCAGTTCGTCAGAAACCACAACAATTATAACAAAATAAAGACTGCAACATATGACATTTTACACACCTCAATCCCTTAACTCACTCGGCTATATTAACCCCGGTGGTCAACAGGATCGGTTACATACTCTTAACCGCATGTCGGTTTTTTTCTACCGCAGGCTTCTCTGCTCTGCTAAGAGGAGAGAGTCAGCACGCGGAATCCTGTGACTGCAGGAGAGAGCGTCAGTGGTGACTTTATTCTGTAGGGTCACCACATTGGCATGCTCTCACCATGCAACTACAGGGGTGTTGTGCGTGAACGGTATACTCTGAACCTAGAGTGGCCGGTTTGCACGACATCATGCTGTAGACAGGGACGTGTGTTTGACTTTCACCTCCAGCGAGGAGGCCGTCACGCGGGATTCGTGCGACGCAACGAACAGTGCGTCACAACGAATCACTGTGACTGGTCTTCTCCGTGGCAGAACTAAGGAAAGTCTCAAAGTAGAGCAGAGAGCACTCGTTCTCAAAGTGGGAGAGCACACGAAAAACCAAAAAAAAAAAGTTACGAAACAAAGAAAAACGAAAAGGCAGCCCAACGAACGCTTAAAATTTAACAGAAAACCTCCATACATTCTGGTATGAATGATACATATCTGTAGAAAATACTAAAATGCTGATTTTTACGACAATGAAGGAAAATCGCGGCATAGAGTAACCTCCCCCTAAATGAAGTAAATTTTTGGTGTCACTACTTATATACTCGCTCAAATTTACAGATTGTGGTGTGTAAAATTTGTCCAAATTAGGAAATAGACTTAGAAATTTTGATTTTAAATTGTTTTCCTTTTCCCACAAAACCACAACAAAGTAGTTTCTCCTAGGAATAGTTTTCAAATTTCAATCCGTAAACCTCCACAGCTAACATAACAGTTTCAAACGCCCACACAGTTCTGTTAAATTCAATATTTTTCTATTTTTGTACAGAAAATGACTTTAAAATTGACAGAAAAATTGGCATCCGGCCCGGGTGCGATTCCGAGCACCACATCAATTTCTTTTAAGGCCTCCTTAAATTTTTATACTTATTTTTTACTACACCCCGATTTTATTACTTATTTTCTCCCTTTTAAGCCTGTATCATTAATGTGGCCGAACAAACACGCACACAAAGGACGTTTTCTAAGTACCCCAGTTCGTCAGAAACCACAACAATTATAACAAAATAAAGACTGCAACATATGACATTTTACACACCTCAATCCCTTAACTCACTCGGCTATATAAACCCCGGTGTTCAACAGGATCGGTTACATACTCTTAACCGCAGGTCGGTTTTTTTCTACCGCAGGCTTCTCTGCTCTGCTAAGAGGAGAGAGTCAGCACGCGGAATCCTGTGACTGCAGGAGAGAGCGTCAGTGGTGACTTTATTCTGTAGGGTCACCACATTGGCATGCTCTCACCATGCAACTACAGGGGTGTTGTGCGTGAACGGTATACTCTGAACCTAGAGTGGCCGTTTTGCACGACATCATGCTGTATACAGGGACGTGTGTTTGACTTTCACATCGAGCGAGGAGGCCGTCACGCGGGATTCGTGCGACGCAACGAACAGTGCGTCACAACTAATCACTGTGACTGGTCTTCTCCGTGACAGAACTGAGGAAAGTCTCAAAGTGAGAGAGAGAGCACACGAAAAACAAAAAAAAATTTAAAAAAGAAAGAAAAACAAATAAGGCAGCCCAACGAACGCTTAAAAATTAACAGAAAACCTCCATACATTCTGGTATGAATGATTTTTTGTAGAAAATATTAAAATGCGAATTTTTAAGACAATGAAGGAAAATCGCGGCATAGAGTAGCCTCCCCCTAAATGATGTAAATTTTTGGTGTCACTACTTATATACTCGCTCAAATTTACAGATTGTGGTGTGTAAAATTTGTCCAAATTAGGAAATAGACTTAGAAATTTTGATTTTAAATTGTTTTCCTTGTCCCACAAAACCACAACAAAGTAGTTTCTCCTAGCAATAGTTTTCAAATTTCAATCCGTAAACCTCCACAGCTAACATAACAGTTTCAAACGCCCACACAGTTCTGTTAAATTCAATATTTTTCTATTTTTGTACAGAAAATGACTTTAAAATTGACAGAAAAATTGGCATCCGGCCCGGGTGCGATTCCGAGCACCACATCAATTTCTTTTAAGGCCTCCTTAAATTTTTATACTTATTTTTTACTACACCCCGATTTTATTACTTATTTTCTCCCTTTTAAGCCTGTATCATTAATGTGGCCGAACAAACACGCACACAAAGGTCGTTTTCTAAGTACCCCAGTTCGTCAGAAACCACAACAATTATAACAAAATAAAGACTGCAACATATGACATTTTACACACCTCAATCCCTTAACTCACTCGGCTATATTAACCCCGGTGTTCAACAGGATCGGTTACATACTCTTAACCGCAGGTCGGTTTTTTTCTACCGCAGGCTTCTCTGCTCTGCTAAGAGGAGAGAGTCAGCACGCGGAATCCTGTGACTGCAGGAGAGAGCGTCAGTGGTGACTTTATTCTGTAGGGTCACCACATTGGCATGCTCTCACCATGCAACTACAGGGGTGTTGTGCGTGAACGGTATACTCTGAACCTAGAGTGGCCGTTTTGCACGACATCATGCTGTAGACAGGGACGTGTGTTTGACTTTCACCTCCAGCGAGGAGGCCGTCACGCGGGATTCGTGCGACGCAACGAACAGTGCGTCCCAACGAATCACTGTGACTGCTCTTCTCCGTGGCAGAACTGAAGAAAGTCTCAAAGTAGAGGTGAGAGCACTCGTTCTCAAAGTGAGAGAGCACACAAAAAACCAAAAAAAAGTTACAAAACAAAGAAAAACAAATAAGGCAGCCCAACGAACTTAAAAATCAACAGAAAACCTCCATACATTCTGGTATGAATGATACATATCTGTAGAAAATTTTTAAATTGCTGATTTTTAGGACAATGAAGGAAAATCGCGGCATAGAGTAACCTCCCCCTAAATGAAGTAAATTTTTGGTGTCACTACTTATATACTCGCTCAAATTTACAGATTGTGGTGTGTAAAATTTGTCCAAATTAGGAAATGGACTTAGAAATTTTGATTTTAAATTGTTTTCCTTGTCCCATAAAACTACAACAAAGTAGTTTCTCCTAGCAATAATTTTCAAATTTCAATCCGTAAACCTCCACAGCTAACATAACAGTTTCGAACGCCCACACAGTTCTGCTAAATTCAATATTTTTCTATTTTTGTACAGAAAATGACTTTAAAATTGACAGAAAAATTGGCATCCGGCCCGGGTGCGATTCCGAGCACCACATCAATTTCTTTTAAGGCCTCCTTAAATTTTTATACTTATTTTTTACTACACCCCGATTTTATTACTTATTTTCTCCCTTTTAAGCCTGTATCATTAATGTGGCCGAACAAACACGCACACAAAGGACGTTTTCTAAGTACCCCAGTTCGTCAGAAACCACAACAATTATAACAAAATAAAGACTGCAACTTATGACATTTTACACACCTCAATCCCTTAACTCACTCGGCTATATAAACCCCAGTGTTCAACAGGATCGGTTACATACTCTTAACCGCATGTCGGTTTTTTTCTACCGCAGGCTTCTCTGCTCTGCTAAGAGGAGAGAGTCAGCACGCGGAATCCTGTGACTGCAGGAGAGAGCGTCAGTGGTGACTTTATTATGTAGGGTCACCACATTGGCATGCTCTCACCATGCAACTACAGGGGTGTTGTGCGTGAACGGTATACTCTGAACCTAGAGTGGCCGGTTTGCACGACATCATGCTGTAGACAGGGACGTGTGTTTGACTTTCACCTCCAGCGAGGAGGCCGTCACGCGGGATTCGTGCGACGCAACGAACAGTGCGTCACAACGAATCACTGTGACTGGTCTTCTCCGTGGCAGAACTAAGGAAAGTCTCAAAGTAGAGCAGAGAGCACTCGTTCCCAAAGTGGGAGAGCACACGAAAAACCAAAAAAAAAAAAATAGTTACGAAACAAAGAAAAACGAAAAGGCAGCCCAACGAACGCTTAAAATTTAACAGAAAACCTCCATACATTCTGGTATGAATGATACATATCTGTAGAAAATACTAAAATGCTGATTTTTACGACAATGAAGGAAAATCGCGGCATAGAGTAACCTCCCCCTAAATGAAGTAAATTTTTGGTGTCACTACTTATATACTCGCTCAAATTTACAGATTGTGGTGTGTAAAATTTGTCCAAATTAGGAAATGGACTTAGAAATTTTGATTTTAAATTGTTTTCCTTTTCCCACAAAACCACAACAAAGTAGTTTCTCCTAGGAATAGTTTTCAAATTTCAATCCGTAAACCTCCACAGCTAACATAACAGTTTCAAACGCCCACACAGTTCTGTTAAATTCAATATTTTTCTATTTTTGTACAGAAAATGACTTTAAAATTGACAGAAAAATTGGCATCCGGCCCGGGTTGGATTCCGAGCACCACATCAATTTCTTTTAAGGCCTCCTTAAATTTTTATACTTATTTTTTACTACACCCCGATTTTATTACTTATTTTCTCCCTTTTAAGCCTGTATCATTAATGTGGCCGAACAAACACGCACACAAAGGACGTTTTCTAAGTACCCCAGTTCGTCAGAAACCACAACAATTATAACAAAATTAAGACTGCAACATATGACATTTTACACACCTCAATCCCTTAACTCACTCGGCTATATAAACCCCGGTGTTCAACAGGATCGGTTACATACTCTTAACCGCAGGTCGGTTTTTTTCTACCGCAGGCTTCTCTGCTCTGCTAAGAGGAGAGAGTCAGCACGCGGAATCCTGTGACTGCAGGAGAGAGCGTCAGTGGTGACTTTATTCTGTAGGGTCACCACATTGGCATGCTCTCACCATGCAACTACAGGGGTGTTGTGCGTGAACGGTATACTCTGAACCTAGAGTGGCCGGTTTGCACGACATCATGCTGTAGACAGGGACGTGTGTTTGACTTTCACCTCCAGCGAGGAGGCCGTCACGCGGGATTCGTGCGACGCAACGAAAAGTGCGTCACAACGAATCACTGTGACTGGTCTTCTCCGTGGCAGAACTAAGGAAAGTCTCAAAGTAGAGCAGAGAGCACTCGTTCTCAAAGTGAGAGAGCACACGAAAAACCAAAAAAAAAGTTACGAAACAAAGAAAAACAAAAAAGGCAGCCCAACGAACGCTTAAAAATAACAGCAAACCTCCATACATTCTGGTATGAATGATACATATCTGTAGAAAATACTAAAATGCTGATTTTTACGACAATGAAGGAAAATCGCGGCATAGAGTAACCTCCCCCTAAATGAAGTTAATTTTTGGTGTCACTACTTATATACTCGCTCAAATTTACAGATTGTGGTGTGTAAAATTTGTCCAAATTACGCAATGGACTTAGAAATTTTGATTTTAAATTGTTTTCCTTGTCCCACAAAACCACAACAAAGATGTTTCTCCCAGCCAAATTTCAATCCGTAAACCTCCACAGCTAACATAACAATTTCAAACGCCCACACAGTTCTGTTAAATTCAATATTTTTCTATTTTTGTACAGAAAATGACTTTAAAATTGACAGAAAAATTGGCATCCGGCCCGGGTGCGATTCCGAGCACCACATCAATTTCTTTTAAGGCCTCCTTAAATTTTTATACTTATTTTTTACTACACCCCGATTTTATTACTTATTTTCTCCCTTTTAAGCCTGTATCATTAATGTGGCCGAACAAACACGCACACAAAGGACGTTTTCTAAGTACCCCAGTTCGTCAGAAACCACAACAATTATAACAAAATTAAGACTGCAACATATGACATTTTACACACCTCAATCCCTTAACTCACTCGGCTATATAAACCCCGGTGTTCAACAGGATCGGTTACATATTCTTAACCGCAGGTCGGTTTTTTTCTACCGCAGGCTTCTCTGCTCTGCCAAGAGGAGAGAGTCAGCACGCGGAATCCTGTGACTGCAGGAGAGAGCGTCAGTGGTGACTTTATTCTGTAGGGTCACCACATTGGCATGCTCTCACCATGCAACTACAGGGGTGTTGTGCGTGAACGGTATACTCTGAACCTAGAGTGGCCGTTTTGCACGACATCATGCTGTAGACAGGGATGTGTGTTTGACTTTCACCTCCAGCGAGAAGGCCGTCACGCGGGATTCGTGCGACGCAACGAAAAGTGTGTCACAACGAATCACTGTGACTGCTCTTCTCCGTGGCAGAACTGAGGAAAGTCTCAAAGCAAAGCAGAGAGCACTCGTAAAACCAAAAAAAAAAAATAATAAAAAAAGCTACAAAACAAAGAAAAACAAAAGAGCCAACGAACGCTTAAAAATTAATAGAAAACCTCCATACATTCTGGTATGAATGACATATCTGTAGAAAATATTAAAATGCGAACTTTTACGACAATGAAGGAAAATCGCGGCATAGAGTAACCTCCCCCTAAATGAAGTTAATTTTTGGTGTCACTACTTATATACTCGCTCAAATTTACAGATTGTGGTGTGTAAAATTTGTCTAAATTAGGAAATGGACTTAGAAATTTTGATTTTAAATTGTTTTCCTTGTCCCATAAAACTACAACAAAGTAGTTTCTCCTAGCAATAGTTTTCAAATTTCAATCCATAAACCTCCGCAGCTAATATAATAGTTTCAAACAAAAATAAGGATTTCAGTTTTTTAATAAGAACTTGTGCAAATGGGCTGACAGATACAGAATTGCTTCATACACAGGCAGAAGCTGCCTTTTGTATAAAAATTAGAATCAAATTTTAAAATTTTGAAATGGACTTGAAAAAAAAATGAATTGTTTTGTGGTGTCCAAAATTAGTTTAACAAAAAAATCCTACGAAAAAGAAATAAAAAGAGCAAGTATTAAAAAAATGTTGTGAGGAAGGTCTTCTTTTGTTCGATTGCCCACCCTCTCTCTCTCTCTCTCTCCCTCATTCGCTCTCTCTCTCTCTCTCATTCGCTCTCTCATTCGCTCTCTCTCTCATTCGCTCTCTCTCATTCGCTCTCTCTCTCTCTCTCATTCGCGCTCTCTCTCTCTCTCTCGCATTCCCTCTCTTTCTCTCTCTCTCTCATTCGCTCTCTCTCTCTCTCTCTCTCTCTCTCATTCGCTCTCTCCGATTTCTTTTTTTCTAAAGGTTTGTTTGATTTCAAAGTTCAAATTCATATATGTATATATACATATATGGGGAGGGAGGGGGGGGCTGTGGGGAATATGTGGGCTACGCACACTGCTCTATTTTTCTATTGTTCTAATTGTATGTATTCTTCTATTGTTCTGTGCTGTAATTGCTTTCAAAGATTTTCTCCGGCTGTTGATTGACCTAATTTGTAATTGTAAGTTTTATGTTGTAACTGTTAATTATGCAATTGCAATTAGAACTGGCACTGATCTACTCACAACAAGCCATCGTCGAAGGCGCAGACCCCAACCGGACACAACAAGTCGCCATTTAGGCAATTTTTGACCAATGTGAAAAACTAGAGCGGCCAGTGCACACAAACATAAGATTACAGGCACTTTCAATCGATACCTACTTAGTTTCTGGTTTCTGTAAACAAAACCAAATGTCTTCCCGACTAAACCCATAACCCCCCCCCCCACACACACACACAAAATAATTCCTTTTTTTAATTACTGAAATAAAATATTCATTTGTGCAAACATAACCACAATTCATTGTAAAAAATTCAAAATAAACAAAACAGATGGTGGTCACTAAAACAGAAATGAATGGACGTCTTTTTTTCATCGGAGTCTGAAAGGTGGTCGCTAAAACGGGTTTTACTGTAGGCCCTTCTTATCCAGATCTGAAGTTGGTCACTACAGCAGTTTTACTGTATGTTAAATTTTTATCCGGGTCTGGAACTTGGTCAAGACAGGCAGGTTTTATCGTTACCCTACGACTAAAAGACAAGTTAAAATGGAGTTAAAGATCATCAATGCGCCTAAATTAACAAAGCATACATGAAGTTATACATAAATATGACCACATCACACAAGCTGATCCTAGTTCTATCTACTTTCGACTTTGCCAGTTCTAATTGCAATGGCATAATTGACAGTTACAACACAAAACTTACAATTACAAATTAGGCCAATCAATCAAAAGCCGGAGAAAATCTTTGAAAAGCAATTACAGAACAGAACAAAAGAAGAATACATACAATTAGAACAATAGAAAACTAGAGGAGTGTGCGTAGCCCACATATTCCCCACAGCCCCCCCCCCCAACCCTCCCCCATCAGTTAAACACAACCATCAATAGTCAATCAAGAGCTGAAATTTTTAAAGTCCAGCTGGTCCATTTTCCTTAGACGAACCTGGCCTATTTACTATACCGAATTGTGTTTGTTCCCATAGAGGCTACATACCAAGTTTCATTAAAATCCTTGCAGCAGTTTTTAAGTTACCGTGTTAACAAGCTCTTGATGACAGACCGACCGACCGACAGACCGACACGCCGTCGATCGCATATATTCCCCCCTGTGGGAAATAAATAAATTAAACTTGTGAACCACAGCACAAAAACAAAATCACGGAAAAAAAACTGCAATTATAAAGTACTCTAATCCACCAAATGCAGTTTTTGTGAAAAGCAATTGCAACAGTAGATGAATATACTTGTGAACCGAGATAAAAGACATAAAAGCAGTAAAATGCTGACAAAATATAAAACAAAAAAACTCCAAA
This sequence comes from Protula sp. h YS-2021, assembly GCA_949752745.1. Lineage (NCBI taxonomy): Eukaryota > Metazoa > Annelida > Polychaeta > Sabellida > Serpulidae > Protula > Protula sp. h YS-2021. The sequence continues at coordinate 15,778,545 of OX457030.1, forward strand.
ACACAAAGTAAAAAAAAGCTAAAAAAAATTGAAAATATTTAAAAATTGTGCAGGACAATTTAAAAATTGTCCGCAATTTGGATTTAAAAACCGGCCGACCATTTAAAAATGGGTCGCCCATTTATAAATGGGCAACCCATTTTTAAATGGTTGGCCCGTTTATAAATTTAAAAACTGTGAGCACAATTTATAAATTATGCAGATTTAAAAACTGTGCCCAACAAATATATATATATATATATATATATATATATATATATATATATATATATATATATATATATATATATATATATATATATATATATATATATATATATTGGCGTAGCCACGTTTTTACAACTGGAGGGGGGGGGGGGGGGGAGGGGCCAAACCTTCGTAACGGAGGGGGAGACGAAGGATACTGTGGCTCCACACTTTGAAAAGAGTCCCCCCCCCCTTCCTCCGGTGGCTACGCGTACGTTATCTGTGCATCGAAACGTAGGGGATGGTATGTAAACTTTGTATTAATTTATCTTTATATTTCGGTGTAAAACATGGAATTCAGGATATTTTATCGCTCATTTACAAATTTTCGTTATTGAAAAGGATGGAAGGGGTGGGGGTGGGGGTGGGGTGGGGATGGGGGTGGGGGTGGGGCGGACACAATAATTGGTTAGCTGTATTGAATAAAATTACCCCTTCCCTCCCCTCCGTGATAAAACTGCGACTCAGCACAAATCGCGTCCAGTCACAAAATCACCCCCCCCCCCCCTTTTGCATTTTGGGACACGAGTGTTCATATAGTTGATACTCCCAGGGAATCCCAGGGATCTGACCAGAACAAAACAAGACAAAGATCTTTTACAGGTTAGTTGAGCACCCTAGAACCCCCTACCCCCCCCCCCACACTACCAGACACACATGCACACACACACAGACCCGTTTAACGTTGCAATTAGTTGTTGTAAAATATTAAATTTCGCGGTCCCGAAATATTTATACTTGTCAATTCCTGTCTTTAATCAGCAATCACGTGATTCGGTCCAAAACAAAAATCTTTCAAGGTATCGTCCTCCTTTTTTTCAGAAAAGTGACCTAGTTTTATTTTTTATTTATTTATTTATTATTTGTATGGCATTTTATACAGTTCCCAAGCAAATCAGTAAGGAAATATGGCGGGTGTCTTTCGCTTTTTGTTCTGTTCTAACCGTGACAATATGGAAATATGACGGGTATCCGTCACCTTTTGTTCTGTTCTAACCATGACAGTAAGGAAATATGGCGGGTGTCTTTCGCTTTATGTTGTTCTAACCGTGACAATATGGAACTAGAGCAGTAGCCCACATATTCCCCACAGGCCCCTCATCAATTAAACACGGCCATCAATAGTCAATAAAGAGCTAAAATTTTCTAAGTCCAGCTGGTCCATTTTCCTTGGACGAACCTGGCCCATTTACAACATCGATCTGTGTTTGCTCCCATAGAAGGTACATGCCAAGTTTCATGAAAATCCTTGCAGCAGTTTTTAAGTTATCGTGTTAACAAAGTCACATAATAGTCAATGAAGAGCTGAAATTTTTAAGTCCAACTGGTCCATTTTCCTTGGACAGACCTGGCCCATTTATAATACCGATCTGTGTTTGCTCCCATAGAAGCTACATACCAAGTTTCATAAAAATCCTTGCAGGAGTTTTTAAGTTATCGTGTTAACAAGCTCTTGATGACAGACAGACCGACAGACAGACCGACATATATTCCCCCCCCCCCCCCCTGTGGGGAATAAAAAATATGGCGGATGTCCGTCACATTTTGTTCTGTTCTAACCGTGAGAATATGCATCTTGTTTTTCTATATTGGCTTCCTTGGCATTATATGGGGTTCCTTTCACCGCATTTTCTACCAAGAAGGCAAAGGGGCATACAACAAAAAAACTAGACAAAATATCATGTAAGTTACTCCCGAACAGTACACTATCAACAAGCTGTCCTCTCGTTCGGTTCTACGCGCCGTCTCAGGTACATTAAGCCAACATCTATTTATTTATTTATTTATTTCTTTAAATATTTCTTTTTCTCATGGTAAATGGTAAAGTGTCATCAACATATTTAATGTTTATTTAACATTCAAGCTTTTATAAGCTAAAATTAGCTTTTGTCCTCCTTTGTTGATGGTAATTATTTCCAAGGTGAATATGAAAATGCTTTATGTGCCTCTGCTTATTGTTTTCTTGTGACATCTGAGTAGTACAAGGAATGACTGTACTGTGTGCTTTGCCCATGCCTAATGTACGCACAGCGACTGAAACACCTCAAAGATGCACAAAGTCGGAGTCTTGTGGCATTTATGGCATTGATTGAACTTTGATGTTGAGCGAGCATCCAAATTAGTTTCTTTGAAAAAATAATTGAACTTGATTGCACACCTGAGAACATGACCACTTTTAACACTTTACCATTCTTCACGTATACGATGAATATTTTTAACTGGCAGTTCCATTCTTTAACAGTAATAAATTATGGGTTTTTACATTGTACCGACAATACAAAAAATATCAAACCTTACATTGCTAACGGCCAAAACCACCTTAAGAGTAGAATATTTATACCACATTGAAAACCATGACAACGAGGGGTGCATCAGGTCATTAATTTTCATTAATTATTAGATACTCTGAAATACTTATAAACTCTCAAAAAAAAAAAAATACCACACAGATTCAATAATATACTTATTTCACTGGCGAGGGGCGGAACATGAGAATAATAAGGTTAACCCTGTTTTGTTTATACGTGTAATATGAATTCTGAAGCAAATAAGAAAGCAATATTTTCTGGTAGACTACTCCGGAATAGACTGCCGATAATTTGAAGATTTTTAAATAGCTTAAATGCATTTCTTGATCCGAGGAATTCATTAATTTTCTTTAGAATTTTTTCCAGATATCTTAACTTCAATCTAAGATATCTTAAATTCAATTTTAAATAGCAAAAACTCATTTTAGATACCAAAAATTAAGAACCAAGTTTTGAAGTCTGAAATTCACTAACAATTGATACAGTTGAAATAAAAATGGTCTCAAAACATCCTCAAAATTTATGAGTTAAAATTTACATAAAGATATAAATTGAAATATATCTTAGAAATATTTATAAATGGAAATATATCTTTTTTGCCGCCTGTATTAATTACTTAGAGCTCAGGTTATCGGTGGCCACTATCAATAGGATCTTTGCCCGATTTTAGATATTTAAAAATATTTTTCTATTTTGATACATCTAAAATAAAATTGCTGATATCTCTAATTCAATTTCAGATATCTGAAATTAACTTGTATAAAAAATTTAATTACACATGTCTAAACTTCCCTTCTAGATATCTCTAAAATTACTGATATGTAAAACTGAAATTGAAAATGCATTTCGTTGTAAAAACTTAAAATAATAAAGTAATGAAAAAAATCTTGTTTCGTTATGGGTAGGATATCAGTAGGAATAGCCCAACAAAAATATCTACTTTTTTATTTGCTTCAAAATTCAAAGCTTTTCAGTAGTTCAAAATTATTTGTGCTTTCAACATAAGCTGGTGTTGGTTTAATTATGCCAGGACTTCTCTCCAATGCACCAGATGATACTGTTGAATTACATAAACCGTTCAATTGCAATCATTTACAATCCCATATTTCACGTTTTAAGCGTATTGGATAATCGCATAAACCCGATAAAACGCATAACTCTCTTTAGAGAACTAGAACCTCAGAGATCCCATGAAATCGATGTTAAAAGTCGGTTTACAAAGAGACATACTACTGTCACTTTCATCACCTTTATCACAGTTCTAACAGTTTTACTTCTTTAAATTTCGACAAAATTTTAGTTTTAAACAAGCATGTCCAAAGACATGACCCAGCCAAGTTACCAAACAAGGAAAGAGAGAGAACTCTGAAACGAATACTGTTAGACCAGAAAATGAAGTATGTAAAATGCATTTAACTCGAAGTTGGAAGCTACCCGAAAAGGGATGTTGGAGAGGTTGGGTTTTGACGATTCATTTTACAAATTTTACAAAATTTTTAAAATTTCACCATTTCGGCATTTTTTTGTCATTTTCGAAAAAAAGCAAAGTCCATGTGGAGAAGCACTAAAGAAACTTTCGATTAAAATTTTATAACTATTTGAAAAAGACTGAGAGAAATGCCAGACTTCAAACTACAAACTTTGCCAAACTTCAAAGTTCCGCCATTTCGGCAGTTTTTAGCGAACCGCGAAAAAAAAAAATAACAGCCTGGTAGGCTAACCCGTGGGGGACATCCCTGCGTAACATCTAAACGATTGGTGTAAAACTAGGAAGAGTAGCATTTTAAAAATGGGTCAAAACGGGCACAAAAAGTGCCGCCATTTTGTTAGTTTTTCGTCAATCGTCAAAAAAAAAAAAATGTAATAGCCAGGTGGGGGACCACCCAGGGAACATTCCTGCATAAAATCAAAGCGATTGGAGCAAAACTGTAGGAGGAGTAGCATTTTAAAGAAAAAAGTTTAACATACGCACACACGCACACACATTCAAGTCCCCTATAGTGATACGACTAACCCAGTCTGACAAAGTCGGCTGGGTTAAAAAGTTATTTTGGAAATTTTACACATCTGTTTTATGCGTTTGTGAAATGAAAAAAAAAATCAGAAGAATAGCTTTGGAGACACAGCTCCGACGACACATTCAACTTCGCAGACAAAATTATGTCAAAACGCGAAATTTTGCCAAATTTCAAAACACTGTCATTCTGACAATTTTCCATGAAACCAAGAAAAATACGACGTAGCGCACCTGCAATATGTGCTCTCTCCGTGTGTGAGATTTTTCGATAATCGAAAAAAAAAAAACCATTTATTTGTAACTATTTCATGAATATAAATAAACACACGGCGTTGCACAAAATCCACGTATTTTTATCCATGTGTAAAATTCCAAAATAATCCAACCCCATAGTTTGAGAGATATAACCCGGACACGACGTTTCATTGCGCGGACAAAATTGTATAAATGTAAATACTAATTTTTACCGAATTTCAAAATACTATTATTTTGACAATTTTTCAAAAATCGAAACAAATACGACACTGGACACTTTCAATATGTGCTCTATCTGTATGTGAAATTTCAAAACAATTCAATGAAAAGTTCTGGACATGTAGTCTGGACACAACGCCGAAACATATGCTTTATACGTAGGTAAAATTTCAAAACAATAGGACCTACAGGTTCGGAGATACAGCAGCTGCGAAACGTGGACAAAATTGCAAGAATGCTATTTCCCCCCCCCCCCCCCCAAAAAAAACTTCTTTTTGGATAATTTTGCATGAATCTGAATAAAAAATACCACGTTGCACATTTCAATATGTAAAACTTTAAAACAATCCAATTCATAGTTTTCAGACTTAGCCTGGACACAGACAACACGCTAACTTCCATAGTCGTTTGACAATTTTTCATGAATCCAAACACAAATACGATCTTACACACTTTCAATATGTGCTCTATCCCTCCGTTACACGCTCGCGGCGTTGTTATAAAACACTGACCTGCAGTATAGACCTATCTGTTATGTATTAACTCAAAGAGAATGGATTTTTAAAGGTAGTTTTTCCATTTTTGGCGGAATCCCCAGTGGCTCTGTGGAGCAAAAGTCTAATACATAACCAAGCCACCGTAGAGGTTGGTTGTTGAGAAACAACGCGAATAGCAGATCCAGGGAAGTGGGGCAAGGGTCGCTGGCTTGCAGACGACATAGTAGCTTCCTCATCTTGTTGCAAATATTTGTGTACATCAGCTTAGTGTAGTGTGCGCACATGTAGTGTCAGTGGCAGGTGCTTACGCAGAGTCTCATACATGCATTCAGTGATGTCATCGCACTTGGTGCTTTTCAATATGGCGTCGAACCACGTGGCACGCGTTTCCATGGCAACACAGCAAGAGGTCACGTGTGCTATCGCGCGGGTTGCGAGTAATTGGCAGTTGTGTGTGACGGAAAATTCTAGCACCTGCAAAAATGGAATGGTGTCATTACAGAATCAGTTTTCTATTCTATTAATGAATCAGTTTTTCCATTTTATCAGTGAATCAGTTTTCTATTCTGTTTTATGACGATCGCTGACCCATCATTAAAAACACACGTAGATTAGTGAATCGACCAAAGCAGTTAGCACGGCTCATAAAAGTTTCGAAAGTTTTAAAAATTACATGAAATTAGAAATTTCTGAAACATTTCAGAAATTTCAAATTTTTTTCAACTATTTCAAGAGACGCCGTTCTAACATCGCAGAAGCTGCCTTCTGGAGCAAGCCTCCTCTCGCCATATTCTTATGTGTATTTTTCGCTAGCCCCCCCCCCCCCCTAGATTTCCCTCCCGGGGACCAGTAGGACCCCAGCAGAAAAAAAGCTTGGACTTCAGATTCAAGTTCTTGTATAGATACGTGGATCTCACCTGCACGACATTGCTCCAGTCAACAAGGTGCTCATACACAACATTCGTGACGTCACACTTGACATCAGACAGCAGGAACCTATTACACAGTTCTAAAATCTCCAGACCAGTTTCCATAGCAACATCGGAACATGTGGAATGTAATATACGCTCTTCGACATCTGTGGAATTTTCCAAACAAGGTTCTACACAGTTCCCGACTGGTAAATGAGGTGGATTTTCGGCAGGCTTTTGAGAATTGTCCATTCTATATTTAGACAATACCAGAGATCGAATGGAAGAAATATCACCATGAATTATATCACAGAATATCCTAAAGGCTTTGTACGACGCATGCTGAACTTTGACCTCTGACTGACTTCGCTCTGAGAACGGCCCTTCCAGCATGGCCGCAAATACTTGCGATTTTTCAACCATTACTTGTCTATCCGCCAGTACTTTCTGACTCTCTACTAAGAATGTAACGGTCTTTTTACAGTCGGTGTTTTCTGACAGAGCTCGTCCCTTCTCGCTAGATGTCGCGTCTAGTTCAAAAATAATCACTGCTTCCGCGCGCTTGCAGCAGGGGTGGTTGGCGTCGCTTGCGGACTCTAAGCGGTGCGATGCCCTCGGTATTGAGTCGAACAAGTCGCCGTTGTGGACCATCCCCACGCCGTGATGGAGAAGCATGATGTCCGCATGTATGGCGAGGCGGTGTACTGCATGGCTGGCGTACATGAGGGCTTTCTTATCTGTAACAAAGTTTCTGCAAGAAATAGATTTTAAGGAAAGTGCGACTACCGTTACACAGATAACTGACAATGTAGAAGGGCACTGAGACTACAACGGTCACTGGTGAAAGGCTCGGGAGTTCTTTATAAAAAGAAGAATATTTTAAGAACACGCTAGTACAGGGATGACATAACGTAACCTGAAAGAGTTTCCATTCTTTTTTTTCAACTCATGATAACACCAACATATTTTTGAAATTCAGTCATTTAACCAATTTTGACGGATCGAAAAAAAGGTAATTTTTCAAGACAGGTCTACCAAGGGAAAACTAGAGCGGCCAGTGCAAACAAAACAAGAGTACAGGCTTATATTACACACTTTCAATCGACACCTATTTAGTTTCTTGTTTATAACCAATAAATTTTCCTTATTACTGAAACAAGGAATTTCTTCCTGCAAACATAATCATACTTCATTATCAAAAATTCGAAAATAAACAAAACTAGATGGTTGTCACTGAAACAGATTTTATTGTACGTCTGTTTTATTCGAGTGTGGAAGGTGGTCACTACAGCAGTTTTACATTTTTATTCGGATTCAGAAGTTGGTCAAGACAGGCAGATTTTACCCTACGTCTTTTTGTCCGAATCTGAAAGGGCTCACGACAAACAAATTTTACTTTACACCAATTCCTTACTTCATTGGTTAATATTTTTGTTAACCGTCATACCCCTCCCCCCCCCCCGCCCCGGCCATTTACTGTAGGTACAACACAATTCTAACCCTTTTACTGAAGGGTAACGGTGTGTACCCTAAGTGTGGTCAGAGCCATGATATAAGAAGCACTGGAAAGACATTCTTCAAAACTGCGCAAAAGATGACTCGGGGGGGGGGGGGGGAGGGTGGCGGGGGATAACGACTTCACAATGCACCAGACCTGACACTGATCGGGGTGACATGTTACGTAATAGCTGTAGAATTAGTAACGCACAAAAAGGTCAATTACACACAATCTAAGAAATGGATCGACAGTAATATCTCTGCTGCTTTCAAGCAGCATAAAGAATGCATGAACACTTCAGATTCTTCTGGAAAACGCTGAAATCCTCAGCCTAGTTAACAACTAAGCTCTATTAACAAAAGAGCCGACAAAAGAGGTGTGGGTTTCTTAATTTTCCACACGGGTGTAATGCTTAGCAGAAATCGTGCGACATACCCACGGAATAACTGGACTAAGTTTGAAATTCGATCCAACCTTCCGCTTTCGAGGGATTTTGCTTAACAACTGTGATCCGTCATCTGTATACTAAATATCACAGAATAGGGTGGGCAGCAGTAACAGCAGGAAATGTACGAACGGGCGGATGGGGGTTAATTATAGAAGCATTTTGAAAACTATCTTAAAAACTTTTAAAATTTTGACGGATCACAAAAAAAAAAAAAAAAAAATCCAGAGAGGTCTGCCATAGTTTGAAAGTAATCCGACCACAATCGTGGCAGAAGAAACATTTTAAGTTAAGATTCACATACATAGATACAGACAACGAATAAGTTAAAATTATACATACGTACAAAGAGACGACGGATGTCCCCCCCCCCCCCCCCCGCCCCCCTACTTATGTGGGTAGTCGAGCCCGAGGGCCGCCCAAAAGCAAATTGGACAAAAAACGCCCGGCTTTGACAAGCACAGAGTCGTCGGCTTGGGAATAAATTTTCTTAAAGCCCAAGCTTGAAAAGAAAGTCAGCGCTATGAAGAAACAGAACACAAAAGCAATTTGACCTTTCTCGGCGTGGCTGCGTTTGAGGTCCTCGAGTAGAATTCTCAGCCCGTCATGTTTCACCATACATTTCCTCAACACCTCCTCGTCCCTGAAACATTCCCAAATGTCACAAAACATTACACAATTTCACAAAACATGACAAAGCCATGCAACAATCCCGACAACTATGCTCCATCACAATCTTTTTTATGTATAGTTGGAATTACCATACATTTCGTTTTTCACCAGTTTTATCTCTTCTGGTTCTCACATTATGGCTTGTTTTTGTTTTATTTCTTTATTTTATGATTTTCTGTGACCTGTTTTTTGTAATTTTATATTCCTGCTTTTTTAGAATGCCTAAGAAAAATTACACAGCGATTTTAAAGTGTGAGCAAATAACAATTAGAAACATTTTTTAATTAAACTTCAATAAAGAATGACAATTATATTGGTGTCAATATAACTCTGATGTACGGGTATTAGGCCAGAAAAAGCCAGGCACAGACACCACCCACCTGCAACACACAGGCAAGGCCAGCACGGCAGCCGTCCTCTCGCCCGCGTCACCGCTCAACAGCGCATGCGTCATCACACCCTTGCCGTACTGTGACGTCACAATCACTGACAGCTTCGTCACAAGCCCCTTGAACACGTCAGCACAACCTGCGTTAATTGTCAATCCTTTCACCTGCTTGTCTTCGGCATCTGTAGTCACTTGATCGGCACCGGAAGTCACTACGTCACAAGGCACAGCGGATGTGCACATTGAGGCCAAGTGCAAAGCGACTGGAATATGCAGCCTCATCACCGCCTCCACACACCTTATATTACTACACAAGCGACTTAGGATTCTCTCGGCGCAGTGATACGGCCTCTTCGCGCATAGCAGATATACAATTAACGTCTCAAAGACGTCCGCCGTCACCAAACGCGCCGACGGGTCGTCGCAGTACGACAGCTTGGACAGAATCACCAATATGGAATGCTCCGTGGTTTTTGCCGGATCGCTACTCCGTCCCCCTGGCGGCTTCGACTTGCCAGTGCTAGCACCGACTTCGGCCTGACACTCTGGCATCTGGTCTAAGAGGCCTGTGCCTGTCTCTTTCGGCTTGTCAGTATCGGCTGAATGGGACCCTTCACCAAAATGGCGCTCTAGAGTGTCAGTAGATGATGCCAATTTCAATGATGTTCGTCTTCGCTTGCATTTGCTGGTATTCAGACCCAGCAAGGGATCAGTACTCTCAGACGAGATTTGCCTTAATAGACTCTCTCCTCTCAACACTTTGCCAAAATCTGTATTCATACTGTACTCATAAAGTGGGTCCGAGTACAGCGGGCCGGAATAGCTGGTGTCCTGACTACTCATCATGGCGTCATCAGTGACGTCATCGGGAAGTCTGCAGGTGCTCGATGAGATCTCGTCTGCGGCGTCGCCGGAATGTTGTCTTTTTCGTTTTGACGAATGTGACGTCACCTTGCATTCAGTTTCTACTGAAATGCGTTTCAACTCCCCAGTCTCCTCTTTCGAACATTTCAATGCCTTTTGCAGCGATGGCGAAACACCCCACCATAAATTCTGAAAGTCGGTTTGACCTTGAGGGGAAATTTGTGGAGAGTACACGGCTAAAGGCGACGCTGGCCTTGACCCGTTTGAAGTACTTCCGCCCCATGATTCCACATCCGAAAAAGCGCTCTCCGACACACACGGTGATGAGGATCTGATGGGACTATTTTCTCTCGATGACGCGGAATCGGAAACCGGTGAACTGGCTCTGTCTGACCCACTTGACACCGACCACGCTGGGGAGTGATAAGGGCTTGTTGTCATCGGCGAATAGGGACTACTGTGTGGCGGGGAGTGATATGGATATAGCTCATTCGGTGATAAGGCCCTGCTAGATTTCTGCGCCTCAAATATATTCAGAGGACCTGACTGTTCGTATGACCAGTCTGACATGCTTTTATACGTCGGACTGTCAATGCTGTATTTCGGTACTGACTTTTCGGATACATCCTCCTTTTTCTCCTCTTTTTCCTTTGAATCCACCGCGTTTTCAGAACAGAATGCGCATTGTTTTTCCTCGGCAGTCTCCTCTTTTTTTAAATTTGTGTTTTCAGCTGTACCAGATAGCTCGTCAATTTTGTTTTCGCTATTGAATTTCAAATCAGAACCTACTGTATAATTATGTCCATTTTTACCGAATTCGCTCTCGCCGGCTTCTGCAGTGATATCTAAGTTATCAGCAGGGCTTTCACTTGAGCGTCGTTTAGTTGACTCATTGTAATAGAGGTAGCTGCCGTGTACACATTTGGAGAATATCTCTTCAAGATTTAAAGATTCAATTTTAGCACACTTTCTCAACTGTTTCAATAAAATTCGCACTAGATTATTTTGCAACAGAATATCCAAACCCACATCGTCGTAGAGGAAAAAAACCAAAGCACTCACTAATCTATAGTGCAGAACAAAATAGTCCGCGTCATCTAACAGGCGTAGGAATACTTCTAACCCTTTCGCTTCACGTATCTTTGCGCGATTCACAACCTCTTGGCAAAATAAACACAGCGCATTGATATACGCAAATTTCTGTTTTGGTGACGAGTTCAGCTCATTAATGCTGTCAACAAGATATTGAATGGCGCCCGCATTTCCGAGACAGGGGCGTAGTAATTCGTGCTTGGCGAAGGCTAACATGAGTGATGCGGCGGTGCTGGAGACGTTTTCATTTTCATGCTTGGACAGCATGAGAAGCGAGTGGGCCCCTTCTGCGTTCACGAACTGCCAAATAGCCGGCTCGGTTTTTGTCCTGGTTAATTATAATAAAAAGATAATAATAATAATAATAATAATAATAATAATAATAATAATAATAATAATAATAATAATAATAATAATAATAATAATAATAATAAGAAGAAGAAGAAGAAGAACAAGAACAAGAAGAAGAACAACAACAACAACAGCAACAACAACATATAATAAACAAATAATAAAAAATAAATAAACACATTACTTTATTTTCTTACATTTTATTTAAAAGCCCAAGAGTCGTCGTTACCTCGTTTGTCCTATTTTTACGCTCAGATAACACTGCGGCGCAATTAAAAAATTGCCTGGAACTTACAAGTGTAGATAATGGCCTATAGTTTTGAGTGAAGACAGAAGAACCCGGGAACTACTTTGATTTTTCAGGCATTCTCCAATCATTTTCACTCCCTGTTGCTCAATTATGACATCGCGATGGCTGTCTGTGTCGCCTAGCAACCTATAACAAAGTGGCACTTATCTCAATATCAACAGCTCACCAGAAAGTCACAACCAAAACAAAAAAAAACAAACAAATAAATAAAATAAAATGATAAATTAATAAAAATATGGAGCCGTCCGGACCGGTATATTTACTTCGAGATATTCCAAAGTTAACTGAGAGTTACAAAATGGCTGTTAAATGTTGGGAGGAAGCCGAGAGTTCGAGATATGCAAATTCGAGATATCAAGGGTCCACCGTATTTATGCTGTTTCAGGTAGTTTTTATATTTTGTGCTTTAGACAACTAGAATTTGCTCAAGTCACCTTTCTCTTTTAGTTGTACGAAAAGTTTTCTTTTTATCATACAAAAATTAAAATCTGAGTTTTTTTTCCTTATTGTTAAGTAAACAAACCCAAAACTCGATATTAATTCAGCTTATGCTTAATTCTTCAACCATCCAAACCGTTGTATATACCGTTAAATTGTGCATTGGAAAAGCAGTATTAACCAGCTTACCTCAAGGCTCTGAGATAAGTGAGCTTGCACTCTGTGCTTTGAGTGGAGTCGAGGTAATCAATAATGTACTGCACAACAGACGGCGCTGCATCGTCACTTGTCTGCTGCTTGCTGATTGGCTTAGAGCTCGTCTCTTCCACTAATAGTCCCTCATTGTGTATTGCCTTGTAAGATTTAATAATAAGATGTACGGAATGCGACGTAAAACAATGATGGCCATCTTGACCTCGTCATATTAGTAGTTTCAACCAAACAAAACTTTATACTGAACGATGCAATTTTGCAATTTATGAGAAAAAAAAATGGTATAAACACATTTAGGTAAGGATAAAGAGGGGGAAGAAGGGGATGGAAGTAGGCAAAATTCTGATGGCTGAAAGAACTTGATGATGCTGCTTCCTATGCTGCATGGCTGAATTTAATAAAGGAAATATGGAAAACGCTGGTTTTATACACTAGCAATAACTCCTTCGAGGGTAAGCGCTTTGCCACTGAGCACAAGGGCTGATATGTGGTAGGAGAACGTGGCTTTCATCACACCTGACAGAGCACAAGGGCTGACATGTGGTAGGAGAGCGTGGCTTTCATCACACCTGACAGAGCACAAGGGCTGACATGTGGTAGGAGAGCGTGGATTTCATCACACCTGACAGAACACAAGGGCTGACATGTGGAAGGAGAACGTGGCTTTCATCACACCTGACAGAGCACAAGGGCTGACATGTGGTAGGAGAGCGTGGCTTTCATCACACCTGACAGAGCACAAGGGCTGACATGTGGAGGGAGAGCGTGGATTTCATCACACCTGACAGAACACAAGGGCTGGCATGTGGAAGGAGAACGTGGCTTTCATCACACCTGACAGAGCACAGGGGCTGACATGTGGTAGGAGAACGTGGCTTTCATCACACCTGACAGAACACAAGGGCTGACATGTGGAGGGAGAGCGTGGCTTTCATCACACCTGACAGAACACAAGGGCTGACATGTGGAAGGAGAACGTGGCTTTCATCACACCTGACAGAGCACAAGGGCTGACATGTGGTAGGAGAGCGTGGCTTTCATCACACCTGACAGAACACAAGGGCTGACATGTGGAAGGAGAACGTGGCTTTCATCAAACCTGACAGACCACAAGGGCTGACATGTGGTAGGAGAGCGTGGCTTTCATCACACCTGACAGAACACAAGGGCTGACATGTGGAGGGAGAGCGTGGCTTTCATCACACCTGACAGAGCACAAGGGCTGACATGTGGTAGGAGAGCGTGGCTTTCATCACACCTGACAGAACACAAGGGCTGACATGTGGAGGGAGAGCGTGGCTTTCATCACACCTGACAGAACACAAGGGCTGACATGTGGTAGGACAGAGTGGCCTTAATCATACCTGACAGCACTTGGGATTTTGTGCAAGGTTGGCCAAGGTTCTGCACGCCCTGTTCCGCATATTCTCATCAGTCACACTCTTCATTATGTCAACTGTAACATAGAGCTATTTTAATACAATACTGCTAAATAAAAAATAAAATTATAAAACGTCATTTTCCAAACTAGGCCTTCCCGGTTTTTAATTACTTTTTTTTTATCATTGCGAACTGAACATAACAAATAACTTTACACACCTTCAAAGACCATATCATACACATAAACAGAAGAGACGGTGTCGCGCATTCTAATATCGATATTCTACTAAATCGTGTATTCTAATAAACATTCAAATACTCGAATCATGCTAAATCTCAGTTACTAAGCCGGTTAGAACCAATATACCGGTTAATATAATAATTTCCATGCACATTTTAATTATCAGAGTATCCGGAATCGCCTGTACAGCTTAACACGTGACGAGATACACGTTAAACAGGTCACATGACACACGATTACTTACCAATCAAATGGATTGCATCTAATCTCAAAATCTGAAAAAAAAAAAATAAGAAAAAAAAAAAACATCAAACAGACATCACAGTCAATTACATCAAGTACGCAACCGATTTTTAAAATAAAATTTATACGTAATTGGATTAAAAACTTTTCAGCACCGATGTTGGCAAGACGATTTGGGTTTGGGTGGGATGGAAACCTAATGCTTTAAATATTGCAATTTTTTAGGCAATGGTGAACGTTTTCCCCAATCCGAAGCCCCGCCTTGTGTGTAGGTTACTGTATTGTAACTACTAATCAATATTTCCTTCATTTTCACGTGCATGGCTTGTGGAGACACACTGCAAACACCTTGAAGTCCCAACCTGTAGGCGAACTTTGTCGTCCGTTGCGATATTTCCCAGGATGCTGAGTGTTATATCTTGAAACTTCCGGTTTGACCCGCCGAGAATTCTCAGAAGTTTCTTCAAACCACCATGCTGTAGAAGAACATCATTTTTTTTGTTCGTGTTTTAAAATTTCTTAAATTTGAATATCATCACACGGCACACTGAAAAATCAAAAATGGTAGGAAGGGATCAAAGAAACTGTATAATGATGATGGTAATGATGCTGACGATGATAAAACTCGAACAAGAAGGTAACTTCCAGCCCAAGAAAAAAAACAGCAATTCGGGATTTACACACAACATTTTTTAACTAGTCTACTTTTGTCTTCGATTAAAAAAAATCTTTTGAAAATTTTCAGCGTGATGAAAGGATTCCAGAAATGCCCGAGTTTTACTGACCACACCATCATCATTGAAGATACAGCCACTTTTGCCATTTTATAGCAAGGAATTTTATTGAGAAAATCCCTTATTATTTTTCCTTAACAACTAGCCAATCTGATCCCATAATATACAGTTCATAAGCGTGAACCGTGTTATCGGATAAATGTGAACCGTCACTTTCTTGGGTGGCTTTGCTTTTTTGGAAAGGTGTTTGGGAAGGAACTTCATCAACACCAGCAATATTATAAAAATACGTTTGACTGCACAATACGTTTATGACATGTATTTATGTGTCATTATTTCGCACTAACTGAACAGAACAGAATACTCTACACCAGCTATCACAAAACTCAGCCGGTACTACCTGCATGAGCGTCTTGGTTCCATCAGGCTGTTTGATGAGCGTGCTTCGGATCCAGATGAGCGCGTTGTTGACCCGATACTCCTTCTCGCTATCAAGCCCTTTAAGGGCATCTGATAAGCATTTCACACTCGTATCTGCTTTGGTGTTTAAGGTTTTGTGAACGCGAGTTGTTTCATGTATGTTGCCATCGGATTTAGATCTGTCAATGCGCGTATTAATATTTGAAGATGAAACCCGTGCACTGCTTTTAGCGTGGGGTAAGTCTTTATCGTCCGATTTTTTTCGAGTGACCATCAGTGAAGTCGAATCACGAACCCTATGTTTTCCTCGGTTGCTAACTCCTTGAGCACCCACATCAATACTTGCCACATCTCTCTGCATAGTTTCGTTGGTTTCTGGTCCACTGTTGACAGCTCTAGACGCATTCACACCTGAGGTGCTAGTATATGGCTTCCCAACCCCAGCATGTTTTTGTTTATTCATGCTTCATGCAATCTGCAAGATAAAAAAAAAACTTCAGTTGAAAATAAACGAAATGTCATCGAAAAAATGATTTTACAATTTGTTTATTATCGCCAAAGCAAACGCCTCAACTGTTTCCCACTATATTCTTATTATTGCAAAATTTTTACACGGAAATACGCAATTACAGAAATATAATTTTACTGGTGAAGTATAAGAGTTTCCACAAGCTACAAAGGAAGCAAGATGCAATTGAAAAGCAACTGGTTAACAGCAACTGGTTAAAAATTAAAATATTTCTTTTTTGTATGGAAAATTCTTTCTTTTGCAGTCTGTTGTATGGTTTACTGGGAAAAACCAACCCATTTATTTCTGTTTTGAACGACGTAGAAATGAGGCGCTTTTTAAGCGGTCATTCTGCATTCAAAACCTTTTCTCCAAAGAAGAAACTTTTACAATTTTAATGGATAATTATTATATTCTAATAAATATAATACTTTTGTCAAAGGCTGCTGACACAACTTTTAAACAATTTCGATCAATTGTTCGATTGTTTCTCGCTTATTCGAAGTTATAAGCCATTTCGCACTTTCGGATCTTTCCGGTGGAGGTGTTGATTCGACTGCAATTTTTTGGGATGTATTATAAAGAAATGATAAGGGAAAAACATCTAAATTCTAATTTTCTTTCTACATGCACACTTGCAAATTTATGGTCCCAGCGGACCATTTCTATCTTCCTAGGACAGAAAGGGTCACAGTTCCTGCAATTGAAATGGCCATTGATCTAAATTTTCGAGGCTCTGGATCTTTCGGCGCACGTTCAAGGACACCGAGGCTCGAACTGGCAGGCTTTTTCTTTAAAAGCACACTGGGACGTACCCTGGTGCATTATTTTCGGCCTCAGCGAAACTCCCAAACTAGAGTATTTGCTGTCTTAGGAAGACCGCAAGAGTCAGCTAGGACTAGCAAATTTATAAAGCTATCATATGATCTTTAAAAAACTATTTTACATATTATTCAGTCCCTTTAATAACCGACATGTGAATATCTTCTGGCAAAATAGAATTTTGCTGATTTTTGCAGTTTTTTTCTATCATTTCTTTATATCCTAGCTCCAAGAAGCGATGCGCTAAAAGGTTTCCAGGCACCGCTTCAAAGCCTCGCTATATAACGATAAGCAAGTCAACTGCGCTCGCTTTGAGGCACCCCTGTGGCTACTTTGTGCGAGATTCAACGACCCATAAGTTTTTATTGGCATTTGCTAAAGGCCCTCAAAGTACAACGGTAATCATATACAACTTCTGTGTTACGCTTTCTTTAAAAGAAAATAATACGGAAATAACCCTAAATCTCCCGCAATAATTGACATTTGTTTGTATACAGGGAGCATACTTTATTGCGTGATATAGTAACAACAATTTTTGCAATTATCCACCAAAAAACTTTTAAATTGATATTTCAAAAAGAACGTAAACATAAAAAGTCAAATATTGTGGGTGTACAAAATAAATTTATACGTAATTCTGCATCTATCAACTATTTAATATATATTTTAAAAATAAACTATAACCCCTTTATTTAAATTTTCGGTCCCTTGACTTTGGTCACGTGACATTTAAAGGCCAGAATGTAAACAAACATTTCACATGTGGATGCGGAAGCTAACTTTTCTGCACTTTTATGAACAAATAAAAGATACACAGCTCACTAAAAACTGTGCCTGTTTTACAAAAAGGGCATATTGGGCATGAACTTTCTGTAGATGTTTGAATAACAGGGACTGGTATGCAGGATTCGTGCCTCAGAACATATGAAATTGACCCCTATTAGTGGAGCAATGGAAGGCTTCGTAGCTCTGACAGAGAGATATACGATGTTATACAAGTCAGAGCTACTCGGATATTTATATCCTTATCCCAACTGCATTCAGCCGAAACGCAAAACCTTTTCGGCAAAAGTCAAAGTGCGGTGGCTTATTAAAGTAGCTCCAAGAAGCGGAACGCTGCAAAGTTTTCTGACGGAGAGATATACCATGTTATACAAGTCAGAGCTACTCGGAGCTATTATTCAAGAAGAGCTGACTCTGACAGAACCACATAATATATAACACTGCATATAAAAAATCAAACTTTCATCCTAAGTGTGTAATAAAAGTAATCTTACTGATGTTGTAAATGGGTTTCCTTTTATTTACTTTTAAATATAAAATTTAAGTTTTTTGTTTACTATTTCAAAAACACTGTTTATCGTCCACTCCGCCAGGGCTATTCGCACTTGGCTGTCATGATTGTATTCAACGACTTCTGGAGACGCATGCACTAATTCGTGTTGAAAAATGTAGTACAGGCTTGTCACACTTGGGGGTCCCCTTGTTTACTGCTTTCGTAAAATTGGGTAAGGTGTTTCCGTATGTTTCCTTTCCCCCAAAACCTTGTCGCGCGAACTCCTCCGAGACGACTAGGGCTAGGAAGACCAAGTTTGGCAGAGGCAAAGTACAGCATATCTAGTTGGTCCAGTTCAATTTTTTAAGAAACTCATTTAACATTTTATGTGCAAAAAATGGAAAGTGAAATTTTGCCATTTACGCCCTGTATAATGTAGGCAAACGCTTTGATCGCACAGTTAAGAGACCTGGTATGATAACAGCATTGGCATATTGATCGCCTAACTGTGCACAATTAGAGCGATTGCAGCTTGTGTGTGTCGTGAAGTTGGTATCTATAATGTGTGTTGTGAAAATGAATATATACAAACATGTAACTACATGTTCATTTGTGCTTGGCTGTTTCCATGAGTTGCAGCTTTTGGCTTAGTGGTTAGCACGCTCGCTTATGAAGCGAAAGGTTCCCAGTTCGAGCCCCGCTTGCGACTCACATATTTTCACAACATTGGTACCAGAAGTGTACGAGTACGTTCCTGTCGCGGTTGTATGGTAGATATTCGTGCAACGTTAAAGCGGGTGCGAATGGCAAGAAGGGCACGTGTGAAAATTGGAGTAAAGTAGCCACGTGCGGCTGTGGGTGGCCCAAAGAGAAAAAAGACGGGAGGAAATATGGAAATTCGTACGATGTTTAAACACTGTAGTGTTACACTGATACGAATGGAAAGAAGGGCATGTGAAAAGCCACGTGCGGCTATGGGTGGTGAAAAAAACACAACAGGGAAGAATGTCGTGAAGTTGGTATCTATAATGTGTGTTGTGAAAATGAATATATACAAACATGTAACTACATGTTCATTTGTGCTTGGCTGTTTCCATGAGTTGCAGCTTTTGGCTTAGTGGTTAGCACGCTCGCTTATGAAGCGAAAGGTTCCCAGTTCGAGCCCCGCTTGCGACTCACATATTTTCACAACATTGGTACCAGAAGTGTACGAGTACGTTCCTGTCGCGGTTGTATGGTAGATATTCGTGCAACGTTAAAGCGGGTGCGAATGGCAAGAAGGGCACGTGTGAAAATTGGAGTAAAGTAGCCACGTGCGGCTGTGGGTGGCCCAAAGAGAAAAAAGACGGGAGGAAATATGGAAATTCGTACGATGTTTAAACACTGTAGTGTTACACTGATACGAATGGAAAGAAGGGCATGTGAAAAGCCACGTGCGGCTATGGGTGGTGAAAAAAACACAACAGGGAAGAATGTCGTGAAGTTGGTATCTATAATGTGTGTTGTGAAAATGAATATATACAAACATGTAACTACATGTTCATTTGTGCTTGGCTGTTTCCATGAGTTGCAGCTTTTGGCTTAGTGGTTAGCACGCTCGCTTATGAAGCGAAAGGTTCCCAGTTCGAGCCCCGCTTGCGACTCACATATTTTCACAACATGTGTGCATGTTGTCTGTAGCGTTTCAGCTATTCCTGTTTGCTTAAGAGTATCGAGTCTTCACCCTTTGGGCCTAAAAGAAATATATATATATATATACATATATATATATATATATATATATATATATATATATATATATATATAGAGAGAGAGAGAGAGAGAGAGAGAGAGAGAGAGAGAGAGAGAGAAGAGAAAATTGTCAGTTTACGCTGTTTCAGATAGAAATTTGAAATTTGGCTCCCTTCTTGAAAACGGTTAGAAACAGGATTCTGAGCTCATTTTTGACCCCTTGGACCTAGAAGACGATGTGTAAGAGGTACCTCGGAGACCTTGACATCCTCGATCACGGTCGAGGTGAAAAACCGGAAGATGACTATTATCTCGAAAACGGTTAGAGATAGAGCGATTTTGAGCTTATTTTCGACCCTTTGGGCCAAAAAGACGATATTACGAGGTACTGCGGTGACCTTGACCTATTCCGTCATGGTTAAGGTGAAAAACCGGAAGTTGACCATTATCTCAAAAATTGTTAGCGATTTTGAGCTTCTTTTCGACCCTTTAAGGCTAAAAAACGATATGTAAGAGGTACGTCGGTGGTCTTGACCTTCTCGGTCATGGCCAAAATAAAAAACCGGAAGTTGACCATTATCTCTAAAAAAGGTTAGAGATAGAGCGATTTTGAGCTTATTTTCGACTGTTTGGAATTAAAAGAGGATATGCAAGAGGTACCACAGTGACCTTGACCTCCTCGGTCATGGTCAATCTGAAAAGCCGGAAGCTGAACGTTATATCAAAAACGGTTACAGATAGAGTGGTTCTAAGGTTATTTTCGACCTTTTGGACAGAAAAGACGATATATAAGGGGTATCTCTACGACCTTGACCTCCTCGGTCATGGTCAAGGTGAAAAACCGAAAGTTGACCTTAATCTCGAAAACGGTTAGAGATAGAGCAATTTTTGGGTTGTTTTCGACCCTTTGGACCTAAAAGACCAAATGTAAGGGTGCATCGGTGACCTTGACCTGCTCGCTCATGGTCAAAGTTCAAAACCGGAAGTTCATGCTCAATTTTGAATTTTGAGAGTTCAGAATCGTATTTTTAGTGGCCCTAAGTGTAATTTTCGCTACTCGGTAGCAAAAACGGTCTAGTTTTAGACTGCTTAGCTAACACAATCTACAAAGAAAATGACATTCAAATTTATGAGAGCTTTACCAGATAGAAGTATTTGTAATTTTTGTTCCAATTTCAACCTTTTCATGGAAGATTCGTTTGTTGCATATTTTAAGCTGTCTATTCGCGTTTCAGGTAGACACGCGATTGTACAATATGGTGGTACCATACAGCCAGGGATAGACATTGAACAACCATGTTTTGTAATCAAAATTAACACAGCTCAGTTTCACACATCCTATGTATTGTTGGGTGCAACTGAGCTTGAGAATTTACTTCTAAATTTAGCCCAACGAAGTTTCAATCCTGAAAACATTGAAAGACAACTTTAGTGAGCAGAAGGGCGAAAAGTGTTGTATAGATTTGCAGAATGATTATAATGAGTAGCCCACTAAGGAAAAACGAAAAGAAAAGAACAACCCCCTTATGTAGTTCCTTTAACAAACACATCTTGTATAAATTAATTAAATGTTGTATATGTTCCAACTCTCCAATAATATTTCACGCATTCCATGATATTTGATAACCTTCTTGATGTCCACAGGCTGTATGTTTTAATATCCGCATAACTTCATTTTCTTTAATTACAAGTAGATCATTTCGAAGGTTTTGTATTGACCATGGAATAAAAGAACAACTATATATGACTTTCTGCCTTCTGCAGGAAAACAGAGCTTATAATCCTGCAACTCATCTATTCATTTTCATGCGGATATTTGGTGTATGCAAATGACAAAACCACATCTACTTCAATGTTTTAAAGGGGTTGAGGCTCATCTCGGCTACACGATTTCTGAATCCTTGTTTTTTATGTGCATATTTTGTCAGGTAACACAAGAGTGTTTCTTTCTTTTTTTAATTTTTTTTCCAGCTTATCTTTAGCTTTACAGGGACTTACATAATTGTATTTGCAGAAGTTGTTTCCTATCCTGTACAGCGCAGCTGAACCTTTACAGTTCAGTCAACAATTCTCTTAAACAATTGTAAATCGACTATCTCAATCTGGACAGCCTTCTCCTGAAGGGCCTCTGACGCAAAGACTAGAAGAGCACATACGGTTAACAAGTCATGCATTTTATTTTTTCTTGGACTGTTTGTGCATAATCAAACTAAAATATAGTTGATCTATCACACAGTTACATCATCTAACATGAGTAACAAAAACTATACATGTACAGATTGAAAAAAAATAACAATTCAAAAATACAGTTTTCACTTAACATGCTATTCATAGTGCACATAATGCCCAAAAGGCTGACATTAACATAAAACTCAAACATACACCGCACCTGAACACTGGTAACAACTTAACCACCCACTGACAATTTAGTCACATTCTGCAGATGTAATAATCAGCAGTACATTTTTTTTAACAAACTAGAGTGACGTACTTTTCACGTAATGCTGATTTTACGACAGGCTTATTTAATACTACATCTGACTGGCCACGGTGATACCAGTCTCACATGATGCAGTTTCTTACAAGGTAGCTAGCTGTCCAATTCATGCGTGACATGCCAGGCTGATGGGCAGTTCACACAACGGGTATAGTTCATCCTCACACATTTTTTTTTTTTTTTTTTTTTGGTATTCATCGACAGAGGACCCATCTGAATTTAAAATAATTCTGACTTTGAAAACCGTACAACTGAAATGCACTTGAAGTGCATTTATAAAATCACAGCCACTTTTTATCTTACAAAGTCAGATGCAAAATTTCAAAACTTCAACAATTTTTACTTAAAAATTAACATTTACATCAACGTATTTACCATGTCATACGTCCTTCAGATACGTAGTCGACTTGGTTGTTTGGGTGACTTTGTTACACTTTAGTGACCATGTTAAATACAGAGTCACCTTGTCCAATGCTGGAGACAGTTTGGATATAAGCAACTCGCTGTCGCACTTCGAGAAACAAAGATGGCAACGATCAGGTAATTCCACATCAGTTTCATAAAATTCAAATATGAGCAAAAAGAACAATAATCTTTCCAAAGAAACCAATTCCTATCGAGCTCAATAGTCCAATCTGACTGTACCACTAAGTCCACCCATGTACTGAAATGATTAAAAAAAAATAAAAACGTAGCATAATATTGCACTTCAGTTGAAGACAGATGTTGGCATATTATCTATTTCGCCTGGCAACGGACATACATTGAGGACAATTCTCACAGTGCATCAACAAACAGCCATTTCCTGTTCGCTATGGAGACATCAAATGGTGAGGACCCTTGCTTCAGACCGATTACAATAATCATTACTATCCAAGCAAAAAAAAAAAAAAAAAAAAAAAAAAAAAAGGATACGTTGATATGCAGTCGTTGCTTTATATATTAAAAGGAGAGTACTCCGCACATTCTTTGCCTCTAGGTCATTGCAAAAGTTGAACTTTGCTTTCGAGTTCCGAACGCAAAAATTGAGAAGTCCCCCTTCGTGCACAGAATTCAACCTAAGGCGTCCAATCAAAATGCTGCTTAAAATTACATCACTACTTCGCTAAAGACTACTCCAAGTGATAAATGTGAAACAGCCTTCAGCTGAAAAAAAGAAAAAACAAGAGCAAGACAATATTCCCGGCGTTGATTTGAATTCTACTGCGCACTTTTCCCTTTCCTAATATTCGGCCAAATATAATACTGTGAAAATGAACAAAACATGCGGCATTCTTTCAAAACAATTTGAACATCACAATAAGACTTTTGATTTTTAAATGACGCAATACATAACACAATACGGAAACGAGTTAACATATTCAAACTATCCTATAGTTACTGTTCTTCTTCGAAGTCAACAGGTGCTTTTCAGTTTTCCACTTTAAGAACGTGGGCTGTTATGACGTAGCCTCTCGCTCCCTTCTACACGATTCTTTCGCTCAAGCTCCGTGACTGCGCATTGATGTTGGAATCACGGTTCCACTTTGTACGAAGTGACCATTTACATATCGGTCTGGTATTCACAAAAACTTAACTGCGGTCAACTCTATCCCAAGAAGCGAAAATCACTTGATCCAGGGGTATCACACCAGGATTTTTGGGTGGATTTTTTTTTTCGTTAAATAGGCTAAATTTATTAGTTTAGCTCCGCATGTTCTGGTTGCCAGCCGAGCAGTTAATGGAATCAGTTAACTGTGCACATAACTTTTGAGGATACGGCCGCTAGGGACTGGCCATCACTTATTGAGGAGTCACAGTTCGATTATAGACAATCTACTTACAGACAGAGTCACACATCACATCTTGGGGTCGTCACAGCTGCGCCGCAAATGGTAAAATGGTCGATCTTTGGATTTAGTGAGAGCGAAAATTCAGTGACCGCTGAAGAAAAACTGACACTGAACCTGACCTGGATGGATTATCAGTTATGAGTATGCATAGGCCAACAGTAAAATAACGTACTAAAAGCGCTCAAGTTTCTTCCTCTTTTTGTCATTCTTTTCTTAAAATATATACCATATTTTGGCGTTTTTATTGATTCAAATATATAAGGTTTGTCACTTTGGAAGAGGTTCACTTGTGAATGAAGACATAGCGTTTTGCGCCTGAAAAATAACAAATGCGGAAACAAAATTGAGCCACATTGCTTTAGAAACTGATCAAGTTAAATACACTGACATTTCAATCTGAACTATTTCAAAACAAAATACACATTTCAAAAATAACGAAAAATGATCCAAAGTTACCGGAGATTTTAAAGCTCAATGGTATTCAAAAAGTGTTTAACCACGTGGCAAGCAGCACAGTTAATAAACGGCGAAGTGGCCAATTTATACGCGGAAAAATGCACAAGAGTAAAGACCGAAATAGGGAAAGATAAGAAGGAAGAAATAAATAAAGGAACAAAGAAAGAAAAAGAAAGAAAGAAAGAAAGGAAACAGGGAAGAAACAAAGGCAAAGAAAGAGAGCAAGAAAGAAATAGAGAAGGACAGAGACGTAAAAATACTAGAAGTTGTGAGCAAGAAAGGTGGGGGTTGTTATGGGTGGGGATTTAGCCAGATAGCGGAGGAGTGCTACCTCCTGGGTCGTGTTGGTGATATCTGATATGATCATATTGGCTATCTGTAGCGTGGGGGGTTGTTACAGGTGGGGATTTAGCCAGATAGAAGAGGAGTGCTACCTCCTGGGTCGTGTTGGTGATATCTGATATGATCATATTGGCTATCTGTAGCGTGGGGGGTTGTTACAGGTGGGGATTTAGCCAGATAGCGGAAGAGTGCTACCTCCTGGGTCGTGTTGGTGATATCTGATATGATCATATTGGCTATCTGTAGCGTGGGGGGTTGTTACAGGTGGGGATTTAGCCAGATAGAAGAGGAGTGCTACCTCCTGGGTCGTGTTGGTGATATCTGATATGATCATATTGGCTATCTGTAGCGTGGGGGGTTGTTACAGGTGGGGATTTAGCCAGATAGCGGAAGAGTGCTACCTCCTGGGTCGTGTTGGTGATATCTGATATGATCATATTGGCTATCTGTAGCGTGGGGGGTTGTTACAGGTGGGGATTTAGCCAGATAGAAGAGGAGTGCTACCTCCTGGGTCGTGTTGGTGATATCTGATATGATCATATTGGCTATCTGCAGCGCCATGTCCTGCTGCGCTTTCTCTTTCTCTTTGTGCTTCTTGAAAAACCCTGTGAAATCAATCAATCAATCAATCAATCAATCAATCAATCAATCACTACAGTATTGACTTTCCTATTTCTATCCCATTTCTATGTAATATAGGGAGGAAAGAAACGAATTTACAAAATCACTTTGACCCAATTGGCGTGTCCTTTGATATTTTCACACTAGTTCGCACTTTCGCTCTGTTCTTTTGGATCATCCATTGGAATAAAGTAAACACCTGACAATTATCTCCCCGTGTAACGCAGGGATATAGTTAATGATTACATCCGGTACATAACAGATGATGATTAGTTAGACATCGCCGTAAGTTTATTTATGACTTATTTACACCTTTTTGATACTTTGTCTGTAGAACTATACTGGTACTCACCGAATTCAGCAAAGGCGTTTTTGTCGTTATCTGGTTGCGTTTCAAATTCCGACACAAACCGCCCCATCTCGTCGATTTTCGCCAGAGTCAAGCCTCTGAAATTCAACAATACTTTGAATCGTACGCTTCAAAGCAAGAAACTAAATATACTGTTTTTTTATTTTTCCAAAGACTTAATATTTTCTTAAATTAAGCTAAACGCACATACTGATTTGTGTTTGCTATTTCAAAGGGTTTGCTTTCTTTTAAAAGCGTTTCGCCTTTTCCTCCTCCGCCATGGCAGTTACGAGGAAAGGAAGGGGAGGGGGAGGGGTCGGTGGGGTGGGGTGGAGGGCAAACGAGTAGAGAGAGTGACTACAAGATCAGACGCACCCTGTTTGATTCCATTGGCACACGGAGTCTGGGTTGAAGAGAGCCGGGGTTGGGGGGGGGGGGGGAGGCGGGTAGAGGGAGTGACAACAAGATCAGGCGCACCCTGTTTGATTGCGCTGCCACAGGGAGTCTGGGTTGAAGAGAGCCGGGGTTGGGGGGGGGGGGCAAACGGGTAGAAGGAGTGACAACAAGATCAGGCGCACCCTGTTTGATTGCGCTGCCACAGGGAGTCTGGGTTGAAGAGAGCCGTGTCTATCTGCATGTCGGGCCCGAGCCTGCTGATGGCTTTGCCCACGCTGGCCGCGCCCACCTTCCGCCCGCCCGCCAGTAGTGTGTTCTTGCTGGAGATTTCACTCTGTGTGGAGCCCGCGCTATGCTCTGAGCCGCTCCCTGAGCCTGGAAATATGACGGTAGAGAAAGTGCTCATGCACTTTACAAAGTACTCCTGCACGACCCAAAGGCTCAAAAATGTTATGTTTACGTTTATTTTTATGTTTGATAGGTACGAAACTTCTGGTGATGTCATTTTGGCCATACAAAAAAAAAAAAAAAAAAAAAAAAAAAAAAATTCTCATCATGTACACAAAGAGTTCTGCCCTTTCTTCAATGGCTTTTAAAATACAGACACAACGGTGATAGAAAAAAGCCTTACAACCCTTTGCAGCAATGTTGGGTACCAGTGATCAATTTTAGGTACCAACTATGTACACACCAGTTTTTATCTTATCTCACGCTCAGGAATTCTTGGAAATACTCACTAAACCTAAGGCCCCTTACCTTTACGCTTGCGAGTACCCAGGTTGGGTACATCTTGTGACAACTGTACTGTGTTGATTAAATCTGACAGGTATTTGAAGTAGATCTCACTCTGTATGAATTGTGGGAAGTACCCCTGAGATTGAAATAATTGATTTATTTATTGGAAGAAAAATGATTCCATTAAATAAATTAGGAGACGGATAAAAATCAAACAAACTGATTTGAAAACATAAATAAATAACTATACATTTCGTGGCAGATATGGGGTGAAATTTTGTAATACTTTGTGCTTATAACGTTCCCACAACTGCAGTAAAACCTCCTCATAAAAAAACGCCTTTGCAACTAAACATGCAGACTCGCCCTTAATAAGAGGGAAAAAAAATGGAAAAAAAAAATCCAGAATGACCTGTTGTCTTTGATAGTTTGGCACACACATAAAAATATTCACTCTGATTTCACAACGAGAAATGCTTTGTAAAAAAACACAACTTTCTTTTGAAAAAGCTGGCATATACCGTGTTTAATACTTTGGTGACGATGTTCTTTGGTTTAGCAAAGCAGTCGGGAAGTGGGCCACCCTCACGGCATATATTACACTCAACCTCGTAGCGAATCTTGTCCTCAAACCCCAACGGCTGCGTGGCTTGCAGCGAAAAATATCTATTGAAATAAATGTCTGTTAGGATGCAAAATCACCACAACACATTTACCATCACTTAACTGCGCCATGGATCCACAGTTATGACTTCATATTAAAACGTTTTCTTTTCTACCTTCACCAAAACTAATCTTATCGCTCAGATTAAGTGTACTCGTTAAATGCTTTGGATTTCCGGCGAAAGAAGGTGCCTATTCATCAAGGACCACAAGCAACTTGCCAGACAGGAGCACACGCACTCACTTGTCGCAGAGCACTACAAGTGATATCACAGACAGGAGCACCCGCACTCACTTGTCGCAGAGCACTACAAGTGATATCACAGATAGGAGCAGACGCACGCACTTGTCGCAGAGCACTACAAGTGATATCACAGACAGGAGCACCCGCACTCACTTGTCGCAGCGCACTACAAGTGATATCACAGACAGGAGCACACGCACTCACTTGTCGCAGAGCACTACAAGTGATATCACAGACAGGAGCACACGCACTCACTTGCTGTAGAGCACTACAAGTGATATCACAGACAGGAGCACACGCACTCACTTGCTGTAGAGCACTACAAGTGATATCACAGACAGCAGCACACGCACTCACTTGCTGTAGAGCACTACAAGTGATATCACAGACAGGAGCACACGCACTCACTTGCTGTAGAGCACTACAAGTGATATCACAGACAGGAGCACACGCACTCACTTGCTGTAGAGCACTACAAGTGATATCACAGACAGGAGCACACGCACTCACTTGCTGTAGAGCACTACAAGTGATATCACAGACAGGAGCACACGCACTCACTTGCCGTAGAGCACTACAAGTGATATCACAGACAGGAGCACACGCACTCACTTGTCGCAGAGCACTACAAGTGATATCACAGACAGGAGCACACGCACTCACTTGCTGTAGAGCACTACAAGTGATATCACAGACAGGAGCACACGCACTAACTTGTCGCAGAGCACTACAAGTGATATCACAGACAGGAGCACACGCACTCACTTGCTGTAGAGCACTACAAGTGATATCACAGACAGGAGCACACGCACTCACTTGCTGTAGAGCACTACAAGTGATATCACAGACAGGAGAACACGCACTCACTTGCTGTAGAGCACTACAAGTGATATCACAGACAGGAGCACACGCACTCACTTGTCGCAGAGCACTACAAGTGATATCACAGACAGGAGCACACGCACTCACTTGTCGCAGAGCACTACAAGTGATATCACAGACAGGAGCACACGCACTCACTTGCTGTAGAGCACTACAAGTGATATCACAGACAGGAGCACACGCACTCACTTGCTGTAGAGCACTACAAGTGATATCACAGGCAGCAGCACACGCACTCACTTGCTGTAGAGCACTACAAGTGATATCACAGGCAGCAGCACACGCACTCACTTGCTGTAGAGCACTACAAGTGATATCACAGGCAGCAGCACACGCACTCACTTGCTGTAGAGCACTACAAGTGATATCACAGGCAGCAGCACACGCACTCACTTGCTGTAGAGCACTACAAGTGATATCACAGACAGGAGCACACGCACTCACTTGTCGCAGAGCACTACAAGTGATATCACAGACAGGAGCACACGCACTCACTTGTCGCAGAGCACTACAAGTGATATCACAGACAGGAGCACACGCACTCACTTGCTGTAGAGCACTACAAGTGATATCACAGACAGGAGCACACGCACTCACTTGTCCTAGAGCACTACAAGTGATATCACAGACAGGAGCACACGCACTCACTTGCTGTAGAGCACTACAAGTGATATCATAGACAGGAGCACACGCACTAACTTGTCGTAGAGCACTACAAGTGATATCACAGACAGGAGCACACGCACTCACTTGCTGTAGAGCACTACAAGTGATATCACAGACAGGAGCACACGCACTCACTTGTCGTAGAGCACTACAAGTGATATCACAGACAGGAGCAAACGCACTCACTTGTCCTAGAGCACTACAAGTGATATCACAGACAGGAGCACACGCACCCACTTGCTGTAGAGCACTACAAGTGATATCACAGACAGGAGCACACGCACTAACTTGTCGTAGAGCACTACAAGTGATATCACAGACAGGAGCACACGCACTCACTTGCTGTAGAGCACTACAAGTGATATCACAGACAGGAGTACACGCACTCACTTGCTGTAGAGCACTACAAGTGATATCACAGACAGCAGCACACGCACTCACTTGTCGTAGAGCACCACAAGTGATATCACAGACAGGAGCACACGCACTCACTTGCTGTAGAGCACTACAAGTGATATCACAGACAGGAGCACACGCACTCACTTGTCGCAGAGCACTACAAGTGATATCACAGACAGGAGCACACGCACTCACTTGCTGTAGAGCACTACAAGTGATATCACAGACAGGAGCACACGCACTCACTTGCTGTAGAGCACTACAAGTGATATCACAGACAGGAGCACACGCACTCACTTGCTGTAGAGCACTACAAGTGATATCACAGACAGGAGCACACGCACTCACTTGCTGTAGAGCACTACAAGTGATATCACAGACAGGAGCACACGCACTCACTTGCTGTAGAGCACTACAAGTGATATCACAGGCAGCAGCACACGCACTCACTTGCTGTAGAGCACTACAAGTGATATCACAGGCAGCAGCACACGCACTCACTTGCTGTAGAGCACTACAAGTGATATCACAGGCAGCAGCACACGCACTCACTTGCTGTAGAGCACTACAAGTGATATCACAGGCAGCAGCACACGCACTCACTTGCTGTAGAGCACTACAAGTGATATCACAGGCAGCAGCACACGCACTCACTTGCTGTAGAGCACTACAAGTGATATCACAGACAGGAGCACACGCACTCACTTGTCGCAGAGCACTACAAGTGATATCACAGACAGGAGCACACGCACTCACTTGTCGCAGAGCACTACAAGTGATATCACAGACAGGAGCACACGCACTCACTTGCTGTAGAGCACTACAAGTGATATCACAGACAGGAGCACACGCACTCACTTGTTCTAGAGCACTACAAGTGATATCACAGACAGGAGCACACGCACTCACTTGCTGTAGAGCACTACAAGTGATATCACAGACAGGAGCACACGCACTAACTTGTCGTAGAGCACTACAAGTGATATCACAGACAGGAGCACACGCACTCACTTGCTGTAGAGCACTACAAGTGATATCACAGACAGGAGCACACGCACTCACTTGTCGTAGAGCACTACAAGTGATATCACAGACAGGAGCAAACGCACTCACTTGTCCTAGAGCACTACAAGTGATATCACAGACAGGAGCACACGCACTCACTTGCTGTAGAGCACTACAAGTGATATCACAGACAGGAGCACACGCACTAACTTGTCGTAGAGCACTACAAGTGATATCACAGACAGGAGCACACGCACTCACTTGCTGTAGAGCACTACAAGTGATATCACAGACAGGAGTACACGCACTCACTTGCTGTAGAGCACTACAAGTGATATCACAGACAGCAGCACACGCACTCACTTGTCGTAGAGCACCACAAGTGATATCACAGACAGGAGCACACGCACTCACTTGCTGTAGAGCGCTACAAGTGATATCACAGACAGGAGCACACGCACTCACTTGTCGCAGAGCACTACAAGTGATATCACAGACAGGAGCACACGCACTCACTTGCTGTAGAGCACTACAAGTGATATCACAGACAGGAGCACACGCACTCACTTGCTGTAGAGCACTACAAGTGATATCACAGACAGGAGCACACGCACTCACTTGCTGTAGAGCACTACAAGTGATATCACAGACAGGAGCACACGCACTCACTTGCTGTAGAGCACTACAAGTGATATCACAGACAGGAGCACACGCACTCACTTGCTGTAGAGCACTACAAGTGATATCACAGACAGGAGCACACGCACTAACTTGTCGTAGAGCACTACAAGTGATATCACAGACAGGAGCACACGCACTCACTTGCTGTAGAGCACTACAAGTGATATCACAGACAGGAGCACACGCACTCACTTGCTGTAGAGCACTACAAGTGATATCACAGACAGCAGCACACGCACTCACTTGTCGTAGAGCACCACAAGTGATATCACAGACAGGAGCACACGCACTCACTTGCTGTAGAGCACTACAAGTGATATCACAGACAGGAGCACACGCACTCACTTGCTGTAGAGCACTACAAGTGATATCACAGACAGGAGCACACGCACTAACTTGTCGCAGAGCACTACAAGTGATATCACAGACAGGAGCACACGCACTCACTTGCTGTAGAGCACTACAAGTGATATCACAGACAGGAGCACACGCACTCACTTGCTGTAGAGCACTACAAGTGATATCACAGACAGGAGCACACGCACTCACTTGTCGCAGAGCACTACAAGTGATATCACAGACAGGAGCACACGCACTCACTTGTCGCAGAGCACTACAAGTGATATCACAGACAGGAGCACACGCACTCACTTGCTGTAGAGCACTACAAGTGATATCACAGACAGGAGCACACGCACTCACTTACTGTAGAGCACTACAAGTGATATCACAGGCAGCAGCACACGCACTCACTTGCTGTAGAGCACTACAAGTGATATCACAGGCAGCAGCACACGCACTCACTTGCTGTAGAGCACTACAAGTGATATCACAGGCAGCAGCACACGCACTCACTTGCTGTAGAGCACTACAAGTGATATCACAGGCAGCAGCACACGCACTCACTTGCTGTAGAGCACTACAAGTGATATCACAGGCAGCAGCACACGCACTCACTTGCTGTAGAGCACTACAAGTGATATCACAGGCAGCAGCACACGCACTCACTTGCTGTAGAGCACTACAAGTGATATCACAGACAGGAGCACACGCACTCACTTGTCGCAGAGCACTACAAGTGATATCACAGACAGGAGCACACGCACTCACTTGTCGCAGAGCACTACAAGTGATATCACAGACAGGAGCACACGCACTCACTTGCTGTAGAGCACTACAAGTGATATCACAGACAGGAGCACACGCACTCACTTGTCCTAGAGCACTACAAGTGATATCACAGACAGGAGCACACGCACTCACTTGCTGTAGAGCACTACAAGTGATATCACAGACAGGAGCACACGCACTAACTTGTCGTAGAGCACTTCAAGTGATATCACAGACAGGAGCACACGCACTCACTTGCTGTAGAGCACTACAAGTGATATCACAGACAGGAGCACACGCACTCACTTGTCGTAGAGCACTACAAGTGATATCACAGACAGGAGCAAACGCACTCACTTGTCCTAGAGCACTACAAGTGATATCACAGACAGGAGCACACGCACTCACTTGCTGTAGAGCACTACAAGTGATATCACAGACAGGAGCACACGCACTAACTTGTCGTAGAGCACTACAAGTGATATCACAGACAGGAGCACACGCACTCACTTGCTGTAGAGCACTACAAGTGATATCACAGACAGGAGCACACGCACTCACTTGCTGTAGAGCACTACAAGTGATATCACAGACAGCAGCACACGCACTCACTTGTCGTAGAGCACCACAAGTGATATCACAGACAGGAGCACACGCACTCACTTGCTGTAGAGCACTACAAGTGATATCACAGACAGGAGCACACGCACTCACTTGCTGTAGAGCACTACAAGTGATATCACAGACAGGAGCACACGCACTCACTTGCTGTAGAGCACTACAAGTGATATCACAGACAGGAGCACACGCACTCACTTGCTGTAGAGCACTAAAAGTGATATCACAGACAGCAGCACACGCACTCACTTGTCGTAGAGCACCACAAGTGATATCACAGACAGGAGCACACGCACTCACTTGCTGTAGAGCACTACAAGTGATATTACAGACAGGAGCACACGCACTCACTTGCTGTAGAGCACTACAAGTGATATCACAGACAGGAGCACACGCACTCACTTGCTGTAGAGCACTACAAGTGATATCACAGACAGGAGCACACGCACTCACTTGTCCTAGAGCACTACAAGTGATATCACAGACAGGAGCACACGCACTCACTTGCTGTAGAGCACTACAAGTGATATCACAGACAGGAGCACACGCACTCACTTGCTGTAGAGCACTACAAGTGATATCACAGACAGGAGCACACGCACTCACTTGCTGTAGAGCACTACAAGTGATATCACAGACAGGAGCACACGCACTAACTTGTCGTAGAGCACTACAAGTGATATCACAGACAGGAGCACACGCACTCACTTGCTGTAGAGCACTACAAGTGATATCACAGACAGGAGCACACGCACTCACTTGCTGTAGAGCACTACAAGTGATATCACAGACAGCAGCACACGCACTCACTTGTCGTAGAGCACCACAAGTGATATCACAGACAGGAGCACACGCACTCACTTGCTGTAGAGCACTACAAGTGATATCACAGACAGGAGCACACGCACTCACTTGTCGTAGAGCACTACAAGTGATATCACAGACAGGAGCAAACGTACTCACTTGTCCTAGAGCACTACAAGTGATATCACAGACAGGAGCACACGCACTCACTTGCTGTAGAGCACTACAAGTGATATCACAGACAGGAGCACACGCACTCACTTGTCATAGAGCACCATGGCATCGTTTTGAGCCTCGAGCCAGTCCGTATCTGGAGACCGCGACATGAGGAACTGCTGGAAGTTCTCCAGATCAAGCCAGCACTGCAGCAGCGGCATGGCGCTTTCCTGCTCCATGAACTGTGTCACAAATCAATCAATCCGTCCACCAATCAACCAATCAATCACCAATAATCACTTCATTTTCTTTAAAGAATTACAAAAAAGACTAATCTGCTTACAATCTTGCACATAGAGGTTACAATGTTGAATGAGAACGGAGACCTAAAGCTTTATTCGAAACTCGACTGAACAATATTTGTATTTTGAAAGTAAAGCTTCTTTACACTCAGACGATGAAATTCTGCATGAGACTTGATTGCGCATTTTTTTTCATTTTCAGGTTTATAGAAGGTTCTCAGCAGCCTACCTCCATCAGATACGACATTGCCGTGTCGTTGTACAAGATATCGGAGAGATACACTTTGGCTGACGTCAACAGATCTATCTGATGTTTACAGTGAAATTCACTCTGCATAAAATCCCTGTGATATCTGAAAACATTTCACTGTCATTCTCGTTTTCGAATAAAGCTCGAGCTAAGGAGAGGAAGAATTTCTCTTTCAGATCAAGAGCAAAGACCCTAAAATAATAAGACGGTTCACTTCAGTGCATTGTGCATATGCTCTGTGCTGGTAGCGCCACCATACGGTTGCCGTGTCCATGATCCGGAATCAAAACAAAATGGCATCAAAGAAAAGGCATGGAGGTGCATATTGTGCGGCAGTAAATTGTCATAACTCGTGCGGCAATAGTACGTATTTCTAGTTTCAATTCCCAAATGATACGGAGAGCTATGTATCTTTCTTTTACCAGATCAAAGATAAGTCAAGCCTATAAAGATGTGAAAAATAGAGCGGAACATCCATGCTTTTTGTAATGCTATGAAAACGAAGACATTACAAAGATGAAAGGAGAAACAAACCTATTTTGACGCTTTCGAATTGGCAGAAACTGTCATGGCAAACATTGCTATGAAAAAAAAATGGGACTAGACGATGTTACCCGTTCACTCTCAGTCCCCCACCCCCCCTCCCCCCCCCTCCCAGTGTATTTGTTCGGTATGGGTGATCCGTATACAACATAAATGTGAATCTCCCTTTTCCTTAACAAAAACTTCTAGTTCCGCACCAGTTTGAATGTAACACGTACATGTCTGCAAACACTTGTTATATCACACATCCCAGAAGGTGATGACATGTACTCAGTTAAAAAAAAAAGCATATAAAGAACAGCACACATTAGTATATCCTTCAAAGAATTTGCATCTGTGGTAGAAAAAATGAAAATAAAAACAGTGCGTCTTGTTATTTCCCAACATTATGCATAGTTCTAGAATCATGTATAGACTGTAACGCAGTAAAATCTGCACACGGTGATGTCATTACTTGTGATAATGTAGTTTGTCATTCAAACATGGACTTAGTTGTTAAATCATATATGAAAGTTTGATTACATGAGGCCACGGCGTCCGCTAGGGCGGCGCTGCAATCTCTGGATTTGTATTGCTACATAGCAAGTGCACTCTCTTAGTAAATACAAGCTCTCTTTGTCAAGAGCCAATAACCCGTCCAATTTTTTTGGATCCCGCTGAAAATATAACTACTCAAGTTTCTGACGACAGTCATAATACTGCATCAAACCCCTCCCCAGCTCGTTTAAAACTTTCCGAGTTTCTGGTGTTGTTCAGAAATCAACAAAAACCGAACAAAAGTAAAATGTGTCGATGATAGGTGACGTCACAGCCTGACGTTATATGCGCAGGGACTTACTCCAGCTGCATGCGCTCCACGGCAAACTCCTGACAAGGCACAAAGCTGTGTGGATCCACCAGTCCGTCCTCGCGGCAAATCCTCCCTGCGGCCACATACAAAAAGTAACATTTCAAGGCCTGACAGCTGTTTATTTGTTACAGCAGCCTGTCTGTCATTTTCTTATGGGCTCAGCCTTCTACTGGGATCTTTTGTCCTCCCAACTCTTACATTTTATATCAATGAGCGCATTAAAAAAAACACGTTGATAGATGACAAAAATATTTCAGCAGCTTTCAAGTTTCAGAAGAAGTACCAAGCATAACAGACGCTCATATAACTTGGTCATTTTTCCAAGCGTTGTTTGTTTTTGGTTCTACCTACATGGCAGAAGCGATACATTTCACTAGACACTTCAGTGCTAACAAAGAAGATGTATTTCTACGTTCGATACTTGAATAAAATAGCAGAAGCATTTTTTCTTGTTTGTTTGGCCTTTTTCCTGTTCATGTTCCATCCATTTCTTATGGACACTTTTTTTGTTCTTGCAATTTTTTCACCAAGATATTTAAGAAGCGGGTACTTACGGATGGCATTTTGCCGGAGCTCGTCCGTCACGCCTATCGGGTGGGTGGCATCTTTGGCAATGTATTTAGAAAATATTCGCACCGCGTCTTCCGCTATGTCTAATAAATCAATCAATCAATAAATGCGGAACTACACAATCCCAACAATGAGTTAAGGTTGATTTAAATTTAAATTTGCAATAAAAGTGTTCACATAAAAAATAACATCTTTGATTTTCCTTGCTACTAACATCCGTTTTTTTTTATGTTGCTTTACTTTTAATTGTGGCAGACTATGAGTTTTGCAAGATGAAACGTCCGTGCAACTGATATTAAAGGGAAATGCGGGTATCTCTGAGCCATCTAGCGACCGAAATGCGCATTACCTTGAACATCGCTGAGTTTGAATCCATTTTTACACAGTATAAATAACTATTAAATCCGTCTAGATCGAAAAATTCTTTTCAAAGACAAAAAAGGTCGTGTCAAGTAATGGTCTGTATTGATATTTTGTTCCTAGAAGGGCCTGTGTTGATGTATTGTCCATTTAAATCATATTACACTGTTTTCACCATTT
Source organism: Protula sp. h YS-2021 (assembly GCA_949752745.1). Lineage (NCBI taxonomy): Eukaryota > Metazoa > Annelida > Polychaeta > Sabellida > Serpulidae > Protula > Protula sp. h YS-2021. Next base: position 15,816,136 of record OX457030.1, read on the forward strand.
ACCCATTGAGTCAATGGGATTTTGTCAAAAAGATTGTATAATTCTCTTATTGATACGGTGACATATATTTTTTATATGCTTAAAACATTTCGTATGGCATGTTCTTCAAACAGGGAAAAAATGAGGCAATTGTCAATTGTGATTATGTGTGATTTTTGCATTTTGATTGAAATTTTTGGGTTTTCCCAATGGTTTCTATAGTAAAAGAACGCAACCTTTCAGTGTCTTTATTTTTCTTATAACATCGGTGACCCCCCGTTTTCTTTTCAATTTTTGAATGTATACGCTCAAATCATTAAACTGTGAAAGTATGAAGGAAATGTCAACTGTAGGTGAGATACCCGCATTTCCCTTTAATACTTCCACTGGGTTGGAATACACAACCACTTTTTATGTCTTCTTTTAGCTACAGTTTCCCCAAGTAAGAAGCTCTTATTCTTTTCAACTTCTAACTTTAATGCCTTATTTTATTGTTATTTTTTGTTGTTGACAGAGCATTAAGGTTTTCCAGGGCGTGACTTACTCTGCAGTAGCCTGTCTTGCAAGGACTGCTTAGCGCCACTCTCATTGGTTGCACTCAGCTTTCCCTCAGTTTGACTGACAGCACCAGAATGATCATCACTGGATGGACTTGAACTGTTTATCACAGAATGGGCGTGGCCTGACTGTTGACTGATAGCAGCTGATGATATATGTAGCGGTGCACCGTCTCCGGAATGCTTTTGCGTTTCAGCTGAACACGTATTTCCAGAGTTTGAACTCTCACCGGAAGTGTTTGATTCCGAGAATATTGCACTATTTACCTGACTAGCCAGAGTTTGATCACTGTGCGATACAACGGTGTGACCTTTGACCTGTGACCGACGTTGCCCTGTAAAAGAACTGCTTGAGGCATCACAAGGACTTGACCCCGGGGGTGTCTGACTTAAAACGGGCCCTGAACTCCCACCATGGGCAAAGCTATCACTGGCTGCAGCGGCAGACTGAATTCTAATACTGTTTGCCGGCCCTTGCACACCCGAGTCGCCCTGACTAGACATACTTCCTACATCACTGTTGACACCAGATGACGTATTGCCTACGTCAGAGGAATCACCATGCCCCGCGTTTACGCTGGCCCCTTGTGACGTTTTCGATGGTGACTGCGTGAGACATTCTTCCACGCCGCTTTCTTCACACTGTTTATGTTTGGCTTTATGACCAATATCCGAATTGTGCTGACTTGACGATGAAGGGTGTGATGACGTCACGGTGACTTGACCGAGTGATAAGTGAGAATGGCTTCGAACCCTCGTTACAGCAGATGCCTGTCAATAACACAACACCACGCTTTTTATATTTCACAAAAAAACTCACAAGGTTGTCAAATGAAAATCATTACCACTTTCAATAGCTTTTAAATTCTCGACGAAACCTGGAACAGATTTGTTGATTGATTTTATTCGTTAAAATATCACTACAAAAGCCATTTTTCAAATGTCATACATTAATCATTTTTACATGTATAAAATACGTAAAAGCCAGTCGACTGAATAATTTTCGTTGAACTTCTTCGGTACAATTTCGCGACTGAAACGTATTTATTTTCATTTGATCTTTGTAAGTCGTACAGATAACGCCCCACTACACCACTTTCCTAAGCACTTTTTATTGTTGAGGAGAGATAATTTAAGCTACAGCTGGAGGAGGGGGGGTGGGGGGGACATAAAATTGGGCCAGGATATACGAGTAATTCAGCAAAGACTGGCTACTTGAGCGAGGGAGAAGTCGACGTAACACGAAGTCGACACACGGGCGAACTCGACAGAAATGGCGGAAGAAGAAGTCAACACTTTATGTGATCAGGCTAATCCCGAGTTGTTCTGTCAAGTACAATAACCGAAACGGACTTAGGGATCAACTGATGCATCAGAGACTTAGGGATCAACTGATCAATCAGAGACTTAGGGATCAACTGATCAGAGACTTAGGGATCAACTGATCAATCAGAGACTTAGGGATCAACTGATCAATCAGAGACTTAGGGATCAACTGATGCATCAGAGACTTAAGGATCAACTGATCAATCAGAGACTTAGGGATCAACTGATCAGAGACTTAGGGATCAACTGATCAATCAGAGACTTAGGGATCACCTGATCAATCAGAGACTTAGGGATCAACTGATGCATCAGAGACTTAAGGATCAACTGATCAATCAGAGACTTAGGGATCAACTGATCAGAGACTTAGGGATCAACTGATCAGAGACTTAGGGATCAACTGATCAATCAGAGACTTAGGGATCACCTGATCAATCAGAGACTTAGGGATCAACTGATCAATCAGAGACTTAGGGATCAACTGATCAGAGACTTAGGGATCAACTGATCAATCAGAGACTTAGGGATCAACTGATCAATCAGAGACTTAGGGATCAACTGATCAATTAGAGACTTAGGGATCAACTGATCAATCAGAGATTTAGGGATCAACTGATCAATCAGACATCCGGATCTTGGTCGTGTTGATCTGTAAATGCAATTCGGACAATAATATTTTATTAATGTGATAAATAATAGCACTTTATAGCTTAGCAATCTGATGTATGACGTGAACTGCAATCACCAAGCCTATGACAAAACAACGTCACGCACCCAAGTTACCTTGACAACCCGTCAGAGTTCTGTAATCACCGCTCATTTTGGAACTTCTTCTCATACTCTAGTTCTACTTTATCCTTTCTAATCAAAGGCAGTTGAAAAAAATTGCGTTCAAAGTTAATCAGTGAAACTCACGTGAATTCGAGGGGTAGTTAGCTTTAAGGTAGTACTGACGAGCTGGATACGAATTTGTTACTAATTTTTCGTCGATTTAAGGACACGACGTTCAAGACGTATATGTTGCAGGGAATCTGTGAAATGAGGGATTTCATGAAATCCCTAGTGGATTCGTGTAATAACTTACTCAATCAACTGCGGTGTTTTTATTGAGAATTTTCATGTTTGCAATGCAGTATTTTACCGAAATTAATAGTAGATTTTTAATTAATATACTCAAAGCACTCGATTGCCAAACTATCATGAGACACTTCAGTACCTGAATTTAGCGATATTTTTTATCCTATGTAACGTATGTCACATTTCACGATAAATTCTGTTATTCTGGATGTGAAATGTTATAAATTTTAATTCCTTTCAATGTGAAAAAGGATACACAGTTTTGAAGAACCACTAAACAGACTTTCTGAATGGATTATTTTTCAAAATAGTTTTATGATCAAAATGAGCTTATTCATTACACGAATTCCCTAGGGATTTCATAAAATCCCTAATTGCACAGATTCCCTATATATTTATATATATACACTGCACATAGTTTTAAAAGGCTGGGACGAATATTTTCCAAGAACTTAACCGGACAAACTTCCAAATTGCGAAGGAAACTAATGCTATTTTTGTCCATCTGGAAGAAGTGCCCCTTCGTCAACCTTTGGTCGATTTCAAAATAAATAAAACGTAGCACGCCTGTCACATACACAATTTCAAGGTTTCACGAGGCTTTGTGGTACAGTTTCAGAGAACTTGCAAGGGCAGAATCTATATATATATATATATATATATATATATATATATATATATATATATATATATATATATATATATATATATATATATACATAACAGTAATACGACGTTTCACATCTGCAGTACACATATTAATACATATAGTTTCTGAGCCCTTGTCCATACCCTCCTAACTCGTAACGGGAAATACATTTAATCATTTCAACAAAGCGCAAATTCATCTATTTCTGACCGATTCAAAACAAAATTCGACGCCCCATATATGCAATACGCACATTTTTTCCACGGTGTGTACATTTAAACCCTTTTTTTTTTTCTTTTTTTTTTTTGGACAAAGTGCCGTTTCATAAAATTTTTTTAGCCGATTTTCCAAATAATACGACGTTTCACGTATATAGTGTAGTTTTCCTGTGTAACGTTTCAAAAAATTATTGCCTGTATTGCTTGAGAACTTGTTCGAAAAAAAAAAAAACTGTTAAGTTTCGATGCAAAATGTGTAGATTTTTACCCATTTTTTGAAAAAATCCAAACTGTCCATTTATTTTTACCTATTTAAAAAATAAAATAATCTTCACAGTGTTGCCACGTATTTAAGGATAAAAAGAGAATAAAATCGGGCTTTAAAAAAAAAAAAGAAAAAAAAAAGAAGAAAAACACTGTTTTCAATATAAATACATAAAAAAATGTTGCAACAAATTAATCATCAGTTTGAATTTGTTCAAGAAATCGTTGGCACAAAGCAGTGCACTTGTACATCTGGCAGACGAACAGCATCTATTTCCACCGCTCCACCCCCCCCCCCCTCCCTCCCACTCCCGCACAATCGGGGGATAAAAACAATTCTACTTAGATTTGGAAAGTAATACATGTTGGGAGTTAAGGTTACCATAAAAACCGGATAAAATTTCCAAACGGGCATTTTGTCTATAACATGTGTCGAATCGTCATCTGTCCGCCTTTCCACGAGAAAATGCCTCGACTGTCACCCCCTCCCCGCCCACCCACTCACCCCCCTCCCCCACACCCTTCAAAGAAAACTGTTTCAACTTCTCGCAACACCGTTATTATTGACGGTTTGTTTTTATTTTACACACCACAATTGCTAGCTTGAAAAACGTTTAACACTTGTACACATTTTACACACCACAAAGTGGATTTTACCAACAGATACATAAACAAAACAAGACCCCGCGAGCGCCACCGTCCTTATCTTGGGTTGCGAGCTTGTCCAGTGAGGTCAAACTGAGGGCAAGACTGCTAACGCCAAAATAACAAAACAAAACCCGTGTCGCCTGTCCCAGCTGACAGGTAGGGCACAATTTTTGGAAACCATCTTTTGTGGAAGGTTTAACAATTTGAACAGTCTTCCGAAATATGAGAATATTGGTCAGTGAGTTAAATTTCACAGGTCTACGTGCGGTTTAAGAGCTTGTCAACTGTAATATGTATAAAGTCTCTTTGTAACACCCAACAAACAGAAAGTTTAACAAATGAAACCTGAAAGCTTTCAGCGTCGAGCCAGAACCTGACCAATGGTTCCGCATCACGTGACTCCATGAACTGTACGAAGTAGGGCAGAGCGTCCCTGTCGTGTAGAACCTCTTGTAACGTCTTGCAGAGGCGCGATGACGCAGTCAGAGGTGTCACTACTGAACACTGGTCTGTTAAAAAAAAATATCACTTGTTTACAACCTGAAAATTCTCTTCTATTAAAACAAATAACACGGTAAAACCGCTGGGAACTAATAATAATAGCAAAAGACGCAAAATAACCGCCTCTTTAAAAATTTTCTGGCTTTCCCGGTCGAGCTTTACTTTATATCCCAGAATTTACACCCCAACTGAAATCCCGCCATCGGTGATCTTTAGCAAAGAGAGACATACCCTCGCACCCTGCTTGGCCATCGTTCAGCTGACTGTAAGACCTGAGCAAAAGGGTTTTCGGCCGAACAATCGGTCCATCGCTCTGCACATGCTCCACCTTCACAGACCCTGTCATTAAAAAAGAAGTTAAACATTTATCATGTGTCTCCTTTCTTTGTTTTTTTTTTCAATCTCATGAGGGCTTAAACAGTCATTTTGTCATCAGCCTTTGTAGTTATAAATATTAATTTCGTCACACGTGCTAATATTTTGGGTATGGTTTTGTGCCAATTCCCTGCGCAACTAGACGAATAGTTCGTAGGAACTGCCTATAACTGAGTTCCCTCTAGCTTACCATTACTTTGCTGAGCAGATTGTTTACTTGCTGTTTTTTTCTTCCCTTCTTTTTCTACAATGACAATAATAAATATGTCAAAAATACACATTAACTGAATATTAGCTGACATGGTTCTAAACAACAATACTAATAGCGTTGATTAATATAACTTCATTTGAGACGTCTTTCTTTTTTTTGTTCCTTTTTTGAAATTTTTTTTTGCAACAAGTATATGCCAACTGAACATTAACGAAAAACTAATATATTTTTAGACCAGGAACACAAGAACAACTGTCAAAATAAACACGGAAGTTAAAAGAACAGAAGACGAGGACAATGCTGTAAATGAGGTAGGTAGGTAATGTGTAAATCTTACAAACCAGTAAAATTACAAAAAACGACTGCACTAAAATGACCATAAATTCGGCATTGGAACAACTTATTTCCGTGGTGTTCCACAATATTAACGATCATGTACACGGGAGGAAAGGGGGGGGGGGCAAACCAATATTGAGATATAATGATATAATAATGCGTTTTGAATGATTTTGTTTAATTGTGCATTGAATTAGTCAGGGCTGGTATGCAATATTTCATGTGTAATATTTCTTGGTACATTTCAAAATAAAACTTGCTAAAAGTTTTTGAAATTTTTATTTGACAGATTGTCAAATCTATATTTCGTCTAAATGTAAATTCCTTCTGTTTACACTTCCTGACTAGTTGAGAATTTCAAAATCAATTGTGGACGATGAAAATTCTACTTGACGACGATGAACACCCTGTATGGCCAGTGCGTCTGCATTTCCTGTTTTTTTTTAATCTTTGTCTATTTCGGTATTACCGCAAAGATACAACTGTCTAGTAGGAATTTTTATTGCTAAAATAAACAGTTGCATGACAAGAGTCCGGCTCAGTAAATACACGCACTCCCTAGCCAAGGCAGGCGATCACATCTTCGAATAAACAGTCACTCAATTACAACCTGCTTAAATGTACACAGTATTACAGAAGCAAGATGACTAACTTTCTACTGGTACAGTAAAAATTACATGAAAAAAAAAACATGCAGCTTGTCAGCATGAATCTCGTGCAAGATCTCACTGATCGTTGACTTGCACGAGGTTTTATGCTTTTTGTCTGTTGTCTTAAATATGTCTTTAAAAACAATAGGAATGCATGTAGACAAGATGGGACTTCATCTGATGTCAGAATGATGTCATGAAATTTTTACCAACCTTGGTCAGAACAAAAAAGCACCGTTGATAGAGGAGATTGAGTGCAACATTACTAATATTAAACAAAAAAAAAAAAAACCAAAAAAAAAAAAAAAAACGGTCTACGCCCGAGATAATCACCAATAACTAAACTGTAGCAGAAACCAAGGTGACGGCACCAAGATAAAATTTAATGTCAAACACTCTCGCAAATGCATCCCCCAAAAGAGATGTAACTGTAACAGGTGTTAAGTAGGTTTCTATCGAAGTAGAATGTAGCATTTTCCCGATTTCGAACCGAAGATAATTAAATGGAAAATGCCTGATCATGTATCATATAAAAATTAAACATTTTTGTATTTGTGTTTTCTAACTATTTCGGAAATTAATCAGCGGCTTTCGCATTAAAATCAATGAATAAAAGGATTCACAGTTTCATCTACGAGATTTGCGCAAAAAACAGAACTTCAGATTTTTAGATATGGCGCACTTTTTTGTGTGAGAAACCCATTATAATAACGTAATTAATAAATTTTTCCATATTCCACTGAAATTTTGATACATTGTTCTTGATGTATTTCACGGCGACGGCAGGTAATTAGTGATCATAAAGAAATATCAAATGGTTTTAATAACTTTTTCTCGAATATTGGTTCTAACTTAGCAAAAAAATATACCCAAGTGTAGTTCCCACAGTTTTCCTGATTTCATTAAATTTCATTCATCACAATTTACGTTTCTACAAGCCACTTGTCAAGAAGAAATATTAAATGTTATTTGACTTCTAGTGATAAAGATGCCCTTACTGTGACAATTGTTAAAATGATAGGTCCTCAAATAGTTAAGCCACTCGAATATATTTGTAATAAATCATTTGAGCAGGGTATATTTCAAACTGTATGAAAGTAGCCAAAATTGTTCGATTATTTAAATCTGGGGAGTCAAAAGCATTTAACAATTTTAGACCAGTGTCACTCGTACCTTAGTATTCCAAGATACTAGAAAAGTTGTTTATACTCAGTTAACGAACTTGGTGAAAAAACATGATATTTCATTAGATGGCCAATACGGATTCCGGGAAAAACATTCTACATCTTTAGCATTATTTGACTTAATTGAAGAAATTACATCCGCCATTTATGGGTAAAAAATAACAGTAGGTGTCTTTATAGATCATACTGTATTACTTGAAAAACTTAGTACTTATGGTGTACGTGGAAATGCTTTAAAATGGATTGACAGTTATTTATCGAATACATCTCAATATGTCCAGTTCAATGAAACTGTGTCAGAATTATTAACTATATCATGTGGTGTTCCCCAAGGTTCCATTCTAGGGTCCGCCCTATTTTTGTTATATATTAACGACCTTCACATTGTTTCTGACTTGTTAAAATGCATCCTATTTGCTGATGATAACAATATTTTTTATACCGGTCATAATGTCACAGAGCTATATCAATACTTATGCCATGAACTATTTAAGTTAGAAATATGATTTCGTGTAAACGGATTATCACTGAACATTGGTCAAACAAATTTTATAGTATTTTCAAACGTTAAAAATAACTGTGATTTTACTATAGAGATAGGTGGCAGATGTACTGAAATGGCACAAAATTTTTGGGTGTCACAATAGATAATGAACTGCAATGGCAAGAACAAATTAAACATGTTGAAAACGAGGTGGCAAAAAGTCTCTTTATTATGTATAAGGTTAAATATTTGTTAAATAAGGATGCTTTATTTACACTTTATTGCTCATTGATCTTGCCATATCTTAACTACTGTTCAGAAATTTGGGGTAGCAATTATTTTGCACGTATAAAAACATCTATATATTACAAAAAAGGCTATTAGAATTGTTGACCAAGTGCAGTATAGAGAACATAACAATGATGTATTTGTTAAATATAAATTTGTTGATATAATGATAATTTGATGAAATTGTCAAATTAAATTCATGTATTATAATGTATACACCAAAGTATAATCGTTTACCATTCAGAACTTTTTACAATCAGTAGCGGAGTTACAAGACAAGCCGGTAAATTTAATATAAAGTATCCTAGAACTAAGTTAAATATCACTGTAGATCTGTACCCGGCGTAAAATTATGGAATAGTTTGGACCCATGTCCCCATGCATGCAAATCAGTTGACTACTTCAAATAAGTTACAAAAAGATTTTACTACAGTCGCACCAGAATCATGCATAAATTGGTAATAGCTTATACTGTGATAAAACTAGTTTTCACTCAATAAAACAAATATTTCTCGTTGTTAAATATTGTCCTACTGCAGCTTGTTTTAATTCATTCATTGTACAGTGTTTACTTGTACTTTTTTCTGTGAACTCCACCAAGGTTGGGTTATTCACAGATGTTATATTTCTTAACAGTAAATAGGTAGGCCGAATATAGTAAGTGAAAACTTCTACGGTCTACCCTTTCCAGGAATTGGAATTGAAACATTACTTGATTGTATTATTGTAACTGAACTTATGTATTTATCTTTTATTTTGGAAATAAAACCGTTGACTTGACTTGATTATAGATACGCTCGTACTCCATGGCAGAAGAAATCAACTTTTAGTGCATTTTTCTGGATGTGGATAGTCAAATTTCACGGTTTTGTGTTTTCATCACCAAACGTCAGGTTTTTTCGATAGTCTGGAAGTGGAATTTGTCTTATAGCCAGTTATAACACAGGATATGGCTGTAGTTGTGCAAAAATATACTTTTGATTTAACTAGAAGCGGCACGCTACAGGGTTTTGATGTACCGCCACAAATCCTAGCAAGTCAACTGCACTCCCTTTGCGCTACATCTCTGGACTTTATGTCAGATTCAACGACAAAAAGGCTTTATTGACATTTGCTCAAGGCCCTCACTGTACAACGGCAATGACAGACTAATTTCCGCATTACACTTTCTTTTAAAGAAAAGAATATGGAAATAACCACAAATCTCCCGCAATAAATGGCATTTGTTTAAACCCAGGGGGCATGGTTTATTAAGTGAGAAAGTGAAAGTAAATTTTGCAATTATCGGCCAAAAACTTTTGAATTGCTATTTTCAAGCGCATGGAAAAAAAACTAAAAGTTGAATTCTATGTGTGTACAGAATAAATTAATGCTTAATTCTGCATCTTTCAATTGTATGAGTACATATTTTACAGATGATCTATAACCCTTTAATTTCTGGTCACTTAACTTTGGTCACATGACATTTAAACGTCGGAACGTAAACAAACATTTGACAGTTGCGTGGGTATTTTGTGTGTGCTTGACCTTACAGTAAATGTTTGATTAATAGCAGGGCTGAAAAAAAATCTGATTTTTTTTAAAACATGTTTTTTTTAAATTTAAATCAACCCCATCCAACCAAAAATGACAAAATATAAAAAAGCACCACCTTTTTAACAGTTTATTTAAGACCCATTACACTCTCTTGTAAGACATTTCTAAACACATATACAGTTCACAAAATAAGTGAGAACTGTCCTCGACTTTGAAATGTTCAGATAACTGTCTACACCTTCAATTCTTCAATTAATGAACAATGGATAGCGAAACGCCACTTTTCTAGTCTTTTCCACTCCGAGTCTTTCCACTCAGCCTTTTCCGCTCGACGCGGAAGGCGTCTTCAAGTGCCTTCACTGCACACAATCTGTACACAGGACACACAATTAAAAAAGAAAATACAGTGAGTAGAAAAAAATTTAAAACATCAAAAGTCGTGATTTTTTATGTTGATTTAAATCATGATTTAAATCAACTGATTGAACGCTCTGATGGGGAGATATACGAAGTTCTTTAAGTCAGAGCTGACTCGGAGCTATGCCAACTTAACTTCTCACAGATTTGTGATAAAAACCAACTTTCCGACTTGCCTTGTTTCTTTTTAAAAAATGGCATTCTGGGGAGTAGAGTTATCAAACCTATTGTAAAACTGTGCTATTTTTCATATCGCCGCGCAGTTTTCCCATGCCAAGCGCAAAATAACACAGGGATTTAAAATACTTCTTGTGTTTTGAAATTGTATGTAGGCTGACATTTTTCTTTTCCTTTTCATTCACTAGGTGGCGATTTTATTTACATGGCGAAGTGTCTATAAGCACCACAGCGGTGTGAATAAGAAAATTGAATTCATAATGACTACTGGTCGTCCTCGTTGTTTCGGAGACCAATACTTGTCTTCAAGACTTCGACCGTCTTAAAGGGAAATGTGGGTATCTCTGCGCCATCTAGCGACCGAAATGCGCATTACATTGAATATCGCTGAGTTTGAATCCAAGTTTACACAGTAAAAATAACTAATAAATCCGTCTAGATCGATTTTTTTTTTTCAAAGACAAACAGGGTAGTGTGCAGAAATTGTCAGTATTGATATTTTGTTCCTAGAAGGGCCTGTGTTGATATATTGTTCACTAAAATCATATTACACTGTTTTCACCATTTATCTATTGAGTCAATGGGATTTTGTCAAAAAGATTGTATAATTCTCTTATTGATACGGTGACATATATTTTTTATTTGCTTAAAACATTTCGTTTGACGTGTTCTTCAAACAAGGAAAAAATCAGGCAATTGAAATTGTGATTATGTGTGAATTTTGCATTTTTATTGAAATTTCTTGGTTTTCCCTATGGTTTCTATAGTAAAAGTACGCGACCTTTCAGTGTCTTTATTTCTCTTATAACATCGGTGACCCCCCTTTTTCTTTTCAATTTTTGAATGTTTACCCTCAAAGCATTAAACTGTTAAAGTATTAAGGAAATGTTAATTGTAGTTGAGATACCCGCATTTCCCTTTAATGCAAAAATACCTCCGCTTTCAGTTGAATTTGACTGAGATAAAAATATTTAGTTTGTATACATCCGAAATCTGTGGATCATTTTAGCGGACTGGTTATAACATCACGCTAGTGACAAGAAGGGCGTCAGTTCAACTCTCCGCAACGGCACTCTTGGTTAGCAAGTGGCACTACATAAAATAACCCTTGCCTCTCGAAAGGCACCAATGTACACGCACAGTTGTTTATTTGGTTTCAGATAATAATGGATGTGCAAAAAGGAGTGTGAGCGCCAGTTGTAATTAGTAGACAGGAATATTCTTATTATTGTGCATTTATGTTTGACTCTCATGTGTTCACAACATCCTGATGATTGATTCTCAGTTGCTTTCCATAAGCAAAGTCTGAAAATTGATAAAACTATCTAAGCTAATCTTACTCCAGCAATTATAATCCGATTGAGTTTTTATTGACTGCAACGCACTAAACTATGGAAAAACATTGGACATACGTTAAACTTTGATTTTTTATGTTCAATCTCCCGTTCGTCGACGATGCAGGTAACAATAGAACGCAGTTGCTACAGCAACAAGTTGGAAAAATAGAAGAAAGAATGAAGAAATAGTAAACGAATAGTTAGATAGAAAGAAATTCCAATTAGTGACCTTCTGCGACATGTACGGAACAGGTCGCAATTTATTTATTTTTTAGATTCAATAACCCACAGGGGATTCTGTGTATAGTCAGAGAAAAGGCTGAGCTAAAGGGATAAATTTTCAAACCTTGAAACAGGTCGCCTCAGGTCAGGAATTGATACCTGTTCTTCAAGCCAAATTTTCGAGCAAAATTACAAAGCTCTTCGTAAAGAAATAAAAGACAAAGGTAAAACGTTTTATGCAAATTAAATATGATAATCAATGCGCAAACATACCTTTTCGGATATCTGGTACGATTAAACGATTGTCCAGATTCAGTTAAAACTTCTTGATTTTGCTTTTTTATCTTGACATAGCTTCTACTGAATAAAACTCTTAAGTCACTAAATATAAATGAACAAGAAGAAACATCAAAATTTCCAGCATTGAAAATGGAGATTATTAAATTACTTCCAAAGACTGGTTAGCAGAAATTTGTAAATTTTTTACAAATTTTAACGAGAAAATTTTCAGGGGGAATATGTAATTAAAAACCGACGTGACTTTAGATTAACGTAATATCCGTTTAACAAGTTTCACCCCTATATAAGAAATATGCCAGCAACCTGTGTTTAAAAGTCTATCTGAAATGTCATATTACAAAAGTAAAGTGGCAGATTTAGACCCATAACATAAAAACTAGAACCTCATTTCGCTAGCAAAATGTTAAACACTTGACAAAAATTAAAACGCAAAAATACTTCCTTCAATGGGTTATTTCTTGAATAATATATTACAACCAACACAGCTTGAACACGTCTTATAAGCCGAGTAGTGTTTGGTTTTTGCTGACTTAAGGTTTTAAGCATACGCCGTGTTATCTATTTACGCAGTGAGAGCTTGCACAAAGCTGAGCAACTATGTGTTCTGTGATCTGCGTGAAATGTTCCGCATTTACTTTTCACATCGCGTTTTAAACAAGAAAACGAAATCAAAGGCAAAAATAAAAAGTGTCATGCACACGTTCATATCAAGTTCTAACGTTCATATCAAGTTCTACCTAAGTGCCAAGTTTTGTGGCCCTAGGGCCCGTAGTACCAGTGGAGGAGATGACACAAAAAAGCCGATCACTGTCAAGAAAAAAAGGTACCAACGGCTGTTCGCGCAAATTCAATAACCCTTTGCAAGCCAAAGGCTTGTCGAGTGTTAATTAGCTTCTACTGCCATAGATATTCTATCTGTAGTACAGGTAACAAAATGTCCACAACCTACGAATTTTTAAAGAAATCCTTGTCAGTTTATACATTATTCACATGGTGAATATACTGCTAACGCATATGCAACATAATGGACTCTCGCATCCCCACCGCATAATTAAAGTCCAAAATAATTATCCTTGCATTAACAAAAACATAAGAAAGCCGTAGAGTAAAGAGGAGGTAAAGGGACTAGATAAGTTTGCTAAATTGCACCGCATATTCAAGAAGTCAATGATAATTGCACCAATTTTATGATCTGCAATAATCAGGAAGATAACTTGAAGACCCTTTGGAACTCCATCAATTACGCAACGAAAAACAAGTGAATACTTCCATTTATTCTGCCAGATGACAACCTAAAAGCAATATTCATTCTAAAGCAGAGACACTACAAAACCAGTTCACATGCGTTTTGCAGTTTTAACTACCTGATGTTTGGACGATATGATCTGATATCATCCAATTGTGATTCAAATGCGAAGGTGGAGGAAAGCTGGTGAGTGGTATATAATAAAAAATAAACAAATAAATAAAAAGACAGATCCTGATGCCGTTGCATACCAAGTGCCGAAGGAATGCGTTCTTGCACTGACATCAAATCGTTCGACTCAATCATTTAACAGTAGTATCCTAAAAATTCATGGGCCTTAACACACACATCAGTGCAATATACAGAAAGACCAAACGGATAAACCTAGTAACTATGGGCAACATTAATTCCGTATAGAGCCCTAGAACGCACTTTTTATTCACCTATTTGGCGCCACTACAGCTTATATTCAACAGTTACTAGAATAACATGGTTTTGTTTGATGGAATGGCATACTTCGCTCAACTTACAGAAGCACACAATGATTGTACCCGGTGGTTGGAGCTGAATTGGGGAAATTTTCATATATTGCACCTGTCTGTTATCCTGGCACTACTGTGATGTCATTTTCATGACGGCTAGTTACGAAAATAAGTAATACGAACTACCAAAACTGGGTGCATTAATTTCGGATGACTTTGTTGTTTTTAGTGTGCGCTCTTAAATTTCAGCTATAAAGGCGAATGCAATCAGGGTAGGGAAAATAAAGAATATCAACATCAGTGACTTTAACTCAGATATTTCAAAGGTCCTCGATGTTGACTTCAGTGATCTTGACTTAGACAGTTGTATGAAACTGTACAATGGCATTGGACAAACATTCCACCAAAATCTAAGGAGCCGTAGTAAAAAGCGTTGGCCTTCTTAAGAAAAGAAGAAAAGGAGAAGACTTGAACGCAAAGAAGAAAACCAGATCAAAAGAACATAAAGAATCATTCAAACAGTGCAAAAATTTTATCAACGTTCAGATAGGCAAGTCTCCATCTCGCCATTTCACTTCTCGTATCTCAAACAATGAACGAAACTCAAAGGCATTGCATAGGATTTTTAGAAAATATTTACAGTCTGTAACCCTGGGCTTCCGTTGAAAAATACCCGGCAGATCTCGCCAATGGTTTTGTAGCGTTTTTAAATCAAAAGTGGATAAAATTAAGAGTGATTATAATTCCGTCCCAGGCGGCGAGGCTTCACTACAGTTGGATACTGCCTTCTTTGATAATTTTCGACCGCTGTCTCATGAAGAGGTTAAAGATACCTTCTCAGCTCGCACACTACCACTTGTCGGTATGGCCCAATACCCACGCCAGTGCTGAAAGCGTGTATTGATACAGTTCTCCCGTTTATCACTCACATTGCGAATAATTCCATTACGTCGGAAATTTGCCACCGAATTCAAAGAGGACCCACGTATTGCTACTTCTGAGAAAACTGCATTTAGAACCAATCTATGCAAATTATGAACCGGGTTCTAACCCTGTCTTCATATTCAAGGTTATCGAGCGTTGCAAGAGAAGATGCAGCCAGTGTACAAAAAAGGCAATAGTACTGGGACTGCCACAGTCAACCAAAGTATATTGCTGAGTCACCTTAGGTCGATCTCTGGGATATCTGATTTCGCCTACACAGGGTTCGAGCCCTATTTCACAGACCGTAGCCAATGTGCTCAAGCAATGACAGTCTGTCAGCTCCGGTAGCTCTTGAAACCGGTGTGCCATAAGTTCGGGCCTAGGATCTTGGCAGTACACATGCTACACTAAAGAGCTGGGCGCTCTCACTCTCCTATTTAATGTTCTTTATCACTTTTTCGCTGACGACAGCCAGATTTTAAGTAGAATAATCAGTCTTCCTTAGAATCCATGTTCACACCATAAATATGCTCGAAGAATGTCTTAGAATAATGGCTGACTGAACGTTTAAAAATCACTTCAAACGGAATGAATAAAAAAAGAATGAAAACACATATCGACCATTAATGAAGGTGTCGGGTTTGTGGTTGAAAAATTCTCCATCAGGGCTCTTCGATCAAATTCAGAAAGCTTGATTAAAGTGCCTAAGACACGGAGTAAGTATAACGAAAGAGTGTTTTCGGTTTGCGGCCCTACAATCTGGAATTCACTGCCATGTGAACTCAGACAAATTGAAACAACACTGGATTTCAAGAAACGATTAAAACGATTCTCTTCAGGATTGCTTTTGCTGATGCTGATGTCATCTCTATAAGAAACAAGTAACGAGTGAAGCCTTCTAGAGTTCCTCGCCGGTTTGATCGCAGAATACTGGTTATTTTAATTGGCTAATTGGCTAATTCCCATGGAAAACTTATTGTTAGGTTGGACGCGAATTTGTTATCAATATTTTGTTAATTCATAAAATCACACGTTGTTGCACATTTGCAATAGATTTTTTTCCTCGAATACATTTTGAGAAGGCGGTATCTTACACTTTCCGAGAGCTTGCCCGAAGAAACTTCCATGTCTTTATTGAATCTGAGTTTTTATTCATTTTTGCCAAGAGTCCATTCATCAATTCAGCCCGATATCAAAACAAAATGTGACGTTTTACGTCTGCAATATATATAATTTCTTGCGTGAAGTTTCAGGAGGTTTTCTGAAAATTTGTCTAGATGTATATATATTTACACTTCGGGATTTGCCAAAATCCCTTAGTGTACGGAAGTTGTACGAAAATTTTAGCCGCACTTGTGGCATGTTTTTTTCCCTTTTTAGAATTTGTCCGTGGAACTAGACAGAAGTCGTAAGACTAGAAAGATGAAATTTTGATATGATAAACGTCAATATGTCTAGTTGTTCCTCCTGTATTTTTTAATTCGCTCAAATTTTCAATTAAAAACGACAAACAAATCTGTGAAACAGGCGGCAAGAAGCTGAGAGCAGTAGTTTAAACTGGCATGATATCAGCCTCGGTGTATTGATCGCCCAACTCTCAGTGAAAGCCAACACAGTATGCTTGTGCAATTTTAAGTTGGCAGCAGCGTTGGGTTTTTCGCAATTGATAAAGAGTGATGAAATTTGCTCACTGATAGAGGATGCTTAGACGCCGTCAAATCCGCACTTTTTAACCATGACCTTAGAGAACGATTGACATCCTCGGCCACAGTCAATGTCAAAAACCGGAAGTCGGCAATTATCTCGAAAACGGTTGGAGATAGAGCGAATTTGAGTTTATTTTCGACTCTTTGGTCCTAAAAGACGATATGTAAGAGGTACCTCGGTGATCTTGACCTCCTCGGCCATGGCCGAAGTCAAAAACCGGAAGTGGGCCATTATCTTGAAAACGGTTAGAGTTAGAGCGATTCTGAGCTTATTTTCGATCCCTTGGGCCTAAAAGGTGATACGCAAGAGACCCCTCGATGACTTTGACCTCCTCGGCCATGGTCAAAGCCAAAAACCGGAAGTTGACCAGTATCTTGATAATGGTTAGATATAGAACGATTTTGAGTTTATTTTCGACCCTTTGGGCCTAAAAAATGATATGTACGAGGTTAAGAGTTCAGAATCGTATTTTTTGTGACCCGAAGTGCCCGACAAAATTTTAGCGGATATTATACGTGTAAAACACGTGGGCAAAATGGGAAAGTTAGCTGTAATATACGTGTATTTTTGCCATTTTGCTCATCGATAATGCGCATAAAATACGCATATTTGCTCCCGTAAAAATTTATACGCATTTTACACGTAATTCCCACCGATTATTTAACGCCTTTTACACGTGTTTTTTCCCACGCATATTAGATGAATTTCACCCATTTTTAAAACTTCTTTTATATGCATTTCAGATTTTGCTCACCAATGTAATGACCCAGATAGCAGTCCTACATGTATTATGCACATGAACCTTTATCACTATAGTGCAGTTGTAAGGTACTCCTTAAAACAATTTTCAGCATAAAAATTTTAGTGAAATTGGTATTCCCATGTCTAACCTTCTATTATACTGAGGAAAAAGGCAGCCCTCTGCCAAAATATGCAGCATTTAGCAAAATTTAAATATATTATCGCTCAATGGCGGCTGTTTCCGGTCTGCGATAATAGGCCCACATTGCCAGACTACGTATAATATGCATATATTTTCCCATGCATTTACGACGTGGAAATTTTCACGCATTATATACGTGTATTTTACATAGGAATACCCATATGGTAAATCCCACGTAAAATATATGCTTAATATGTGTCACATATTACACGTATAATATGCATGGGGGAAAATGCGTGTAATAAACGTTCTTAAATATGCGTTTTATATACACGAGTGTTGCGAACGCGGGATATAAACAATCTCCTTTACGCGCTTTTATTCCGTCAAGCAACTATATACACGTGAAAAGGCGAATAGCTGATAGCGGATAGCGAACAGCGCATGGCGGTTTGCTACAATACAGAAAAAAGAGAGATATTAATAATCATCGAATTAAGAAAACTGTGAAATCAAATACCGATTTAAAGTACATTCCATAATATAATCGCTAATTACATCAAGCAAAATATCCACTCTCTTAATCATGTAACACACGTTACAATAAAAGGCATTATCGACAATTAACTTGTAACCCAAATTAACCCAGCATTAAGCATTTCAGTGCATAAAAATAAAACAAACGAAGTATAAACTCATCTGTATCAACATTAAAACTTATTAAAGATATGGCATAGATTAATAAATATATGAATTAATAAATTTACTTACAGAATTTTGTGTAATCCCGGTTCACAAGAATAAACTTAAACCATTTCTTACTTAGATTGCTCACAAAAAACATTGAAACTAAGGCGAAACACGTGCGCACTAAATGCTGACTAAAACGTGAATGGGATCCGGGAAATTTCTGAAAACGCAAGGTAGGAAGGGGGATGTGGTCAGAATATGAAAGAAAATTATCTTCAAGTTTGACACGAGGAACATATCAAATAACGCCATTAACCATCTGGAACTTATCAACCGGGAAGGGCATCCTGACGAGAATGCACTGGCCGGCACCAACAGGGAATCACTAACTCGTCAAAATGTACAGAAACACAATTAAAACAAATACAGCTACTGGTGACTTTACAACGAGTAAAAATGCGTTTAATATGCGTTTTTAATATGGGCATCTTTTTTACCATGCAAAATATATGCATAATATGCGTCCCTAGATACGCGTATAATATGCGTAGGAAAAAATGCGTATAATATGCGCATTGAAAATGGGCATATATTTTCCCGCGTATTTTATATATGTAATAAACGTTCCTTGATATGCGCATATTATACGTTGGAAAATACATGTATAATATGCAAGTTCAATATGGGCATCTTTTTTCCCACGCATTTTATACGTATAATATATGGTTCTAGAAATGCGGATATTTTTATACGTAATTTATACGTTTATTATGCGTCCGAGAAAAGATGCCCATTTTGCCCATGCATTTTAGATATTAAATACGTATAATATACGTATACTGTATTGTAGGGTGTAATTTTCGCTACTCGGTAGCGAAAACAGTCTAGTTTAGTTTATTTTTTCAAAAAGTGGAGAGTCGTCAGTTTTTGGCCGATGTAAAAACTGAAAACAACGATAGGCCTCTGCAATACATATTCACTGAGCAATGTTTGAGTAGGTCAAACAATCTCCCAGCTCCAGTTGCCGATGCAAAATAAGTATTTGATGTATACTCATTTCGCGGGGCCAAGATAGTAGTATGAAAACAAGAGTTCTGGCACAGGAAGTGACGTCATACTGTCTGGACCGGAAGTGAAGCCATAGGCGTTGTCATGGCAACGAAGTGTTGTGATGGCAACGAAGTAAACAACAGTAAACAACAGTTCTACGCCAGGAAGTGACGTGTGGACCGGAAGTGACGTCTGGATCGGAAGTTACGTCTGGACTGGAAGTGACGTCATGGCAACGAAGTGTTGTGATGGCAACGAAGTAAACAACAGTAAACAACAGTTCTACGCCAGGAAGTGACGTCTGGAACGGAAATAACGTGTGGACCGGGAGTGACGTCTGGACCGGAAGTGACGTCATAGTGACGTCAGAGGTGGACCAGATAGAGCGCGCGCATGTTGTGATGATTTTTTCCCACTCTCTCCACACACACACCAACAGCACGACTGAGCATTTCATAAGCCACATAGGTATTTCAACCTTCTGATGGCAACTTTTTTCCCCACACTCTCATGCATACATACCAACACCATGATAAAATGTTTTACTTTTTGTTTTCGTTTGAAATGCAGTGTTTACTTAGAAAAAAATGGCGTCCTACAACCTGCAATCGTCATCAGCAGCATTTCGTCATCAGTGTAATCAGACTTCGTCATCAACAACGTAGACAGCGGTGTCTGGCTTTTTTTTCTGATGCAGCAGTGTCTAGCTGCTTGGAGTTGCAGTGTGACCCTAAGTGTTATACTTGACCGATTTGCTGAGTCAGCAATTTAGCAATTTTAACAAGTTTGGCATTTTTGAGCAAGTTACACACCATATTTTGATTACATCGAAGTAACATAAAAGGAAGAGTGCGACATGCATTTCATGCATATCAAACAGAAACAAATTCTGCTGAGTCAGTTTTTTGGTAAAGCGCGCGCCTGTTCGAATGACGTTATTATGACGTCATAATGATGACATAATGACGTCATAATGATGTCATGATGACGTCATAAAGACGTCATGACGTTAGACTCCCCTAAGCGGCATAACCCTAACCCTAGGCGTAGACAACATGTTCAACAACATGTTGAACTTGTTGAACATGTTGTTCAACATGTTCTTCAACATGTTGTTCAACAAGTTGAACATGTTCAACATGTTGTTCAACAAGTTGTATATAAGGCTATATTTAAAGGCTTTTTCATCATTTGAAAAGTGTATGTTGAACCGAAAGGATGTATAAATGCAACATTTGTTTGAAATCTTACAATTGGCCACAAAGTCTTAAAAGGCACTTAAAGAATGCTCACACTTCCGAAGAAGAAGAATTGGAGATAGATATGGAAAACCCTGTAAAACCACCTATCACTGAAACTTTAGATGAGTCTTCTATGGAAAGTTAAAGCGTCAACATGACTGAAAAGAATGCACATGCTTGTACAGAATGTTGTGCGTTATATAACAGTCAAGAAGCTTTGTACAAACATATGGAACATTGTGGTGATGATGACAGCAGCTCTGAAAGTGAGTCAGAAACAGACTCTGAAAGTGAGTCAGAAACAGATTCTGTTTGGTATGATATGGTTCAAGAAGTCTACGATGAATATGATACCAAATTTCAAGAAAAGGTCTCAGAATATGAAGAACAAGGGCTTGAAGATGCGCGTGAAATAGCAAGTGATGACTTTCGACCCATTTATAAGCGTCGACTTAAACAACTGTTTATGAGACTATTCAAATATGCCCAACGTCTAGAACAAAACGAACATTATCAAACCATTTTAGAAGACTTTAATTACTTTGTTGATGAAAAACATTACGAGTATTCAAAGGCACTAAAGGCGGCTATAAGAAGAAACGACGCATTCTTTGAAGAGCTTCTAGATGAGGAGGAAGATGAAAGCAGCGACGAAGAAAGTGATATGGATGACAGTGAGGCAGATAAAGAAAAATAGACTTATTTGACTAAACTTTATAATAAAGACTTTGTAAATCAACAAATATTGTAATATTGTTATAGATTTAAGCTGTATGTATTTAAGTGTATTTAAGTGTATTTTAAGTGTATTAATAAACCTATTCAACATATGTCTTGTTTTTTCTTTGCTTGAACTGCAACTTGCTGAACAACAACTTGTTAAAAGCATGTTGTTGAACAAGTTGAACATATTCAACATGTTCAACTTGTGCAACAACATGTTGAACATGTTCAACTTATGGAATATGTTGTTGAACATGTTGAACAACAGCTTGTTGAACAATTGTTGTACAATTGCTAAACAACTTGTTGAACAGTTTGACGTAAAAATAATTCAAACACATGTTTGAATGGTGGGCGCGCGCCAGTCCAACAACCACCTATGCAAACTACTGTAAACTAAGACATCAAACTGAATCCAACAACGATGAAATTTTCATGCAAATCCGTCAACTATAGCGGAAGTTATCCCACTTTTTTCACTTTTTACAAAATTAAAAATGGTAGTAAATATGCACACAGCCAGCTGCGCAAATAGCCTATACCAACTTAATGTTAAAACTAGATATAAAACTGAATTAAACAGTGAAAGTTTCATGCAAATCCGTCAATCATAACGAAAGTTATTCCACTTTTAACTTACCATTTTAAGGTGATTTCATGATACATACAGCCAGCTGCGCAACCAGCCCATGACTATATGAAAACTAGATATAAAACTGAATCAAACAGTGAAATTTTCAGACAAATCGGTCAAGTATAACACTTAGGGTCACACTGCAACTCCAAGCAGCTAGACACTGCTGCCTCAGAAAAAAAGCCAGACACCGCTGTCTACGTTGTTGATGACGAAGTCTGATTACACTGATGACGAAATGCTGCTGATGACGATTGCAGGTTGTAGGACGCCATTTTTTTCTAAGTAAACACTGCATTTCAAACGAAAACAAAAAAAAAAAAAAAAACAAAAAAAAAAAAAAACAGAAAAAAACGAATAATGGAGTACAAAGAGCAACATAAGTAAAACATTTAATCATGGTGTTGGAATGTATGCATGAGAGTGTGGGGAAAAAAGTTGCCATCAGAAGGTTGAAATACCTATGTGGTTTATGAAATGCTCAGTCTTGCTGTTGGTGTGTGTGTGGAGAGAGTGGGAAAAAAATCATCACAACATGCGCGCGCTCTATCTGGTCCACCTCTGACGTCACTATGACGTCACCTCCGGTCCAGACGTCACTCCCGGTCCACACGTCACTTCCGGTCCAGACGTCACTTCCTGGCGTAGAACTGTTGTTTACTGTTGTTTACTTCGTTGCCATCACAACACTTCGTTGCCATGACGTCACTTCCGGTCCAGACGTCACTTCCGATCCAGACGTCACTTCCGGTCCACACGTCACTTCCTGGAGTAGAACTGTTGTTTATTTCGTTGCCATCACAACACTTCGTTGCCATGACAACGCCTATGACGTCACTTCCGGTCCAGACAGTATGGCGTCACTTCCTGTGCCAGAACTCTTGTTTTCATACTACTCAAGATATACATGTTTCGAAAACCTACACCTCGCACACCTCCAATATATGGTCTTTCTTTGTGACAATAAAGAAACCAAATCTTTTAAACATTAGAGAAATGACGAGACGTAGTCCACAGCTGTAATGACATTTTATTCTCGAAATTTTGGCTTTTTAAAAATTTTGACAAAAAAAACCGAAAAATAACCGCACTCGGTCAGATCCAAAATATGATCTTTCTTTGTCGAAGGAAGGAAGGGAATCCGTAAAAAATTGCCGAGATATGGCGCGAGCAAAACACTTAAGTTCATAGCAGTAATGTCATTAAAAAATTGCTATTTGTTTTTTACTTAAAGAGAAACAGAAAAGTAACAGCTCCAATATGTAGTCTTTCTTCTTGAAGAAGGAAACGAAATCCATTGAATACTTAATATTGCTGAGATATATCGCTTGCACCATTCCATTCCCCAGTTAACAGCTGTAAAGGCATTTTTCTCTCAAAAATTGGGCAGTTTTTTTTTCAATTTTACAAAAAAAAAAAAAAAAAAAAAAAAAAACGAAATAAGGGCACGTCGCACATCTCCTGTATATGATGTTTGTTTGCACAATTGTAATGCCATTTTCTAGAACAACTGGCAGTTTGTCAAATTTTGCAAAGAAAGAAAGAAAACCGTCTACACTTTGCACAGCTCCTATGTATGGTCTTCCGTTGTGGAAGAAAAGTAGGGTGAAAACGTTGGTTCTACCGCACACAAAGAATTAAGAAACGACATGACCTCTATGAGAACCACTGCATACAAAGAATTAAGAAACGACATGACCTCTATGAGAACCACTGCATAGGAACGGATGATTGTGACGTCATAATCATTGTGACAGTCATATCAGTAAGTGGAGCAAGGGAGCAAAAGTTGTAGAACTACAATTGGATCACATCAGATCCAGGGATGGCATCCAGTGACAACTATTTCGGTAAGTGTTTATTGAAACTTTATAAATAAAAAGTGAACTTTGTAAACAAACTTTGTAAACAAACTTTGTAAACAAACTTTAGTTATTTGCATAATTGAAACTTTGTAAACAAACTTTGTAAACAAACTGTGTAAACAAACTTTATAAATAAAATTTGTAAACAAACTTTGTAAACAAACTTTATAAACAAAATTTGTAAACAAACTTTGTAAACAAACTGTGTAAACAAACTGTGTAAACAAACTTTGTAAACAAACTTTATAAACAAAATTTGTAAACAAACTTTGTAAACAAACTTGACTTATTTACATAATTGAAAATTTGTAAACAAACTTTGTAAACAAAATTTGTAAACAAACTTTGTAAACAAAATTTGTAAACAAACTTTGGTTATTTACATAATTGAAACTCATTGAAACTTTGTAGACAAGCTTTGTAAACAAACTTTGTAAACAAACTTTGTAAACACAATTTGTAAACAAACTTTGTAAACAAACTTTGTAAACACAATTTGTAAACAAACTTTGTAAGCAAACTTTGTAAACAAAATTTGTAAACAAAATTTGTAACAAACTTTGGTTATTTGCATAATTGAAACTCATTGAAACTTTGTAAACAAACTATGTAAACAAACTTTGTAAACACAATTTGTAAACAAACTTTATAAACAAACTTTGTAAACAAAATTTGTAAACCAACTTTGGTTATTTGCATAATTGAAACTCATTGAAACTTTATAAACAAACTTAGTAAACAAACTTCTTTTTTTTTCTTTTTTTTTTTTCATTTCCCACACACACACACACACACACACAAATACCACGACTGAGCGTTTCATTTCGTAAGTCGCATAGGTATTTTAACCTTCTGATGGCAACTTTTTTCCCCACACTCTCCACACACACACACACACCACGACTGAGCATTTCATAAGCCGCATAGGTATTTCAACCTTCTGACGGCAACTTTTTTTCCCCCACACTCTCATGCATACATACCAACACCATGATAAAATGTTTTGCTTATGTTGCTCTTTGTACTCCATTATTCTACTTTTTTTTTGTTTGAAATGCAGTGTTTACTTAGAAAAGAAAATGGCGTCATACAACCTACAATCGTCATCAGCAGCATTTCGTCATCAGTGTAATCAGACTGCGTAATCAGATTTCGTCATCAAACAATGCAGACAGCGGTGTTAGGCTTTTTGTTTTTCTGAGGCAGCAGTGTCTAACTGCTTGGAGTTGCAGTATGCAGTGTTATACTTGACCGATTTGCATGAAAATTTTACTGTTTAATTCAGTTTTATATCTAGTTTTCACATAGTCATGGACTGGTTGTGCAGCTAGCTGTGTGCATATTTACCGTCATTTTAATTTTGTAAAAAGTGGGATAACTTTCGTTATGATTGACAGATTTGCATGAAACTTTCACTGTTTGAGTCAGTTTTATATCTAGTTTTAACATTAAGTAGTCATAGGCTATTTGTGCAGTTGGCTGTGTGTATTTTTACCGCCATTTTAACTTAAAATTGTGATAACTTTCGTTATAACTTTCGTTATAGTTAACTGAAAATTTCACCATTACAGTGCTTCTTCGCGGATGAATACCATTTGGCAGACCATTTAACTTCACCGCTAGATGTCTCTGCTGCGTAGCAGTGCAGCTGTACAACTTCACAACTGTAAGTGAGACATTCATATACACAAGTAAAATTCTGCTGAGTCAGCAATTTTAACATTTTGGAAACAAGTTTGAACAAGTTACACACCATATTTTGATTACATGGAAGTAGCATAAAAGCATGAGTGAAACATGTCAACTAGTGATACATTCTGCTGAGTCAACACACCATTGAAGTGGTATAAAAGGAAGAGTAAAACGTGTATTTTACTTCATTTCAGTTCTAGCAGTTGAAGAGACAACAACGATGGCACCAGTCTACTGTCATGATTGTGATGTGACATTTCCATCTCTGGAAGTGTTCGTGACACATACATGCAAACCAGCTAGGATGAAACGTGCTCATGAAGAGCTTGTTGAGCAGATTGAAGCCAAGAGACGAAAGACCGTACAAGATGGTGTTGAAAGACCTGATCCAGTCCTCTGCTGTAAATGCGCCAAGATATTTTCCTCTTTGGATGCATTTGAGACACATGCATGTGATGAGATGGAAAATGTGTCTCATGAAGAACAAAGAAAGAAAGAGACAGGACAAGTAGGCAGAGGCAGAAGAGTGAGTCTTGGTGAAAACGCACAGGAAAGGCGGTTTGAGCCTGAAGATGGATCGGATTTGCTACTTGAAATGCGACAACAAGAGAACCGGATTAAGAGACATTTGCTAGAGACGTTAAACCATGGCATGAAATGGTACATTGTGGTACATGCACGCTTCAAGAAAATGACACCAAATGTTGAAGGTGTGATGGTAGAACAAGTGGATAATGCCTTCATCAGTAGTCCGACATATGCAGCATACAATCCAACGGATATTGAGAAGGACTTACCAGAAGCCTATAAAGAATTGTTTACCAGGTTTGATGAACATGAGCGACAAGGCTCTGGTTGGGTGTTGGATAACATATTATTCATTGAAGTGCATACAGCTACGTCAGCGCCACTGGAAGCGAGCAGTTTTATCCCACTACCGAAGAAAGTAAAGACTACAAAGGCGGTGTTAAACATTCAGAATAAAGACAACAAGTGCTTCTTATGGTCTGTATTGGCTCACCTTCACCCTTCAACAAGCAATGACCCACAGCGTGTGCATCAATACAAGCTATTTGAGAACGAATTGAAGGTGGAAGACATGACATTTCCAACACCGATTACAGACATTCCAAAGTTTGAAAAGGAGAACGATATGTCCATTAACGTGTTTGGATATGAACATGATGTCGTTGTTCCCATACAACTCAGTCGAAACACCAGCGCCAACAGCGTCAGAGAAATTAACTTGCTTTTGATTAGCAATGACAAGACAAGACATTACTGCCTCATCAAGAATTTCAGCAGACTGATGGCTTATCGAACAAAGCGTCAGAATGCAATATTTTATTGTTTCAACTGTCTTCATGGGTTTATGCGACAAGATCTTTTAGACAAGCATCGTGAAGTGTGTGGCAAGCATGGCGCACAACGTTTATCATTCCCCAAGGAACCCTTCATCAAGTTCAAGAATATAGCCAAACAACAGCGAGCGCCGTTTGTCATTTATGCAGACTTTGAATGCTTCACGAAAAAGCATGAAGGAGACAAGTATCAACATCATCGTCCAAACAGCTTTGCCTATGTGGTTGTGAGCCAGTATGATACACGTGCTCCAGTCATATATCGAGGCGATAATGCTGTGAAAGTCTTTTTAGACCATATGGTGAATGAGCGTGATCGTATTGTGCATGGTCTACAGCAGAAAAAGAAAATAGTCATGACTCATGAAGATGAAGAGCATTATAAGAACGCTACAGATTGTTACATTTGTCATGAGCCTCTAGGGGCAGATCGTGTGAGAGATCATGATCATATCAATGGTAAATACCGCGGAGCTGCACATAATGAATGCAATTTACAATTTCGACTTCGAAAAGATCAGCAGGATGTTGAAGATTCTTTCATCATTCCTGTCTTTTTCCACAATTTACGAGGCTATGACAGCCATTTGATCATGGAAGAAATTGGAAAGTTCAAAAACGAAAGGATTACAGTCATTCCCAACACCGTTGAGAAATATATTGCATTCACCATGAGCAATCTGAAATTTACAGACAGCTTTCAGTTCATGAGTACTTCTCTACAGAAGTTAGTATCCAACCTGGCGGCAGAAGGGAAAGACAACTTTTATAACATGACGTCACACATTCACGATAGCAACCAACAAGATTTACTGTTGAGAAAGGGAGTGTACCCTTATGATTACGTGGATGAGCCATCCAAGTTTGCTGAAACACAACTGCCGTCCAAAGACAAGTTTTACAGTCTACTCAGTGAAGAAGACATTAGCGATGAGGATTATGCGCATGCGCAGAAGGTGTGGGAGACATTCCACTGTACTACATTTGGCGAATACCATGACTTGTACCTGAAATCAGATGTGTTGCTGCTGGCTGACGTGTTTGAAAACTTTCGTCACGTATGTCTTAACACGTATGAATTGGATCCTGCTCACTACTATACAGCGCCAGGACTGTCGTGGGATGCCATGTTGAAAGCGACAAAGGTGAAATTGGAATTGATCAACGACATTGACATGTACCAAATGGTTGAACAAGGCCTACGTGGGGGAATATCTGTCATCACACACAAGTATGCGAAAGCAAATAACCCCTACGTAGCAGATTACGATCCCTTGAAACCGACCAACTACTTGACGTACCTGGATGCAAACAACTTGTATGGTTGGGCCATGTCGCAAAGCATGCCAGAAAGTGGATTTATGTGGGTGAGCGAGCCAGAATCCATTAACTTTATGGATGTGGATGAAGATGATGAGATTGGCTACATTTTAGAAGTGGATTTAGAATACCCACAATCCATTCATAATCATCATAATCACTATCCAGTGGCTCCAGAACGGAAATGTGTGAAAGTGGGAGAATTATCAGAGCATAGTCAGAAGCTACGGAAAGATCTAAACATGAAAGGCAAGCCTAGTGAAAAGCTCATTCCCAACTTATGCGACAAGAAGAAATATGTGCTTCATTATAGAAATTTACAGCAATATGTCTCACTGGGATTGAAAGTCACGAAGGTGCATCGTGCCATCATGTTTGCACAGAGCAAATGGTTGGCAAAATACATCTCCTTGAACACAGAAAAGAGAAAGTTGGCTAAGAACCCGTTTGAGAAAGACTTCTTCAAATTGATGAACAACTCGGTGTTTGGCAAAACCATGGAAAATGTAAGAAAGCGCATGAATGTGGAACTTGTTCACCAGGAAAAGCGGTTCAAGAAACTTGTAGCCAAACCTTCCTTCCACAAATTTAGAATTTTCAACGAAGATTTAACCGCGGTACATTTGCGCAAAGTGGATCTGCTTCTGGATAAACCCATTCAAGTTGGGTTCACCATTCTCGACCTCAGCAAGGTGCTCATGTTCCACTTTCATTACAACTACATCATGACCAAGTATCCCAACGCCAAACTCTTGTTCAGCGACACCGACAGTCTATGTTATGACATAGAAACGGACGATATATACAAAGACATGCAGGAAGATGCTGACTTGTTCGACACAAGTGACTATCCCCCAGATCATTTCCTGCATTCCAACGTGAACAAGAAAGTGCTTGGGAAAATGAAAGATGAGACGGCGGGCATTCCCATTGAAGAGTTTGTTGGACTTCGGCCGAAAATGTATAGTATGATGTATGGTGGGAAAGAAAAACGTACGGCCAAAGGCATCACTCGCGCGTGTCAAAGACGGATGAAACATCAGCAGTATAGAGACAGTTTGTTCAACCAAACGCAAACGATGACTACAGGACACATCATTCGAAGTCATAACCACCAGATCTTCTCGGAGAAGTTGAGGAAAGTGGCTCTCTCTCCCTTTGATGACAAGCGATATGTGATGAGTGATGGCTATTCCACTTTGGCGCATGGGCATTACAGTATATAAGGGGGAGACACTTCAACTTTAGAGTCAGTTGTGGTGTGAACACTGAAGCGTCAACATGAATCGGAAAAGATCTGCACCAACGGATATGGATACTCTTGCTGATACAGTCAAAGACATGAAAGTGAAACATCCTGATACTACCATTAAGAAATTAAAAGTGGAGACGACGGTACCAACACCACAGTCGTGGGATGGAATGCTTTCTCTAGGCAATGGAAAGTATATCAAGATTATGAAACAAAGTAATGAAGGTGTGGTGAACATTCGCAAATACCTCAGAGATGAGGGGACTGGAAAAAACCGTCCAACGAAAAAGGGTATCTTGCTGACAATACCTGAATGGAAAATGCTGAAGAAGCAGGTGAAAGAAGTGGATAAAAGGCTTCGCAGACAAGACGACAAGTCATAACAAGGTAAAAACATGAATGCACTCATGCTGAACGGTGGTGTTTACCTTACTGTCAATGAGAGGAATGAAGTGATACTAGATTCTAAGACAAGTTATCATCGGTTTAAACCTGAAGTGTGGAAAGACTTTAAAAACATACCACTTGAACCTGGGTTTAAACGTAGACTTGAAAATAAAGTGGAAGTGACGGTAGCTGAATATGATTCTAACATACGTGTAGAAATCTGTAGAAATCTTTTACAGGATTATCCAAAGGATTATAAGGGAGTTGTGCCAGATACACCATATACAGATTTGATCCTCTTTGATATCAAGAATTGGCGCGCAGTCTTACGATTCCTAGAAGCGATACAACATCCACTCTTCACCATCTTGCGAGCATAAAAACGTCTTTGCAGACAAGGAGACAGCTCATAGTTCATCTGACTGTTGAACGAGATGGAAGACTTTTTAACGGAATATAAACCAATTACGCATGGATTCTCATATCTGAGAAACGAATATGATGACATTGTGCTTAGACATTTTGGACAGTATCTCGTCCTATCACTTGATGATCAATCCGTGTTGAAAGATCATCTAGAGAAGTTCAGGATACCTGGCTTTCTCCTGACAGTCTCAAATGTATTAGAAGTGCGTGTGACTGAGAACGGTCTAGACGTGTTTGTACAATTTCGTCAATATGACGAGCTTACAGAAAACTATGACTACATCACCCTCAACACAGTGGAATGGAACGCGTTGTTGCAAGCATTGGATTGGAAAGAACCTAACGCTTGAATTCAAAGAAACAGAAATATGGCTTATGCGGGGCACCAAATTCATTGAGCTGACACAACCTATGCGTGTGATGGACATTGACTTAGAAGAAGGATATGAACTGAAACTGTCTGAACATGAAACTGTTAAAGTGATAAAGTTTGGTGATGTGTGTTATGTGAGCTTTCATAGCATTTACAAACATGGATGTAATGTCTACGATACCTATATCAATTTAGATTCTAATGAATGGTATTCATTGATGAATGTATTGAAAAATGAATGTGTTTGTAAATAAAAAGTTTGTAAATAGTGTAAATAGACTTTGTAGTTAAGAGTTTGTAGTTAAGAATTTTGTAAATAGTGTAAATAGTGTAAATAAAAGTTTGTAAATAGTGTAAATAGAATTTGTAGTTAAGAATTTGTAAATAGTGTAAATAGCGTTTGTAGTTAAGAGTTTGTAAATAGTGTTTGTAAACTTTGTAAATAGTGTTTGTAAACTTTGTAAATAGTGTTTGTAGTTAAGAATTTGTAAATAGAACACAATAAACAAGACAGTTGTTTGAAACTTGATTTGTTTTATTTAACAACAACAACTTAACTAATATAACAACAACAACAACTTAACTAATATAACAACAACAACAACTTAACTAATATAACAACAACAACTTAACTAATATAACAACAACAACATTAATAAAACAATGGTTTATAATGTCTATATACAAAATCCTTTACAATAAAATCACCATCCTTTCTTTTTAATATATTCACAATATCAAACATACTCTGACCTCGAGCTCTATGCAATATATAATATACACAATAAAAACCACATGACGATGATATTAGCGTTTGTAATGAGATAGAATTATACATATAGTCATTTCTTAAAAACATGTCTAAACGATCATCGAGAGGGAACAGTCCATAAGAGTCAAAATATTCCACAGGGTCTTTATCATAATACACTGCCACCCAATGTTCTCCTGGTTCATCTTGATCGTCTGTGTTGATCACATAGGCGCCGCGTTGTAAAGACGGTAACTGGTCCATGGCAAACACGCCTTGAAACAAGTCTTTGGTCATGACATCATGACTCAATATGGCATCAATCTGCTTCGTGTTCATGACTGGTAGTCGAATTGGATGCTGCGATTGGCACTGATCTCAATAATGTTGTCAAATTCAGCATAGACAATGACATTGATTGTAGGTTGCAAAGCCCTAGCAAAGTTCATTTCTAGCCGCACATTCCCATGCTTGATCAGGGGGAAATGATCATCACCATCATAATCCGGTGTTAAGTCAAACGAAAATAAAGCATAACCTCTAGGCCAATCTTCCCGTTTTATAATGGAACTTTTCTCACCATTCAACCGATCAAACGATTTGTAAAGCGTTTCAAAAGCGTCCAGGTATTTGTTCTGTGTAATGTCAAGCTTGAGAGGTTTGGATAGAACTGGTTCACCATCCGTGTACAGTTGCATATAGTCCAGATTAAAATGATCAAAATTGTATGGATTCCTCAATACTGATCCACCAAAAGCTTCATTATGAACCAGACCAATGACAATACGATTTGGTAATTGACCCAAAAGGATGTTATCTTTCACAAAAGACTGAAATCCTGCTGGAATAGCAGGATTTCAGTCTTTTGTGAAAGATAACATCCTTTTGGGTCAATTACCAAATCGTATTGTCATTGGTCTGGTTCATAATGAAGCTTTTGGTGGATCAGTATTGAGGAATCCATACAATTTTGATCATTTTAATCTGGACTATATGCAACTGTACACGGATGGTGAACCAGTTCTATCCAAACCTCTCAAGCTTGACATTACACAGAACAAATACCTGGACGCTTTTGAAACGCTTTACAAATCGTTTGATCGGTTGAATGGTGAGAAAAGTTCCATTATAAAACGGGAAGATTGGCCTAGAGGTTATGCTTTATTTTCGTTTGACTTAACACCGGATTATGATGGTGATGATCATTTCCCCCTGATCAAGCATGGGAATGTGCGGCTAGAAATGAACTTTGCTAGGGCTTTGCAACCTACAATCAATGTCATTGTCTATGCTGAATTTGACAACATTATTGAGATCAGTGCCAATCGCAGCATCCAATTCGACTACCAGTCATGAACACGAAGCAGATTGATGCCATATTGAGTCATGATGTCATGACCAAAGACTTGTTTCAAGGCGTGTTTGCCATGGACCAGTTACCGTCTTTACAACGCGGCGCCTATGTGATCAACACAGACGATCAAGATGAACCAGGAGAACATTGGGTGGCAGTGTATTATGATAAAGACCCTGTGGAATATTTTGACTCTTATGGACTGTTCCCTCTCGATGATCGTTTAGACATGTTTTTAAGAAATGACTATATGTATAATTCTATCTCATTACAAACGCTAATATCATCGTCATGTGGTTTTTATTGTGTATATTATATATTGCATAGAGCTCGAGGTCAGAGTATGTTTGATATTGTGAATATATTAAAAAGAAAGGATGGTGATTTTATTGTAAAGGATTTTGTATATAGACATTATAAACCATTGTTTTATTAATGTTGTTGTTGTTATATTAGTTAAGTTGTTGTTGTTATATTAGTTAAGTTGTTGTTGTTGTTATATTAGTTAAGTTGTTGTTGTTGTTATATTAGTTAAGTTGTTGTTGTTAAATAAAACAAATCAAGTTTCAAACAACTGTATTGTTTATTGTGTTCTATTTACAAATTCTTAACTACAAACACTATTTACAAAGTTTACAAACACTATTTACAAAGTTTACAAACACTATTTACAAACTCTTAACTACAAACGCTATTTACACTATTTACAAATTCTTAACTACAAATTCTATTTACACTATTTACAAACTTTTATTTACACTATTTACACTATTTACAAAATTCTTAACTACAAACTCTTAACTACAAAGTCTATTTACACTATTTACAAACTTTTTATTTACAAACACATTCATTTTTCAATACATTCATCAATGAATACCATTCATTAGAATCTAAATTGATATAGGTATCGTAGACATTACATCCATGTTTGTAAATGCTATGAAAGCTCACATAACACACATCACCAAACTTTATCACTTTAACAGTTTCATGTTCAGACAGTTTCAGTTCATATCCTTCTTCTAAGTCAATGTCCATCACACGCATAGGTTGTGTCAGCTCAATGAATTTGGTGCCCCGCATAAGCCATATTTCTGTTTCTTTGAATTCAAGCGTTAGGTTCTTTCCAATCCAATGCTTGCAACAACGCGTTCCATTCCACTGTGTTGAGGGTGATGTAGTCATAGTTTTCTGTAAGCTCGTCATATTGACGAAATTGTACAAACACGTCTAGACCGTTCTCAGTCACACGCACTTCTAATTCATTTGAGACTGTCAGGAGAAAGCCAGGTATCCTGAACTTCTCTAGATGATCTTTCAACACGGATTGATCATCAAGTGATAGGACGAGATACTGTCCAAAATGTCTAAGCACAATGTCATCATATTCGTTTCTCAGATATGAGAATCCATGCGTAATTGGTTTATATTCCGTTAAAAAGTCTTCCATCTCGTTCAACAGTCAGATGAACTATGAGCTGTCTCCTTGTCTGCAAAGACGTTTTTATGCTCGCAAGATGGTGAAGAGTGGATGTTGTATCGCTTCTAGGAATCGTAAGACTGCGCGCCAATTCTTGATATCAAAGAGGATCAAATCTGTATATGGTGTATCTGGCACAACTCCCTTATAATCCTTTGGATAATCCTGTAAAAGATTTCTACAGATTTCTACACGTATGTTAGAATCATATTCAGCTACCGTCACTTCCACTTTATTTTCAAGTCTACGTTTAAACCCAGGTTCAAGTGGTATGTTTTTAAAGTCTTTCCACACTTCAGGTTTAAACCGATGATAACTTGTCTTAGAATCTAGTATCACTTCATTCCTCTCATTGACAGTAAGGTAAACACCACCGTTCAGCATGAGTGCATTCATGTTTTTACCTTGTTATGACTTGTCGTCTTGTCTGCGAAGCCTTTTATCCACTTCTTTCACCTGCTTCTTCAGCATTTTCCATTCAGGTATTGTCAGCAAGATACCCTTTTTCGTTGGACGGTTTTTTCCAGTCCCCTCATCTCTGAGGTATTTGCGAATGTTCACCACACCTTCATTACTTTGTTTCATAATCTTGATATACTTTCCATTGCCTAGAGAAAGCATTCCATCCCACGACTGTGGTGTTGGTACCGTCGTCTCCACTTTTAATTTCTTAATGGTAGTATCAGGATGTTTCACTTTCATGTCTTTGACTGTATCAGCAAGAGTATCCATATCCGTTGGTGCAGATCTTTTCCGATTCATGTTGACGCTTCAGTGTTCACACCACAACTGACTCTAAAGTTGAAGTGTCTCCCCCTTATATACTGTAATGCCCATGCGCCAAAGTGGAATAGCCATCACTCATCACATATCGCTTGTCATCAAAGGGAGAGAGAGCCACTTTCCTGAACTTCTCCGAGAAGATCTGGTGGTTATGACTTCGAATGATGTGTCCTGTAGTCATCGTTTGCGTTTGGTTGAACAAACTGTCTCTATACTGCTGATGTTTCATCCGTCTTTGACACGCGCGAGTGATGCCTTTGGCCGTACGTTTTTCTTTCCCACCATACATCATACTATACATTTTCGGCCGAAGTCCAACAAACTCTTCAATGGGAATGCCCGCCGTCTCATCTTTCATTTTCCCAAGCACTTTCTTGTTCACGTTGGAATGCAGGAAATGATCTGGGGGATAGTCACTTGTGTCGAACAAGTCAGCATCTTCCTGCATGTCTTTGTATATATCGTCCGTTTCTATGTCATAACATAGACTGTCGGTGTCGCTGAACAAGAGTTTGGCGTTGGGATACTTGGTCATGATGTAGTTGTAATGAAAGTGGAACATGAGCACCTTGCTGAGGTCGAGAATGGTGAACCCAACTTGAATGGGTTTATCCAGAAGCAGATCCACTTTGCGCAAATGTACCGCGGTTAAATCTTCGTTGAAAATTCTAAATTTGTGGAAGGAAGGTTTGGCTACAAGTTTCTTGAACCGCTTTTCCTGGTGAACAAGTTCCACATTCATGCGCTTTCTTACATTTTCCATGGTTTTGCCAAACACCGAGTTGTTCATCAATTTGAAGAAGTCTTTCTCAAACGGGTTCTTAGCCAACTTTCTCTTTTCTGTGTTCAAGGAGATGTATTTTGCCAACCATTTGCTCTGTGCAAACATGATGGCACGATGCACCTTCGTGACTTTCAATCCCAGTGAGACATATTGCTGTAAATTTCTATAATGAAGCACATATTTCTTCTTGTCGCATAAGTTGGGAATGAGCTTTTCACTAGGCTTGCCTTTCATGTTTAGATCTTTCCGTAGCTTCTGACTATGCTCTGATAATTCTCCCACTTTCACACATTTCCGTTCTGGAGCCACTGGATAGTGATTATGATGATTATGAATGGATTGTGGGTATTCTAAATCCACTTCTAAAATGTAGCCAATCTCATCATCTTCATCCACATCCATAAAGTTAATGGATTCTGGCTCGCTCACCCACATAAATCCACTTTCTGGCATGCTTTGCGACATGGCCCAACCATACAAGTTGTTTGCATCCAGGTACGTCAAGTAGTTGGTCGGTTTCAAGGGATCGTAATCTGCTACGTAGGGGTTATTTGCTTTCGCATACTTGTGTGTGATGACAGATATTCCCCCACGTAGGCCTTGTTCAACCATTTGGTACATGTCAATGTCGTTGATCAATTCCAATTTCACCTTTGTCGCTTTCAACATGGCATCCCACGACAGTCCTGGCGCTGTATAGTAGTGAGCAGGATCCAATTCATACGTGTTAAGACATACGTGACGAAAGTTTTCAAACACGTCAGCCAGCAGCAACACATCTGATTTCAGGTACAAGTCATGGTATTCGCCAAATGTAGTACAGTGGAATGTCTCCCACACCTTCTGCGCATGCGCATAATCCTCATCGCTAATGTCTTCTTCACTGAGTAGACTGTAAAACTTGTCTTTGGACGGCAGTTGTGTTTCAGCAAACTTGGATGGCTCATCCACGTAATCATAAGGGTACACTCCCTTTCTCAACAGTAAATCTTGTTGGTTGCTATCGTGAATGTGTGACGTCATGTTATAAAAGTTGTCTTTCCCTTCTGCCGCCAGGTTGGATACTAACTTCTGTAGAGAAGTACTCATGAACTGAAAGCTGTCTGTAAATTTCAGATTGCTCATGGTGAATGCAATATATTTCTCAACGGTGTTGGGAATGACTGTAATCCTTTCGTTTTTGAACTTTCCAATTTCTTCCATGATCAAATGGCTGTCATAGCCTCGTAAATTGTGGAAAAAGACAGGAATGATGAAAGAATCTTCAACATCCTGCTGATCTTTTCGAAGTCGAAATTGTAAATTGCATTCATTATGTGCAGCTCCGCGGTATTTACCATTGATATGATCATGATCTCTCACACGATCTGCCCCTAGAGGCTCATGACAAATGTAACAATCTGTAGCGTTCTTATAATGCTCTTCATCTTCATGAGTCATGACTATTTTCTTTTTCTGCTGTAGACCATGCACAATACGATCACGCTCATTCACCATATGGTCTAAAAAGACTTTCACAGCATTATCGCCTCGATATATGACTGGAGCACGTGTATCATACTGGCTCACAACCACATAGGCAAAGCTGTTTGGACGATGATGTTGATACTTGTCTCCTTCATGCTTTTTCGTGAAGCATTCAAAGTCTGCATAAATGACAAACGGCGCTCGCTGTTGTTTGGCTATATTCTTGAACTTGATGAAGGGTTCCTTGGGGAATGATAAACGTTGTGCGCCATGCTTGCCACACACTTCACGATGCTTGTCTAAAAGATCTTGTCGCATAAACCCATGAAGACAGTTGAAACAATAAAATATTGCATTCTGACGCTTTGTTCGATAAGCCATCAGTCTGCTGAAATTCTTGATGAGGCAGTAATGTCTTGTCTTGTCATTGCTAATCAAAAGCAAGTTAATTTCTCTGACGCTGTTGGCGCTGGTGTTTCGACTGAGTTGTATGGGAACAACGACATCATGTTCATATCCAAACACGTTAATGGACATATCGTTCTCCTTTTCAAACTTTGGAATGTCTGTAATCGGTGTTGGAAATGTCATGTCTTCCACCTTCAATTCGTTCTCAAATAGCTTGTATTGATGCACACGCTGTGGGTCATTGCTTGTTGAAGGGTGAAGGTGAGCCAATACAGACCATAAGAAGCACTTGTTGTCTTTATTCTGAATGTTTAACACCGCCTTTGTAGTCTTTACTTTCTTCGGTAGTGGGATAAAACTGCTCGCTTCCAGTGGCGCTGACGTAGCTGTATGCACTTCAATGAATAATATGTTATCCAACACCCAACCAGAGCCTTGTCGCTCATGTTCATCAAACCTGGTAAACAATTCTTTATAGGCTTCTGGTAAGTCCTTCTCAATATCCGTTGGATTGTATGCTGCATATGTCGGACTACTGATGAAGGCATTATCCACTTGTTCTACCATCACACCTTCAACATTTGGTGTCATTTTCTTGAAGCGTGCATGTACCACAATGTACCATTTCATGCCATGGTTTAACGTCTCTAGCAAATGTCTCTTAATCCGGTTCTCTTGTTGTCGCATTTCAAGTAGCAAATCCGATCCATCTTCAGGCTCAAACCGCCTTTCCTGTGCGTTTTCACCAAGACTCACTCTTCTGCCTCTGCCTACTTGTCCTGTCTCTTTCTTTCTTTGTTCTTCATGAGACACATTTTCCATCTCATCACATGCATGTGTCTCAAATGCATCCAAAGAGGAAAATATCTTGGCGCATTTACAGCAGAGGACTGGATCAGGTCTTTCAACACCATCTTGTACGGTCTTTCGTCTCTTGGCTTCAATCTGCTCAACAAGCTCTTCATGAGCACGTTTCATCCTAGCTGGTTTGCATGTATGTGTCACGAACACTTCCAGAGATGGAAATGTCACATCACAATCATGACAGTAGACTGGTGCCATCGTTGTTGTCTCTTCAACTGCTAGAACTGAAATGAAGTAAAATACACGTTTTACTCTTCCTTTTATACCACTTCAATGGTGTGTTGACTCAGCAGAATGTATCACTAGTTGACATGTTTCACTCATGCTTTTATGCTACTTCCATGTAATCAAAATATGGTGTGTAACTTGTTCAAACTTGTTTCCAAAATGTTAAAATTGCTGACTCAGCAGAATTTTACTTGTGTATATGAATGTCTCACTTACAGTTGTGAAGTTGTACAGCTGCACTGCTACGCAGCAGAGACATCTAGCGGTGAAGTTAAATGGTCTGCCAAATGGTATTCATCCGCGAAGAAGCACTGTAATGGTGA
This sequence comes from Protula sp. h YS-2021, assembly GCA_949752745.1. NCBI lineage: Eukaryota > Metazoa > Annelida > Polychaeta > Sabellida > Serpulidae > Protula > Protula sp. h YS-2021. Next base: position 15,855,573 of record OX457030.1, read on the forward strand.
AATTTTCAGTTAACTATAACGAAAGTTATAACGAAAGTTATCACAATTTTAAGTTAAAATGGCGGTAAAAATACACACAGCCAACTGCACAAATAGCCTATGACTACTTAATGTTAAAACTAGATATAAAACTGACTCAAACAGTGAAAGTTTCATGCAAATCTGTCAATCATAACGAAAGTTATCCCACTTTTTACAAAATTAAAATGACGGTAAATATGCACACAGCTAGCTGCACAACCAGTCCATGACTATGTGAAAACTAGATATAAAACTGAATTAAACAGTAAAATTTTCATGCAAATCGGTCAAGTATAACACTGCATACTGCAACTCCAAGCAGTTAGACACTGCTGCCTCAGAAAAACAAAAAGCCTAACACCGCTGTCTGCATTGTTTGATGACGAAATCTGATTACGCAGTCTGATTACACTGATGACGAAATGCTGCTGATGACGATTGTAGGTTGTATGACGCCATTTTCTTTTCTAAGTAAACACTGCATTTCAAACAAAAAAAAAAGTAGAATAATGGAGTACAAAGAGCAACATAAGCAAAACATTTTATCATGGTGTTGGTATGTATGCATGAGAGTGTGGGGGAAAAAAAGTTGCCGTCAGAAGGTTGAAATACCTATGCGGCTTATGAAATGCTCAGTCGTGGTGTGTGTGTGTGTGTGGAGAGTGTGGGGAAAAAAGTTGCCATCAGAAGGTTAAAATACCTATGCGACTTACGAAATGAAACGCTCAGTCGTGGTATTTGTGTGTGTGTGTGTGTGTGTGTGGGAAATGAAAAAAAAAAAAGAAAAAAAAAGAAGTTTGTTTACTAAGTTTGTTTATAAAGTTTCAATGAGTTTCAATTATGCAAATAACCAAAGTTGGTTTACAAATTTTGTTTACAAAGTTTGTTTATAAAGTTTGTTTACAAATTGTGTTTACAAAGTTTGTTTACATAGTTTGTTTACAAAGTTTCAATGAGTTTCAATTATGCAAATAACCAAAGTTTGTTACAAATTTTGTTTACAAATTTTGTTTACAAAGTTTGCTTACAAAGTTTGTTTACAAATTGTGTTTACAAAGTTTGTTTACAAAGTTTGTTTACAAATTGTGTTTACAAAGTTTGTTTACAAAGTTTGTTTACAAAGCTTGTCTACAAAGTTTCAATGAGTTTCAATTATGTAAATAACCAAAGTTTGTTTACAAATTTTGTTTACAAAGTTTGTTTACAAATTTTGTTTACAAAGTTTGTTTACAAATTTTCAATTATGTAAATAAGTCAAGTTTGTTTACAAAGTTTGTTTACAAATTTTGTTTATAAAGTTTGTTTACAAAGTTTGTTTACACAGTTTGTTTACACAGTTTGTTTACAAAGTTTGTTTACAAATTTTGTTTATAAAGTTTGTTTACAAAGTTTGTTTACAAATTTTATTTATAAAGTTTGTTTACACAGTTTGTTTACAAAGTTTGTTTACAAAGTTTCAATTATGCAAATAACTAAAGTTTGTTTACAAAGTTTGTTTACAAAGTTTGTTTACAAAGTTCACTTTTTATTTATAAAGTTTCAATAAACACTTACCGAAATAGTTGTCACTGGATGCCATCCCTGGATCTGATGTGATCCAATTGTAGTTCTACAACTTTTGCTCCCTTGCTCCACTTACTGATATGACTGTCACAATGATTATGACGTCACAATCATCCGTTCCTATGCAGTGGTTCTCATAGAGGTCATGTCGTTTCTTAATTCTTTGTATGCAGTGGTTCTCATAGAGGTCATGTCGTTTCTTAATTCTTTGTGTGCGGTAGAACCAACGTTTTCACCCTACTAAGAAAGAAATGGAATCCGCTGAATATTTGCTGAGATATATCGCACACAAAATACTCAGGTCCATAGCTGCAACAGCATTCTTTTTTTATTTAAAAAAATTCTCCATTTTTTTAAATTTTATAATGAAAGAAAAGTAACCATACCTCATAAAGCTCCAAGATATGGTCTTTCTTTGTGAAAAAGAAAGGGATAATTTATTGAATACTTACTGAGATATTGTGCGACGGGTTGTCGTTCGGACGAGCGTGGTGACAGGGGTATAATCATAGGATAATATGTGAAAAAACATGATCTTTCTTTATTGAAGAAAGAAACGGAATCCATTGAAAACTTGCCGAGATATGGCGCGTGCAGCAACGTGACAGCAACTATTTTTTATTTCCGATAGGGAAATGATATGATATCTCACATAGCGAATTAATATCAATTTGGATGAGTAACGTCACGTGCAAAACCAAGGATTCGTGCAAAACGAAGCAAATATTTTGCCGCCGGAACAATTAAGCCGTTCTGGTGTCATTATGACACCACTTGATCGCAAAAATGACGTCATGAATGTGAACTGGAAACGGCCTCAATTGTTATCGTGATAAAGAACCCAGTGACGTTAAAACAACGTACTTTTACCGACAAATCGTCTGTGGGAACTGCCTACAATGCGTTATTAACTACAACGCTAGAGAAGAACGACTACAGCATACTAGCAAAATGACAGTAGTATTGCTGTGTAAAAGATAGTGCTAGAAAAGCAGCCACTAAGAAATGTGAACTATGGCCCAATACTTTGACTAACATGAATAAACAACACAGTATGTTTTTAGCCTTACGTCTTAACTCCCGGAAGCATTCTGATTTGCTGCCGTGTTTTGTCATATTTGTGTAGCCAGTAACTAATGAATAAGCACAATGATGTCCGGCTCGAGACGTTCTCCAACTTTCGCTGAATTTCATGTATTAAAAGGATATATTTCAACGTCTGTCACTACCATAAATAGGTGAAAATTTGGAGATAAAATGTTGTTAAATGCATTTTTACATGGATTTATTTTAACTTGGATATATGCTGAAACAGGTAAGCAAAATAGGACATATTTCCAATGTGTTTGGATATCTGTGTGTGTGTGTGTGTGTGTGTGTGGAGGGGGGGGGGGGGTTGTTGGATTGGGGTGCAAAGGTAGGGAGGGGCAAGAGGGATAGGTGCTGCCTGGCCGGAGGATGAACACACAATTTTAATCATGTACATTTACTAATGGGTGGCGCCGCATCATTTCAAAACCCTATGATAACTGCTGTTAACTCAACAAAAAAAAAAAAACAAACAAAAAAACGCGCGATTCTCCATTGGTTTTATGCCCCAGGATCGCGCCAAATTAAGCGCCCACACCACATCCGGATTACAAGTATTTTAATCGTTCGGTTTTTTTTTTATTGTCAGAACGGGTTCCATCGATGCATGACAAACGAAGTTATTTGAGCATTTGCTGATGCAGGGCCGTTGCCCATTCCCCATACAGGGCCGTGGATTGTCTGATAGGCTACCCCTCAGCCATAGAGGGGTGTGGGTTGTTTGATGGGTCACCCCTCACCCATACACTGCCGTGAATTGTCTGACCGGTGCCCCCTGTCCCAGACAGGGCCGTGATTTCTCTGACGGGTTTTTCCCTCCCACATACATGGCTGTGGATTGATGGGTTCCCCCCCCCCCCCATACAAGGCTGTTAGATTGTCTGACGGGCTGCTCCCTCCCACATACAGGGCTGTAGATTGTCTGATGGGGTTCTCCCTCTCCCATACAGCGCCGTGGATTGTCTGATGGGTTGCCCCCCCCCCCCCCCCCCCCACACGCAGGAGCGTGGATTGTCTGATGGGTTGCCCCTCCCCCATACAAGGCCGTGGTTTGTCTGATGGGTTGCCTCCCCCCCTCGCCCCCCTGCCGCATAGTTACAGCTTGATCCGATTAAAAAAAGGAACTTTCACAAGAATACGCAAACAATAGAAACTGTTACATTAAAAAGGTATATTACTACGCCGTGGCAGACCTCGATACTCTTGGGAAAATGCTTTGCTTTTCTCTCACGCTTAATAATCTGAGGTTTTTCTCAAAAAGAATAAAAAATTGTTACAAGAATTTTAGGCTAAATCGGGCTTATTGAAAAATAATTATCAGAAGACTGCAAGTGTTTGACAGAAAGTTGAATATTATATTTGTAGCCCCTGCCTGGGAGAATGGAGAACTGCGTGAGGTGTTAAATTCTTCTACAGCAGTCATATGCTACCAACAAACACCGCAGCCAGACAAGTATTTGATTGACGTGGAGGTGCTACTGGAGAAACAGGTCTCCGTTTTTAATTAATAGGCGAAAAAATTTTTAAATCTTGCTCCTCATTCCCTGCCCTCACACTTAAAAGATAAACGATAGACGTTATTTGTAATATATTGTTAATATGGGATAATGATTTTTATCACGATATCATGTATATTTGGGGAAAACAAACACCCCGTTCTATATGTCACTAAATATGCGCTGTTTTTTTTTTTCAGAACGATTATGAAAATCAAAGTCCGGCAACAGTGTTACCGGAAAACCGTGTAAAAATTGTACAAGAGCTACAGCTCACACGGGACGCTTTTACAGCAATGCTAGAGATCGAGAATGACGAAACCTCAGAGATGGGTGATATCAACGTGGAGTTTCAAATAACAAGTACCGACGGATCATCAGAGATCGCCAATGATCGGTTTTCTATTGGTAAGGCTTCTTGAACTAACAATAGACAGCAGATGATGCACACGCTGTTCCCTTTTTAGTTTCTTATCCGAATCTTATTTTAAGGTCAAGGTGAAGCACGTGTTTATTTTGAATCTCATTTAACTTTTTAAAACTCTGGTGGAAATGTTTTTTTTTCCTTTAAATAACATGCGATAATTTTAATACATGTTGTTGAAGATTCTTTTATTCAAGTTTAAGGTGTAATAGTAACGAAATAAAATGAGAATGAAGCACCAATTCAGCAGAAAAGCAAGAGCCCTTTCTACCATTTAAGCAGCTTTCATGAAAGTGAGATGAAAGTATCAATAAACATGCCTCTATATTTTTTATACAAAGTATGCACGATTTTAGACAATGGTTTAACATTTTTGGATTCAGCAATGGATGATGTTTTTTTTTTTTTTTTTTTTTTTTTTTTGTTGTTGTTGTTTAGGGGAACCTGAATACGATGGTTTTGAAATTGTGAACGATGAATTAAAGCTGGGACGAAACCAGTCAGGTTCGATTTTCTGGCTTGTAATTCCGTATTCCACTGCTGCTCCAAACCGAGACACCCTGTACAATTTTGGCGCAAAGTTGGCTTATCACACAGACGGATCTGACGTCACTCTACAATTATCGCCGGTTACTGTCACTGTCAAGCCCAACCCTAAACTGACCGTACGTTATTTCCATGAAAGAAATGCCCAGAGTAATATATTGACATCTCAAGAGAAATCCATTGTTCCGTTCAATCTGGCTGTCATGGTAATAAACAATGGCTACGGCGTTGCCAGGCAACTTAACTTATCGCACGGTCAGCCGGAAATGTTGAAAAATGAAAATGTTTCACCTACATGTTCACAAACATCTTTCCTGACTGTAGACTGTGGAGACATTGTCTCATTTGAGACAAAGACAGCCCATTGGCTGGTCAATTCTACAATAAAGGGATCATTTTACAACTACAGCACAACGGTTCATAGCATAAACGCGCTACAAGATCCTCAGTTATCGCTCATTCACGATCTCAGTTACCACGACATGATTCATCCAGTAAGGATTGATAGAGACCCCAGCGATGATGACCTAGCAGATTTCCTGGTCAATGATATAGCTGATCAATACGACATACCCGATAAGCTATACGACAGTTCCAGTGCTTCCCATGTTTACGATGTTCATGAGGCTACAGTTGTAAACATCTCCAGCCTTGCAGCAACTTCCGCTGCAGTTTCTTCAATAACTTTAATGGTTAAAGCTTTTACAAATCAGTGGTTTTATATTCGATTTGAAAATAATATAACGAGTGCTGACGCAAAGGACAAACAAATTTTGCAAGTCGTCGGCTCAAATAGAGGTCGATTATTAGTTGGCAAAAATGTTTGGCAGACTAGTCATATACTGGATAGTTTTCTGATTCATATGTTGGACTTTGTGAGAGGTAATCCAAGTCAGAGTACTGAAGTGGAACTGAAATATTCGCTCATTTATTTTCCCGAAAACAACGCACCACAGTTCAATGCAACAGAGTACGGAGCGACTATAGCAAGCGATACTCCGATCAACGCCTATGTCTTAACCGTCCACGCCTATGATGTCGAACCTGGGGTTCTAAAATTTGAAATCAAAAATCCTGATTTAGTTCCGTTTCGAATTGTTTTTTACAACGGAAGAGTCTATGTCAAGGAAAGTCCATTGCCTGTAGGGGAAATTGAATTCGAAGTTGTGATTAGTGATTTGGCAGTTGAATCTAAAAATGCAACAACTAAGGTGCATATTAACATCAAAGATGACATATCATATTATACAACTTCGCATCCAATGACAGTGACGTCACATCCTGTTTCAACGTCAACATTGGCGCAGGATTTATCCAGTGCCTGTGTGTGCGATAACAACACAATGTTACTTATATTGAGCCTCTTAGTCCACATTTTGTATTCCTTGTCAATGTTACACTAGTTTACTTAATAAATAAATTATTTAATAAAATTATTGATTCCTTATGTTTATCAGCTGCTTCAATCTCCGTCTTGTTATTCATATCAAGCTAAATGGTGTTTCCAGTTGGTGTATTTCTAGTGTAAGATGTTGGACTATCACTGAATACTCATAATCACCGAGTACTCGTAATTCAAACACATGTCGACACTTCAACGTCTATCTGCATACTGAACTGTTTTGGTAAGCGACGCGATAAACATTCAAAACCACGTAGAACAATGTCACCGCAAATAATCCTGCGTTTGCGAGGGCCGTCACACAGAATTCTACAAAAATCGTTGATAAAATTCATGCCAATTGCTTCAAAACTAAACGCAACATAGTTCTTCACATGTTATATCCCAGTAGATGTTCTGACGTCGAGAAAACGTTGATTTGAGGTTGTTTCAGTACCAGGCCAAATCGCAGCCTTAAATCTGGTTGTCATTTAGCTTTGATTGGTTGCGACCATAGAGCAACGTCTTTGACACAACGTTGAATAGACGTTGGATAAGCAACGATGTGTATAGACGTGGATTTTTCCCCATAAAATCCCACTTTCGCAACATTAAAGCTGGATATAATTTGGTTGTGACGGCATATGCGACCACAGATCAACGCCAACTGAGTGACGTTTACATCATTGACCATACGTTTGATAAAAACGCTCTTTAGATGTAACGTTGATCTTCGTTGCCGAAAACGCATCCTTTTCCGACTCTTAATTAAAGGTTCTGACCTAACATTGAAAACATTTAGAAAAGTCGACGGCTCATGTAGACGTCGAAAAATAGACGTCAAAATCAAATATAAATGATCGCGTCAGAACAAACAAACAAACAAACAAACAAAAAAAAAAAAAAAAACAAAAAAAAAAAAAAAAACAAAAAAAAAAAACAGTCGTGTTAACAATCACAGGAAATTAAGTTTGGTACTCGTTATGACTGGCTGCTTTGAAAAATTTACGAAAATCATTACATAAAGCATGGGTATTCAGAAAAGTGCCAGTTTTTACCGCCTGCTTTTGAAACATATTCGTGCAAATTGACTTCATGCATATCCTGTGTTAACCGATGACACAAAGGAAACTTTGACGGAGCGATCACCACTAATCCTTATGATCATTAGTGTCTAGACGTGATGTGATTGCTATTTTCGCGACATCGATATGACACTCTCCCGACACGTTCAAATAAGTGGGTAGGTAGATGTTGTGAAGTTGATGGGCTGAACCCCCCCCCCCCCTCCCTCCTCCTCTTTTTTGCAACTGCAGAAAAAAAGATCACCTCTGTGAAAACATTGGCTACAAATCCCGCTCCCTCCACCTAAAAAAAAAAAAACCAAAGAAAATGACCTGCTGGTCAACTAGTCCGATTTTCATTTCGCTGGTGGTCATATGATGATGACGGTGGGGATTTGGCATGCACCTTATTTTTGCCATACTCAGATTTTTGCTACGTATACTTCCACAATCATAGAAAATCCGACGTTGATAAACCGTTAAAATGTTTACTGGGATCAATAAATTATAAACGCCACAAACATTACTGTGGCGGTATATTACCCTATTTGACCGACAGAACGCCCATACCCGGTTAAACGCCCATGTCCCAGCGCCAATCTGCTCGGTGAAACGCCCAGCACCCATTTCTTACAAAATTCATTTTAAGCGCCCTGGGCGTTCCTGAGGTCTAGGATGATAGTTATCAGTTACAACAATCTGTAAGAAATGGAAAACCTGTGGAAAGTCGAAATACCATTTATAACGTAAAAACAATTTATTAGAAACAGTAGTGGTGATCACAAGTGGGAGACAAGCATATGTCTCTGGTATATTCGGCTGCTTTAGCCCTAATCGTCTCAGGGGAGTTCGCGTGACAAGATTATGGCGAAAAAAAAGGAATCGTACCGAAACACTTTACCGAATCGTTCGAATTCAATAAACTTGGGGATTGAAAATCTCCCAGTGTAACAATACGATTTAAACTAGTACAGTAGTACATTAAATTCAAAAGAAACAAGCTAGTAATAGTTGTTCAGAATGCTACATAAGACAGGGAATAGTATCTTATTAAGGGAATAGTCTTACTGTACTGCAGACACTAAGATACTAAAAGAGTGAAAGATATTCTGTTTTTATTCCACATTAACTACAACAACTTTGAACGACTATGATCGTTGGAGTACATTTTCTGCACTGATATCACGTTGAATAATTTGTTAAGAATTCTGACTGATAATAACGTGTTAAGAGCTGCAGTTAAAATATAAATAAAGTTATTCAATAGATTCAGACACATCGGATTGTTTTCTTCAAAACATGTAATTAGTAAAACAAAACCAACACTTAAAATCAATTTTAAATGATAACACAAGTGCAATACCACATCGCTGAGTTGCTTGAGCGCCGTAAGGGAACAAATTACTAAAATAAATAAGTCCATTTTTTTTTACTTAGCATTGACTACGTCACTGACATTCATAATCATACTTTTAGGACTGATACCAGAAGAAAAAAAGTTAAATATACTTTTTGCATTTACAACTGTTTACTTTTCAATGCTGACAGTCGGAAGGTTTAGACTACAATAACAGCAGTTAGCGCTTCGGCTATCCAAGATACATTCGCGTTTTCATATAGTCAAACCTCATGTTCACAACCTTCAAGAACTTAGAATGCCAGATCTTAATATTAGAAATTCTTTTACAGTGCAAAATACTGTAAAAATTATTTGCACAGTTTTACGAATTGTTTTACAGAGTCCTGCAGTTTCCTGGGTCAGTTTGCCCGTAGCATTCATTATGTGTGAGGTATGAGTGACATTTCAAGTAAGTATTGATTTCTGGATTATCTACATGTGTTCGTTGTTCGACTTCCTAAATTATAACGTCGAAGTCAATATCTATAAGTAAAGTACTCGGTCTTCAACTAAACTAAACCTGATTGTGTTCTGGTACCTAACACTTGATAACAGTACGTACAAATAAAACAAGATAATATTTATAACTATGATAAAAACACTGACCAAACAATCAATGCAATAGATATAGGCGTTATCTTTGTGGATACCAGTAGTTTGTTGTGTTATCAATATAAACAAAAGGGCAGCTTATGGACAACTTCTTTTTGTCAAAGTATCAAAAATAATTAAAGTCTAAATATGCTGTGGAAACTGAGCGTTGTATTAGCGGCAGCAGCAGCTTATGTATACTACACCAGGGATACTTTTAATCCAGGTAGAGCAAAAGTATTGTCAATTTAATGATATATATATATATATATATATATATATATATATATATATATATATATATATATATATATATATATATATATATATATATATATATATATCATAATCAGATATATATACGATTCGTCTATATATATATATGAATCAAAACTGCTTTTATATAGAATACATTGAAAGATAAATTGGTTTTAATTTCGATTAAGTCAAGACAGATCTTGCAAAAGTTTAATTATTTCAAATTTGATACAATACATAAAGTAAAAAGTACTTCTGCAAAAAGACCTTAAATCCCTTTCACTTTTAAACAGAAGCAACATTTGTACAAGCTGCGTTTTTTGTGATGAGCCTGGAATAAAATGCACTTCAAAAATTAATATTAGGTGTGATTTTTGTTTAGCAAATTATAATAAATTGCATTTTCATTTTTTATAGTTTTACAAGTTGGAAGCATTGTTCATTACTGTTCTCCCCCCGACGTTGTATTATAATATTTTGTTTGAGGAACAGATATTTGTGCAACTCTTGTAGATTACTTGAGGAACAAAAATGTACTGGTAACTGGGTCGTCAAGAGGAATTGGAAAAGCTCTAGCGATAGAATATGCCAAGCTCGGAGCTAATGTTATGCTAACAGCCCGCGGTGAGAACGAACTGAAAAAGGTATACTGTCAATGCATAGATATCTATAAAGCTACAGTAAACTAAGTTATACAAGTTTTTGACCGTTAAAACAAGTTTTGCTTCTATAATTTTGGGCAGACAATACTGCGACAATTTTCACTCAGTGCAAAGATTTATTAACACTTGGCAAGCTGTTAGCTTGCAAGGGTTATATGAATTTGTGCGTACTTTTTTTTTGAAGTTTTCCGTTTTTTGTGTCTTTTTCTTCTCTGACACTATGGGCCCTGCGACCATGAAACTTGGGACTTATGAAGAGCTTGATCTGAACGTGTGCATGTTACTTTTTATTTTCGTCTTCGATTTCATTTTCTTTGTTAAAACGCTATATGAATGGGGTGTATTTTTTGCAAGTAAATGCGGAGCATTTAACGTACAGCACAGAACATTACACAGTTGCTCAGCTTTGTGCGAGCTCTCACTGCGTAAACAGATAACACAGCGCATGACTGATCAGTCAATCAAACCTTAAGTCAACAAAAACCAAAAACTACTCGGCTTATAAGACGTATTCAAGCTTTGTTGTTTGCTAATATATTTAGCTGGTATTAAGTTATCAACCTATGGAGTTTTGTTCTTGACAGTGGTCCGATTTTTTAGAATATTATAAGCCGCATACATGCTCTGCCATAAGCTCTGTATATAGTTGTATAACACACTGTATGCATGTTGTAAAATACTTTATATTATTCAAGAAATAACCCATTGAAGGAAGTATTTTTGCGTTTTAATTTTTGTCAAGTGTTTAACATTTCGCTAGCGAGATGCGTTTCTAGTTTTTGTCTTGCTCTATTTTAACAGGTTTTACAGGAGTGCAAACGTGTTGGACGTAAGGACGCAAAGTTTGGTTACGTAATTGCAGATATGATAAAATACGATGAAGTCGCAGACACTGTTGTTCAAGTAAGTACGGAATTATTTGTTGACAAGTGGCATATGCTTCAAAGTTTGCAAAATGTGATGCTTGCGACATGGCCATAACATCAAATAAATTATAACAGTATGCTTTGTTTTAAACAATTTTCATACTGCATGAACTGGATGTGAATCACAGCCGAAACCTAATCTTACCATTTTTAAAGTACAGACAAATGTTGTGCGTGTTTATTGAGTGTACTTATGTTTTGGTGAACAGTAGATGATGTTTTCCCACTTATCTTGCAGTCATCCCCTAATACACATGTAGCCCTCTATTTTCTTTTTCTTTAAGTGATTTTAAGTGTCAAGGTGCATGTTCCTGATTTTACACTAATTGCTATGTATTTCTCTTTAAATTAAGAAAACTCTCGAGGCACTTGGAGGATTGGACCAAGTTATTTTGAATCATGCCTTGTTATCAGGCATGGGTGCAGCATGGTCTGGGACGACTGATGATCTATCCAACATAGTCGACATGATGGCCATTAATTTCCATAGTTATGTATATCTGGCCAGTGCAGTAATGCCTCACCTAGCTAAGAGCCACGGACAATTAGGCGTCATCAGTTCGTTAGCAGGTACAATTTTTCTCATAGAAATAGCTGCAGTCTCGAAAATCAGGGAATGCTGTCACACTGACACTCTCAAAGTAGAATCGCTTTGTGTGCTCAAACCTTTTTTGTGAAATATACACAACCTTTAACAAGCAATAATCTAACCGATTTTATCACCTTAAAACACACGCATATGTTAAAAGATTGTGCTCTAATGCACATAATTTTGTGTGTGTATTTTGTTCTTTAATTAAAGCAAGCAGAATTCTAAGTGACATATTTTATAGGTATTAATCCAATAACTCTGGGCAAAACTACTGGTGTTTATTGAACAACCTAACTGTTATTGCAGGAAAGATTGAATCTTACGGGGCGGCTCCGTATTGTGCTTCCAAATTTGCTTTGGATGGCTTTTTCAGCACGCTTAGGCTAGAGGGGCAGATCGAAAAACAACCAGTTTCAATTACTGTTCACAACTTAGGCTTAATAGGTAAACATTTCCAATTGTTCGATTTGCCGAACCTTTGGGTTGCTACTGCAAGGCTTCATATAAAAAGATAATCCTTATTTACTAGTGATTTCTTGTAATATTTTTTAAATTATTCTAACTGTGGATAGATTATCTCAAAATGTATAAATTTATATGCTAATGTATGTCCATCGCTGGACAATTTTTCGTTAACATTTCAGGTACTGAAAATATTGGTGATCACATTCAAATGTTTATCGATAAGAATAACTTGGACAAAGACAAAGTAATGGCAATGACGCCACCACCAGCGGATGTCCATGCCACGGCACTAGAAGTGATCAAGGCTACGACTCGGGGAGATCGCGAGCTATATTATCCCGCAATCTATGGACTCAATACGAGACTGGTTCCCATTATACGACATACGATACCATCTGTACTGTACACTGATATCAATGCCTTAAAGAAATCATAGATAAACCTAATGTGCAACAATTTGAGTAAAAATGAATTTTTATTACTTGGACATTATACATTTGACTAAAGATGAGATAGCAGGGCGTAATTCATTCCCGTTTCTATTGCAAGAAAGACTGTTAATCTTACGCCAGAGTAATGTATGGCCTGTGATGATCTTTGGTGTCCAGCTGCAAATTCATATCGATGCTCTTAAGAAGTGATCGCTATACAAATCAACCAGAAATTCTCTTGACTCACCTTGCAAAATAAAATCTATGTGTTTACGAAATTATTTACCAGGTAATAAAAGCATGAAATTCCTTTTTTAAACAAAGTAACCAAAAATATATTCTATTTAAGGTGCTTGCTAAGAATTATCCATATGAAGTAGGATATTAGTAGCTTTGAAAATTTAATAGTTATTGATATCTGTGCCTAAATGCATGGAGCATATAATTCGGGTTAGAGAAATTATCATAGCTGTCTGATGTGAAAAAAACAATGATTTCTTCAGATGAGGAGTAAAATGTTCAAAATAATTTTAGTAAGAAAATTGATCATAGCTGTCTGAAGCCAAAACCAACGTTTACTTATTTTAAGCTCAGTAATTTTTTTAATATCTTGCCATTGTATTTAAAACGGCTAAACAAAGCAGATATGTTAGTTAATGAGTTACTATGAGTTTGAGCTGACAATTTTTCAATACATTTTATAGTTTCTCCCAAAAAATAGGAAGAGAAGGAATACTTCTACAAAATTAAAAATATATAACAAACGCTGCCCAGACAAATGTAACGTTCATGTTTACATTGTAAAAACAAAATGTTTATAACTAGCCAATAATAATGAGTAACTACGACGAAAAGTTTTAGGTCTTGTGGACATCGCCTTAGTGCGAGTAAATAGGCTATGCATACTCGCCGCTATATCGCGCTACTCAGTCAATTTGTGTTACACTTGATCTGGGAAAAGTAATATACTTTGTCAAACAGGCTTGGCTCAAAAACGTCACATAAATATCACAATGTTTTGGGAATAGTGAATAATAATTGATGAAAAGAAAACAGGTCATTGTTAAACGATAATTTAGTACGGATTATTTTATATTTCAGTTTAATTTTATTATCCATATGTATAAAACGGATATAAAGTGTAAATAATTCCGAACAAAAATGTCCTCAACATTACTCTGTCTAATTTACTGACCCTTGAATTCGTTTTGTTATTTAATTAACTCAATTAAATAAAAGAAGCAGATATTATAGTGAATATATAAAGTTGAGCAGTTATAGATATTGTTTTGAAATTGAAAAAGAAAAACATGAACAGTAAAGCATTAGATTTAGAATTAAAGCGTTTAGCAAACGAGAAAAGACGCCACATTTCAACCAACAAACACCGGGCTTTTGAAGTGAGTACAAAATGGACAAACAGCGTCAAGCGCGAAAATCAAAAGCTACAAAAAACTTTGGAGGAGTTAAATAAAAGGAAACATTTGTCAAAAACTCGGCATGAATATGAGAAAATACGCTTGAGAAGGGAACTGCATAGTGATATCATACAGCGTACGATACCACTACAGGCCGTGGACATCCCGAGAGATAAGATAGCCCATGAGTACCTGAGGAGAAAGAGGCCTGTCTATGAGCCTGTACCGCTGTGGGTATTATGGGATACATCACGTGATGAACACAACGAACACATGCTTGTCAAAGTGCGCGTCTATGACTTCGTGCGGAAGTCGAACTCAGTGCCATTTAATCTTTTCCCTGACATTCAAAATCCGTAATCATTTTTTTTAAAATAGTAAATACACATGCAAATATTACACAACTTCTGTGCTATAGAAAACATGCATAAAGCAAAGAAACCAGAGGTGTTTGTGATGAAAAATGACACGTGATTATCCTGACAAAACAACATGACTCAGCTGTCTCAGCTGACGAAAGCTTTATAATTTATAAATTCGACCTGTTATGGAAAAAATATAGATGCACCGTTCAGTTTCTAAGCTATATAACAATTTGAAACACAAATCATCCAAATTGTAAAGGCAAAATTCCTTAATCTCGTGTTTTGGGCGGGCGACTAGCTGATTCTTTCTGTACAATATTCGGCCATGCCTAATTATTTACAAGTGATTGGCAGTGGATATATTGGAGTAATTTTGGGATAAAATTTACTTGAGTAAGCTGAGTTTTTATAAGCAAGAAAGTAGTCTGTATGTGCCAAATACAACATTTACATCTTGGCTTGATTATTATATTTTACATTATATAACTAATACCGTTTTGATACTTTAAATAATTCAATCACACAACTTAAATATACATCAGAACACCGAAAATCGAACCTTAATTGGCGAAAGTGGCTCGATTTCCTGGGTGGTCTGATCCCGGGTTTATGGTGTATATGTAGAGTTAAAAACACATCATGATCTAATATTCCTGCTTTGTGCATTCTCACTTAGAAGTCTTCATGGAGACATTCATGATGTGTAGACCAACTAAGATTACATTACGCTTCATTGGATCGCTTTGCAATGCCTTCAATGTAACTACGCCTAACATGACGCATAAGTTGCAATCTGACGCCTTCAGCTGTTGTGAGCGCTTGCTCCTGTCCAGCTAAAATAAAAACAATGTGTGGTAATGAAATATATCACTTGACATTATTTCACGAGCAAATCTTTCGATGAAAATCTCGTCGCTGTTTATTACAAGAGATTGGCTAAATATTGGACTAATTATCAACTCAACCAGTTGGCTCTTGCACGTTTGTTTTGTTTACTTTCGTACTTTGTTTGCTTTTTACCGTATAAAATCTGAGTATTTTTTAAAATAGGAGCAAATGGTGACACAGATGGTGACTGAATTCAGGTACTTTACCTGGTTGCCCTCTGTTGTTGTGTCCAGCGTGAACTGATACTGTAGGAGTCTCTGCTGATTGGTCCACTCCTGATGTCTGCACTGTTCCTCGTGGCTGGGCTTCTGTTGCTTGGTCCACTCCTGGTGACTCGGTTGTCCCCGGTGACCCATATGCTTCCGGCGTCTCGGTGGATTCTGGTGATTCGGTTGTCCCCGGTGACCCATATGCTTCCGGCGTCTCGGTGGATTCTAGTGACTCGGTTCTCCCTGGAGGCTGTTCTGTCCCTGCTGACAAGGAGGATAACGGTATTTCTCCTTCAGCTGGCCCAGTACTCAAGCCGGAAGCTTGATCCCCGGGTGTATCTGCTTCATCTTCCTGTCCCGGGGATGGTTTTCTAATTCTGTTAAGTATTTGTATTTCTACGGCACGTAATTCGCGAGGAATCTGTGTTTGGTTGGTGGGACTATTGTACCCTGCTCTTCCGGTGTGGCGCTGCGGTACCCCGCGGGCTGATGCGGAATCCGGCTGAAACATATCGCCGATTGGAATGGTTCCGATGACGACATTACACGGCGTTTCGCAGCTGCTGCAAAATCCCTTGGCCGATAACTGCAATCGTTTGGGTACAAAAAATCTGTATTACTTGGAATACATGAATTAAATAATTATTTTAATTTAAAAGAAAAAATTTACAAAAAATAAACAATTAAGTTCTTATTTGGAAAGGCCGAATGTTCATCTATGAAAGATATGACTATACTAGAGGCTCCTTAAAGGTGAAATACTATTTCTGTTAATAGATACAGGAACCACCCATTTCAATCTTGCCGCAAGTATTTTTTTGTACTGCAAATCGCTTAAAATTTCTCATAAACTACAACTGGATGTGGTTAGTCGGCAATGAACTGATTACTTAAATTGGTAGTCAAAGTCTAGAAGAGGACACACATGATCGTGGCGAGGACATACATGATCGTGACGAGGACACACATGATCGTGACGAGGACACACATGATCGTGACGAGGACATACATGATCGTGAGGAGGAATACATGATCGTGACGAGGACATACATGATCGTGACGAGGACACACATGATCGTGACGAGGACACACATGATCGTGACGAGGACACACATGATCGTGACGAGGACATACTTACGCAAAGCTGATATTTGACTGTAATGAGGACACAGTGTGGAAGACCAGATGGCGCCACATCCGGTACAGATACCTCGTGCGTAAACTGCTTGCTCTGTCTAGAAGGCACATCTCCCAACTTGTTCTTAAGCAACGTTTTTTTATCTATACACCGGCTACCCCTAGTCGCTACTTCTACTGTCTGTAATCAAATGGAATCCTGTTACATAAAGGTCAAGTTTATTGCCAATTTTGTTTTACTTACTCTTGAGATGTGCTGTTCAATCGTCGTCGTCGTCGTCGTCGTCGTCGTCGTCGTCGTCGTCGTCGTCGTCGTCGTCGTCGTCATCATCATCATCATCATCATCATCATCATCATCATCATCATCATCATCATCATCATCATCATCATCATCACCACTACCACCACCACCACCAAACCGCCATCATCATAATCATCATCATCATAATCACCATAATCATCATAATCATCATCATCATCATGCTGTAATTGTTATTGTAACTATTACTATTAGTAGTTTCACCTGTTTTAGCGTGTAATAGGCCTCGAGTTTCGACCCTGATTGGTTCTCCACAGCGGCGCTGAAGGTGATAAGTTCGCGCGGTACATAGCCGCTCTTGTTGAGAACTAGGCATAACTTGACAGGTCCGCTTGTGCAACAGCCTGTTGTCTCCACCGCCCGACTCCGCTGTGGCAGCTGTTGGTTTGTTAAACAAAAACGTTCGAAAATCTACGTGAAATTTACCAGATTTCTAATAATTTTTTTCAGCAGTTTTTCAGCTTTGTTTGATGAGCATTTTGAATTTCTTTGATAAGAATTATAAAAAAACAACAACAAATTAGGTAACATGGAAATAAAAACTAAATTATTTGAGTAGTCTTTGCCTGCTACTACGCATTATTGCAACACTGCTGCAACAACAATTGAAATAAAGAATATCTTACCGCTAGAAATGAGAAAGGCCTGAGATCAACCAACGGTTTGACGATAAATGGCACTTTCAATTTTTTATTCAATCTCCAACTGCGATGGAATGTGCCCTTTATGAAATATTCTGTTTTTCCAACTTTTCCTTTAAAAGATGGTGGCAATTTCTTGGGTAGTGTGAAAGCAAATGTGTACGTATGTTCACCAGCCGAGAGAGCCATCTCTTCTGAATTGTCTAGAAAACAACATTACTATTGCATGTATCAACTGTGCAGATACACGCAAGAAATATCAATCTCAATAGATTTAAAAAGAAAAAATAGGTTAGACATGGTGTTCGGATCAGTGTGCAGCTGACCACGACAGTGATAACTTGGTAAACTGAACATTAAATGTGGAAAGTCCGTTATTAGCATCAATTGTTTAAAATGTAAACAACTGCAGTAAAACCTCATTCTAGACAAACCCTGAAATACCGGACAACTGCCAATACCGGACAAGAATTCTCAGTCCCGTTTTTTCCCTATTGGTTTACACGACCCCTAAAAACCGGTCACCTCTATACACCGGGCCAAATCCGCCAGTCCCCCCTTGTCCGGTGTAGGCAGGTTTTACTATATGTGATAACATTCATTTTACATTCTGTTTGAGCAAAGACCCGTTGTTATATCAAATGTAAAACAAAAAATACTAAATTAAAATTACATTCGAGGAAACTACAGTTTCATATTTTCCTCTGTTTTTTTGTAAGTTATAAGTATAAAAATGATACTACTGCTCACTGCTGCCAAATAGATAGAGGTTCCCGTCAAAATATTTCTCTCGAATTCTATAAATGTGGTGTGTTTTTCCCTTGGTATGGACCCAAGTAGCTCGAGCTGCGCCATAAAACTGCAAAAACAGGCCTGAAAAAGTAAAAATTAAAACGGCCCAAACTGGAATGTGACCTAGGTCCTTATTTTGCAGAAAGACAGTCCCTTGATCATTATCATTATCATTATCACTATCTATTACAACTGCATTTGTAAATTATCTTTAATGAGGTCCAACAAGTGTAAAGTGGATGAAAAAAAACCATCAAATATATTCGCTTCCTCTTACAAAGTTTTTTTTTTTGAAGCGGGAGGTGTCACTAAAAATGAATTTCCCAAAATGTATCCCCCGACTTGTTTACCACAGTCCCGAACCTCAGCTCCAAATTGCTTCGCTCCACTGCAGATATTTACTCCCTGCACTCCCATCCTTTTGGCCTTTGTCTCATGCCGAATTATGCCAGAGCGTACCTTTCTTTTCTCCATAAGTGAACAACTTGTCAGATCTGCCTCTGCTTTACGACGAAGGGGTTTCCGGGAAAAAGGTAATACATACTTTAAATTCCCCTTACCAGAATAATGCTTACATTGTAAATAAAAAAACGGCAACGAAAGAATAAAAGAATACTTACGACTGGCTTAATAGTGCAGTGTGGACACCTACCTTTTGACATGCATGGAGACGTCAGTTTCAGAATCACTTTTCCAGCAATAATTTGTCCAGGAAAAAACGATTTATAGATATTGTTTGTAATTTGAATTTCCATAATTTTAGCGCCCATTTTGCGGAATGTTTTTTTTTCGTTGTTACTCCAGTTTATGATCGCCGAAGCAGTTACGCACTTCCATGCAACTGACTGAACTTGTTTACTATTTTATCTAAATGCAAGGCTATTGATCACGTGAATGTTGTGCTAAATATGGCAGTGAATTGGAGAGATTAACACAAATGTGGAGTGGGTATATATATAGAGAGATATAGCCCTTTATGTTTGGAACCAGAACAGAGAATCCAGCTGTAACTTGTTTATTACGGACAGCTAAAAACTTAGGTATGGACAATAACTCCCATTTGGAAACTTCGTTTTCAAATAGGTATAATACGATAATTCATTTTCATTTTTTCCGCTTTCTTTTTAACTCGACAGTTTCCAGGCGTCTCCTCTCAAGCTATTGGGCACAGGAAGACAAAATTTATGACATCACTGAAGGCGACGAAATATAACCGGAATCGCAAAAATCTCTTTTGTGGTTGAAAGAAGGGGGTCACCCCGTCGTCTAACGGAAACAGGTCCACTTCTGCAATAATAACTATTTTCTCAATTTTATTTGAATGAAAAAAAAATTGAAAAGTTATTTTGCAAAAATTAATCATTAAATCAAATAATCAATTGTAATATTCATTAAATGTTCAGAACGATCTAACTGGTGAAATATTTTCAAATGTTGATTATTACTTTTTTCCAAATCACTAAAGATGCATATTTTATTTATTAATGTTTTGATTAAATCAGCCACAGAAACAAATTTCACGTCCTGCTGTTTATGTTTATGTTTATGTTTAATGAACACAGAATCACCAAAACCGGTGGTAATTTTTCTTAAAAGTTTGTCCCATCCGAACCATCGTCCCGCCCCCTCCCCCACAGGAGGAGGACTATAGGAATGGGTATTGCACATCTGTCCGTCCGCCTGTCCCTCCGTCCATCGCCGGCTGTTACTCCCACCCTGATAATCCGTTTTCTATGAAATTTGGTATATAATTGGTGGGTCCACGTTACTATATTTTGACCTTGACATTTTTCAAGGTCACAATGACCCTATCTTGCATTTTCAATTCCGGTCGGGGGCTGTGGGTGTAAATTTTCAGAAATTTTCGTCCAGCACTCCACATTTCTCACAGTTGCTTGTGTCCGTGCGGGGGGGGGGGGGGGGGGGAGGAGGGGTTACTTTACAGAACGACTCTCCGTATCCTATTAAAGCGGGCGTCTCGATGCGGCTATACAGTGACCTTCAGTTTTGTGATTAACGAAACAGTTTCAGAAATTTTGTGAGTGATTTTGATATCCTTTTATAAACTTTTTGATATCAGCTGCCAAGTGTTGTTACAAATTGCCACTTCGCGTTGAGTGAGGTGGGTGAAGCGATGAGGCTGCGAGCAAGAGAAATTTGCGCGCGTGTGTGTGTATATATATATTTGTGTACGCAGTGAGAGCTCGCGAAAAGCTCAGCAACTGTGTTCTGTGATGTACGTTAAATGCTCTGCATTTACTTGCAAAAATACACTCTTTTCACATGGCGTTTTAACAAAGAAAACGAAATCGAAGACGAAAATAAAAAGTGACATGCACACGTTCAGATCAAGCTCTTCATAAGTCCCAAGTTTCATGGTCCTAGGGCCCATAGTGTCAGAGAAGAAGAAGACACAAAAAATCGGAAAAACTGTCAAGAAGAAAAAAAGGACGAACGGCTGCTCGCACAAATTCATATAACCCTTGCAAGCCAAAGGCTTGTCAAGTGTTAAATATAGCCAGTATAACGTGTTTACATACCACAGCGCCTGTAGGCCTCTGCTTTGATTCACCTTGAACTTTCAACAAGGAAAGGAATAAATACGATATTTTCTATGTAAACTGCGCAGCATTTGGAACAACTCTAGAAGTGGTGAAGAACTTGGATAAGTGACAAAATGGGGGTGAAAAAGTTAGATATTCGAATAGAAAACGGTTTGTTTAATTCTTTTCGTCCTGGACAATGTATCATTGGAAAAGTGATTTTGAATTTGGATTCTCCGTGTAAATCTAAAGGTAATATGTGTTACATTCTAAAATGTTCAGATACCTTAAAATGACCCCTAAACGCGAAGTACAAAACTTTTTGTAAATTTCATCCCCTAAACACAGAACGCCAAATTTAGTAATAAAATATACACATTTTTACCATATCATATATTTATGAGTACAGGCCCAGCCAGGACCCATGCTGCTGCAGTCACACATTGTGCGTGCAGTATTTGGTCCACTTTTTGGGTAGATAACGAGTACAGTCCCAAAACAACCTTCTTATGCGAGGACTGAATGAAAAGTTACTGAAACCATCCCGTTCCCGTAACTTAATTGGCACTCCGCCGCGGACCGCGTCTGACCTCAAAATTAGGCCTTAGCCTCTTTCTCCGTGGTTTTTTCGGACACGCATGGTAGCACATATGCAACTCCCCCCCCCCCCCCCCCATCCCCGGGTGTTCATCTCAAACCTTACAAGCAAATTAGTTCCTGTATTTTTTATTATTTTATTATATGTGTTGCATCAGTTGAGCAATTTTCGAAATCAAGTTTTTTCGCTGCCATATTTTAATTGAAAGGGAAGTTTATATTTGACAATATTATCAAACAACCTCGGGTATATCATTCTCGTGATCTACTATCTTACACGGATAAACAATTTATGAACTAAAGCATCCAAGCGTTTTTCAGTTAATCGAACCATTTTATACACCGCATTTTTAAGCTGAGTTTGTTTTCGTCATCACAGGGTTATTTGTGCGATTTTACGGAGCGGCAAGTGGTAACTGGACGCAGCAAAGTGGAAACACAAAGTACATTTATAGAATCAGAGAACCTTATTTTGACGGCGGAGTGTATCTTTTTGGCGGCAGTGAGTAAATAGAACGTTATATGTTTTATGCTTTTCAGTTGGTTATCTATTCTTTATTAAAAATTAAAATGCAGAGATGGGGGGACAAGAGAAAATTAACCCCCCGTTGCACAGCTGCACTATAAATACTTATTTCCTGTAAAGTTTGGTGAAGATCCGATGAATACTTTTTGAGATATCGCCCGGACAAGAACAAAAAATTTTAAGTGCGACGGACGGGCGGACGGACTGACACGTTATAAATTGAACCCCCCGTTGCACATTACACTATATATATACTTTCTTCCTGTAAGGTTTGATGAAGATCCGATGAATACTTTTCGAGATATCGCCCGGACAAAAAAAGTTTACGTACAGACAGAGGGACGGACGGACGGATGGACAGACGGACGAACAGACCGATAGCAATAGCCTTCAGCCGATATTGGCGGAGGGCTAATTATTCAATAAACAATGCTCGACACTTTGTGATGTCCTACGCGTTCAGCTTTGCTGTCTTAAAGCTAAACTAGACCGTTTTCGCTACTGAGTAGGGAAGAATACACTTTGGGGACACAAAAAATACGATTCTGAACTCTTAACCTCTTACATATCGTCTTTTAGGCCCAAAGGGTCCAAAACAAGCTCAAAATCGCTCTATCTCTACCGTTTTCAAGATACTGGTCAACTTCCGGTTTTTGGCTTTGACTATGGCCGATGAGGTCAAGGTCACCGAGGTACCTCTAACATATAGCCTTTTAGGCCCAAAGGGTCCAAAATAAGCTCAAAATCGCTTTATCTCTAACCGTTTTCGAGATAATGGCCTACTTACGGTTTTTGACATTGACCATGGCCGAGGAGGTCAAGGCCCCGAGGTACCTCTTACATATGGTCTTTTAGGCCCAAAGGGTCGAAAATAAACTCAAATGCGCTCTATTTCTAACCGTTATCGACATGATGGTCCACTTCCGGTTTTTGACTTTGATCATGTCTGAGGAGGTCAAAGTCACCGAGGTACCTCTTACATATGGTCTTTTAGGCCCAACAGGTGGAAAATAAGCTGAAATTCACTCTATCGAGATAATGGCCCTTTTAGTGAGGCAAATTTCATCACTCTTTAACAATTGGGAAAAACCCAAACGTTGCAGCCAACTTTAACTTGCACACGCATGTTGTGCTGGCTTTCATTGAGAGTTGGGCGATCAATACACCGATGCTGATATCACGCCAGTTTAAACTACTGCTCTCAGCTTCTTGCTGCCTGTTTCGCGAATTTGTTTTGTCGTTTTTCAATTGAAAAATTAAGCGCATTTTAAAGAAAATACAGGAGGGTCAACTAGACATACTGAAGTTTATCATATCCAAATTTCATCTTGAGAGCCCTAACGGCCTCTGACTAGTTCCAGGACAAACTCAAAAAACGCAAAAAACATGCCGCAAGCGAGGCTAAAATTTTCGTACAAATTCAATACAAAAGGGGATTTTGGCAAATACCCAACTGTAATGGGCATTATGCATGCGCATGTCACATTTGAAATTTTCCTAATTGATTATTTAGATTAAATAATAACAAGACAATCGTAGATTGCACATCCCCCACCGCGCTCATCTACACTACATATATTTTCTTCCCTTAAGATATAGTAACCGATGAATAGTTCCAAAGATATATGGCCTGGATAAAGACAGTTACAACAAGTATTTTCTTCGTTTGTATGCTTACGCCTTGCTTTGTTCGCAACAAACTTGTTACTTTGAGTAAGAAGGGTATTTTAACAGAAGTGGAAATTAATAAATACGAAGCGTTCCCTACCATGGCAAAGTCACAGCTTGTGGGCTAGTTTATATCGACATGTAGAGGTACTGATGGTCTGTATAACATTAGGGAAGATAGAAATAGCGGCCACAGGACGTGAACTGAACATTAAATCAAGATAGCCGCCATACCTATGAGTCGGACTCAAGTCTGGCTGCTTTGGATTGAACGTTGACATCGTTTGAGAAAGTTTTCCTGTTGCACTGTATCTAGGTTGAAATTAACTGTCACCACAAATGAATGGTAATGAATTCAGGAGCTCTCGAACCTTATCCCAGAACAGACGTATAACCTGACGTGGCACAACTACGCTTTACATACTCTCCAGCTATGGAGTTTTATTGGTCTATGATGAATAGTAACAAAGATACAGCTGGACAAATCTGTCTGAAAAACAACAAAGTCCAAATTGTAAAAAAATCGCCAAAATTGCATTTTTTGAAAAAAAAAATCTACATTGCACAACTACACGTTATATACTTTCTACCGGTATGGTTTTAGTGGTCTACGGTGAATAGTAACAAAGACACAGCCTAGACAAACTTGTTCTGAAAAAAGACGAAGTCGAAATTTTCAAAAAAAAAATCGCCAAAATTACACGTTTTAAAAAATCGAAAAAATAACCTAACGTTGCACAACTACACCTTATGTACTTTTTTGATATAGGGTCTTGTTAATATCTGAGGAATAGTAACAAAGATACAGCCTGGACAAAGAGGATTGCGGACGGACGGACGGACGGACAGACACAAGGCGTTTCTATATCCCCCGCCCCCGGCCAACAACAGCAACAACAACAACAACAGTCAAGTCACTTTTCCGTTCATCCCAATGTTTTTATTCAGTAGCAAACAGCTGCACACATCACTTGAATAATGCAACAAACAACTAAGCCTGCGATCAAGAATATAAGCTATGATATCAAATTCAACCTGCCATCAATTATTATTACTTTATTGTCGCATTAAAAGAATCTTCAGAGGAGATACAACTACCAGCTGGGGAAAACTTTTACCCGTTCGCGTTTAAGCTACCCGCGCAATTGCCACCATCTTTCCATGAGGGAGGAGCAAAGGTCGAGTACTTCATAGAGAGCAGGCTTCACCGAAGCTGGCGATCCGACAACACAGCCAAACAACCATTTTTCGT
Organism: Protula sp. h YS-2021; assembly: GCA_949752745.1. Taxonomy (NCBI): domain Eukaryota; kingdom Metazoa; phylum Annelida; class Polychaeta; order Sabellida; family Serpulidae; genus Protula; species Protula sp. h YS-2021. The sequence continues at coordinate 15,880,837 of OX457030.1, forward strand.
CAACACAGTGCTAGATCTTAGACCGTTTCTTTCGGTACATCCTTGCACATCGTTTTAACTCGCCGCAAATTTTTTTCTATCCGCAGTGCTTACAAAAATAACGGTACTTTCGAAGGAAAACAATATTTGCAGTCAGCAGATATTGGCTTTTTTGTAGTCAGTATGAAGGATTATTGACCAGTTGCAAAAATGTTGATCTTTAGGTCACCATTTTTGTAACTGGATAATAATATCTTCATGTTGACTGGAAATAAGTCATTATACGTTTGTTACATAACTGAATTAGCGTTTTGTTTACAAATGACTGCAATGTCTATCAAATTTTGCGTTTCGGCCAACATTGAAAAATCATTTAACTGGGGAATTGAGTGCGATTATAGTACTTACACAAGTTGTGTAACAAATAAAGAGGAACATTATTTTCAAAACACTGGATATAAATTTGAAACGTCTAATTATTAAATCTAAATTATTAAATTTAATTATTATTTAACATAAACAGCTGCCACTGGCCAACCATGAGGAAGGGACGGTCTGTTGTTGCTGTTGCGCAAGCGGTCCAGTCAAGGTATCGCTGGTCATCAACAAAGGTGGCTATGTGCCGCGGGAGCTCATCACCTTCAATGCCTCCGTACTCAACAAATCCAAGTCACAATTAAAAGCATATTATTCCCTAAAGCAGGTAATAAAGCCTTTTATAATACATGTCTTGGTGTTTTTTATCAGGTTTAGTTTTAATTAGTTCACAAGTCACCCAGCAGATACACTGGTGTGTGTGACGTCAGACCCACGTTCGTGTGACGTCGCGTCGTCGAGAGGATATTGAGGATATTGTTTATTAAAAAAGCCCCAAACTAACATAAAACATAAGATGTGCTTTTTTCAACTTTCAAAAACACAAATCAGCTAGCAAAAATGTAAGAACAAATTTTGAACATAATGTTGTGCAGTATCACCAACATAAAAGCAAGGGGTAGAGTGAGGGTCTTTGTTTTGGATTATCATTCAGATCTGAGACTTTGCAAAATGTTCTGGCTGCCTATGGCGATCATCTTGAACTACTGGTTAAAAGTTAGTCGCCCGATAATAGAATTTGTATGCCTCTAGAAGAGTGGCAAAAGTGCCTTTCGTTCCTTCAATTTTTCAGACTGTCTCTTAAATGAAATACTGTTATATAGCATACGTCCCAGCTATCTGGAAATATTTACACCTGGGGATTTGCCAAAATCCCTCAGTGTATTGAATTTGTACGAAAATTTTAGCCGCACTTGTGGCACGCTTTTCCGTTTCTTTTCAGTTTGCCTATGGAGCTAGTCAGAGGCCGTTAGGGCTAGAATATGATTGGATAGGATAAACTTCAGTATGTCTAGTTGATCCTCCTGTATTTTTTTAATTCGCTTAATTTTTCAATTAAAAAACGACAAAACAAATTTGCGAAACAGGCGGCAGGAAGCTGGCATAATATCAGCATCGGTGCATTGATCGTCCAACTCTCAATGAAAGCCATCACAGCATGCGTGTGCAAGTTTAAGTTGGCTGCAGCGTTTGGGTTTCTTAGCAATTGACAAGTCTTTGACTTGGTCGAGGCTTACATGAATTTGTGCGGGCAGCCGTTGGTCCTTTTTTTCTTGACAGTAAAAATTCATTTTCTTGTGTCAGCTTCTTCTCAGACTTTGTATTTATGTAGAACTTGATCTGTGGGTCTGTCTCTACGATTTCCTTTTAATGCTTAAAACGCCAGTGAACACAGCTGATGTTAGAATAAATAACAATTGTAAATACAGCGCATTTAAAACCAAAGTAACGGTTCAGCAAAACAGCACAGAAAAAACTTGTCCAAATAAAACATTGATATACTAATAAGTCCAAGATATTAATATTTTTTGAGAACGGGAGGGGGGATGCGTCCAGGTGGTTTCCGCAGGAGGAGGTGGGGGGGGGGGGGGCTTTATAGTCATTGAGGAGCGCATGACTAAATGAGTTTTGCTTTTTAACTTTTAATGTTTGTCAAGTGTTGAAGATTTCGCTTGCGAAATGCGGTTCTAGTCCCAATTGCTAAGGTGAGATGAAATTTGGCTCACTGATAGATGGTGATCAGACGCCGTAAAATCCGCATGGTCAATGTCATAACCGGAAGTAGGCCATTATCTCAAAAACGGTTAGAGACACAGCAATTTTGAGCTTATTTTCGATCTTTTGGGCCTAAAAGACGATATGTAAGAGCTACCGCGGTGACCTTGACCTCGGACTTGGTCAGTGTCAAAAACGGGAATTGACCTTTATCTCGAAAACGGTTAGAGAAAGAGCGATTCCGAGATTATTTTGACTCTTTGGGCCTAAAAGACGATATGTAAGAGGTACCTCGGTGACTTGACCTCCTCGGCCATGGTTAAAGCCAAAAACCATTATCTTGAACACGGTTAGAGATAGAACTATTCTGAGCTTATTTTCTACTCTTTGGGCCTAAAAGACGATATGTAAGAGGTTAAGAGTTCGGAATCGTATTTTTGTGACCCCCAAGTGTTATTTTCGCTACTCGGTAGCGGAAATGGTCTACTTAGTCTTGAAACAGTCTTGAAATAAATATTAGAGCTAACAATTTTGGTTAGTTCTAGATAAAAACTAAGGCCTTGGCTAAATATAGGATATGAACTGGAGAAAATTTTCTGGTTCAATCTACATTTTAATGCTTTTAAACGGACTTCAGTCCATTTAATCTGTAAAGTATGTTTATGCAATGCAATGCAACTCTCAATTTCACGCGAGATTTACTTTCAATCTGAAATTGTTTGGTAAACTAACGTTATACAAATATATCATTAACACAACGAATAACTTCCTCAAGTAGCGTTCTTTTACTAATCATATTGCTCGCTTGTTTTATTTTATTTATTTTTTGCGATATAGATATTCAAATAAACAGTTCACTGTCACTAAGACGGCCAGTTGCAAAACTTGATCACCCAAATATCGACCCCGTGATTTTTACCCTGATAAATTGACCACCATTGCAGATAATTGACATGAGAGCCAGGGGAGGACACTAACGTAATTTTACGAAACAAGTTGGGTGACGTGCGCGCTGGAGAGACCAGACAATGGAAGCAAGACGTCTCTGTACCTGACGTTCCCCCGACGGGCCTGCCAAACTGTATACTCATCAAAGTAAAATACCATTTTTCCGTAAGTATTTTGTGCTTCTATTTACTTCAAATTTTGCACAACTGTTGAATATGTAGTACTATGTGTAGTACAGTATGTGTAGTACAGTATTTGCAGTACAGTATGTGTAGTACAGTATGTGGAGTATAGTATGTGTAGTATAGTACTGTGGTATAGTATGTGTAGTATAGTATTGTGGTATAGTATGTGTGGTATAGTATGTGTAGTACAGTATGTGAAGTACAGTGTGTGTAGTACAGTATGTGTAGTATAGTATGTGTAGTATAGTATGTGTAGCATAGCATTGTGGTTTAGTATGTGTAGTATAGCATTGTGGTATAGTATGTGTAGTAGAGTATTGTAGTACAGTATGTGTAGTATAGTATAGTATGTGTAGTATAGTATGTGTAGTAGAGTATGTGTAGTACAGTATGTGTAGTAAAGTATTGTGGTATAGTATGTGTAGTATAGTATTGTGGTATAGTATGTGTAGTATAGTATGTGTAGTATAGAAATCAAACGCGGTCAGGAAATTCGTGCAATCAAGTTTATTGCAGAGTATTTACTAATTTTCACGCAGAACCATTTTGTTATTATCCAGTCTTAAATTAATTTGATATATTACAGATATCAGCACGAACATTTGGTGGCTATTTTGAAGCACCGTGCGAGATAATCATTGGAACCATTCCAAACGAGGGCATACTACCACCAAATACACGCTCAGCACGCTCTGCACCACAACCTCGTGCACAAGCAACGGGATCTAGCAACCCAATTAATCAGAGTAAATTTCAGCATGAATATATCCATCTTTCCAATAATCCTCGAGGCAACACGCCATCGTCTCCACAAGACCGAAGTGGTACGCCAGCCACGCAAGACGGAACAGCAGATGCCATAGCAGAAGACAGGCCAGCTACAATTTGGGAAATTAGACCCCAGTTAGTAAGAGGGGCAATTCCGTTGAAATACGTGCCGCTGGAATCTGAAACCACCCACCAATCGGCACAAGTTCGGTCTGAACAACCATTACATACAGGTCAAGTTGACATCGAGTCTGCATCTGTGCAGTCCTCTCCTAGCGCCTGCTCTGACCCGCAGAAGCAAACAGGTACAGCACCTCTAAACCATTCATTTGCTTTCTTTTATAAGAATAAGCAAAATCAAGAGGACAAACAAAATTTAACTTAAAATAACTTAAACTTAAAATAACCAGAGTGAAATAGGATAGGACAGACACATTGACAGTTTAATTTTACTATGATTAAGAAGTAATTCCGGAGAAGCAATGTTAATGAGTAGTTAGCTCGTTTGTATGTTAATTTTCGATGATGCTGAATGCATTTTAAGACATGCATTCAGCATCGGTCTCGGTCTGTGGGTGCGGTTCAGTGGAATTATGTATGTAAATGCTATGCCTGGCTGTTAAAACATCTGTCGTCATTGCTTAAAACTAAATCATTTAATACTAAAAACAATACTGACCAAAACATTAATCCCGAAATGAAAATTTTGATTAAACACGTACAATTTATAATGTTCGGTCGGTTCGGTGTGCCTTTCACAATTAACGTGAACACTCAAACAACGTTCACATTTTACATTTAATTTTGTTATTATTGTAACAGTGTCATATCGTTCTGGAGCATGGAGCCAACTGAATGCATAGTTTTCTATTGCATGAAATCTCTTTGTATTTGAATTTTTCTCTGTACGTTGTAGTCATTCAATTTGTTTAAAACAGTTCGTACAGTGTGCTTGTACAGAACATGTAACTTCCCGCGGTTTCAACATTGCACTGTGTCAGTGGACAGTGGCCTGGTTGAAATTAGTTTGACATATAAACAACTGATGCGGAACATCAGTTTCTCATCTGCAGTTCACGATGTCTAGTAGCATGCAATGGCGGATGACAACAAAAACTTCATACTCCTAGCCATGTGTGCTATTGGTCTCTCACATAACATTAGCAAAACAACTCTTTTAAAGGGATTCAGTCTAAGACACTAACGGAAGAACCTATATAATAAAACTTTGAAATTTTGCTTTTAGGTGACGAGGAAGACAGTATCATGGTGCAGGCAGAAAATTTAAATGAAACAGACAAGACAAAATTAATTTAGAATCTCGCAATAAAAAGACTGGCTTGGCTTGGTGAAAGTCACCCAAGAAACTGAAATCCTGGCACTGGTCTGAATGGAAAATGTGGAAAATATGGATTAGAGAATCGATCGGTTTCTCAGTAAAAGTTATGAGCAAATGAAAGGAACACTAGACTTAACTGCTTTTTCGCCCTCAAGAAACGACTTTATCAGTTATCAGTTGATAATATTCATAGTTTCAAGTGTATTCTAGCGACCAAAAATTCCCAGGGTCGACAGAAAGCCATACAAGCTTTTAACCAGCTTTTTAAACTGACGCTTTGATGTCACTTTGGTTATAAGTGATGTATTTCTTTATCTGTATTCAGAATTAGATTTCAGATGTAGTGAAGTCTATGAAATATCTTATTTTACTCTTATTTGGTTTTCCCATGAGAACAGAATTAACAGCGCAAGCAGTCATACTCTGTGCATCCAAATCAAAATCGGACCGTGACACTTTGACCGAAGAGAGAGTTCCTGACATGAAGTATTCAGGCGATTATTTTCAATGGATATGCAACTTTGTTCAAGTAGAAAAAAATTGCTAAAGACAATGCGAGTCTGGCTTGTAAAGCTGCTCTACCGTATACTTATCCTCAATAATGCAATAACGCGAGTTTGTGGACATGACAATAATGAGCAAAAATGCCGTTGTTTTGGTGTCTAGAGATGGGTCTCATATGTGCCGAGGACTTGGAAATTTACTGAAAATACATTATGACGTCGATGAGAAGTTTTCTGCAGTTTGTATATGACTGTGTATAAAAGTCATGGAGCAATTCTTCCTTAACAATTGTAACTTCTTGGAGGTTAAACCATTCGTTTTACGCCCGTATACTCTATGGAAGAAGAGTAAATTATGGCGGGTAGTTGGTGTCAGAGAGAAAGACTAGCTCTCTGGTGGTCAACGAGCGATAAGTGGGATGCTATTGTTAGGAAAACAGACAAGATCACTGTATATCTTTGACATAGTAGTAAAACGTAATATCTGCTGCTACACGATTTAAAGTGAGGTAATTAAAACCTCGTGTATATTCATGACATGTAGGCAAGTAACTGAAATGCATTTTTCTCCTCATTTCCAATAGAATTGCGACGGCGATTTGTTGTCGCGCCTGCGGTTGGTCCTCAGCAAATTGCTTTTTGATGCAGTTACAGGATCTCGTGCAAAGCTGATCGAGACTTGGCGTGTTACCTGTGCGAGATATGGCGAGATCTCGACGAAACACAGAAACAACGCTTTAAAAGGCAATTTGGGAGAGACTAAGCAGAATAGTGAGAAAACTTATGTATTCGATCATGAAAGAGCAGACCATACATCTAAATGATTATGGTCTCAATACATTATTTTGTGAGATCGAGAACATATTAAACAACAGACCATTGACCGAAATTTCAGACAACCCAAATTGTTTAGGGTTTCTTACACCGAACCACTTACTCATGCTATGCCCACAAACCAAATTTGCTCCCGGAATCTTTAATCAAAATAATAACTACGCCCGCCGCAGATGGCGTCAAATACAATATCTGGCAGATGTATTTTGGAAAAGATGGAGAAAGGAGTACCTTGCTCTTCTCCAAACACGTCAAAAAAAATGGGAAACATCAAAACAGAATATCAACACAGGTGATATTGTTTTGATAACAGAGAATGCCCCTCGAAATTCATGGAGCTTAGGCAGGGTCGTAGAAATACATAGAGATCACAAGCGCTTAGTTAGAGTAGCTAAGTTGCAAACCAAGTCAAACATTTTAGAACGCCCCATACACAAATTGTGTCTTATCTTAGAAGGTAATTGAAATTATGCTTCAATTATTATCATTATCATTGAAATGTTTTAATTGTAGATATGATTAATGTATGTTACTGGTATTAATTATGTTTGTGTTTTAATTGCGATTTAATTGTAATTTGTGATTATTTCAACGTATGAGTAGTTTGTATTTTAAGAGCGCATAAAATGTGTCAATCGTTGCGTCTTTACGTGATTAAGGAATCACATCAGTGAAGCGCACGCATTACACATAGTGCAATAAAGATATTTAAATTCCAAAGACTTTGACTTCCACAATTATTAACACATACATAATTAATACCAGTAACATAATTTTGACACGTAGGCAAAGAAAAATAATTAGCGGAATCTGCATGGAAAAATAAAGTAACCTTTAAAAAAAAGTTTTTTTTTTGTTATAAACCACTATAAGTCCAGTTGATACTTTTCTATTATCTTTGGTGTTCGTTCTCGGAATATGTACATCCACTTCAGAATAACAACGACAACACCACAGCACACATCATTTTGGTCTACTTTCGCTTAATTAACAAGCATGTCCAAGGGCATGACCCAGCCGAGTTACCAAACAAGGAAGGAGAGAAAAATGCTGAAACGAATACTGTTAGACAAAGTCGGCTGGGTTAAAAAGCGTTCATATTTGTAGCGTCCAAAATCTAGGGGTTGTTATGGATATACTAAACGAAGAGCAGACAGAAAACATGTGATCACGTCAGAGATCGACTGCTACAAGTGACATCGGACAGAAATTGTATATTGGATCTGCTGTTTTTCCAACATGCGATCGTTGCGCCACTGATATAAGAATTTCTGAGCTTGACTAAGAGCATGCTGACGGCCTGCAGCCTGCAACCATATCCTTGACAACGATGTTGTTCCATATCTAACCAAGATTAACATTTTGCAGATCGAGAAAAGGGATAAAGGAGGGGGTTCAAGAGGTCTGTTATAAAAGCGCGCGATAACAGGGATGACAAGGAAAATAAGAGTGGAAGGCACAAAAAGAGCATTGGATGTTCACCAAAAAGAAAACTATATTGGGGGTTCTTTGAGGGTTAAAGTAAGCGAGAAAGTAGAAAAATTGGAGCAATTGTGTGGCAAAGACCAGCGTTATATGAACGAAAAACCGAACCTTGCCTATTATAACATGGTTGCTAAGTGCTATCCAGCTCTTGGCTTGAAGGAGAAATTTCAGACAACCCATTGACCGAAATTTCAGACAACCCAAATTGTTTAGGGTTTCTTACACCGAACCACTTACTCATGCTATGCCCACAAACCAAATTTGTTCTCGACTCGTCACTTCAAATCTCCCCTAACCCTTTTCACAATCTTGCTTATTACACGCTTTATTTATTGAAAAGCGACACCAGCCGCATGAGGATTAAAGGCGGGATTCAGGTGGCGATTGGCATTGGTCTAGTTCGTGCATTGTTGGTCTCTGACGAAGTCCAGGTACACCGGATGTGTAAATTCGATTAGTGTGCAGAGCAGATGTTAAGGTATTCAGTGGACACCAAAATATAAAAATCGCCAGATTCGAGACGGTTATTTACTTACTGAACTAGCAGAATCTTGTAACGTTGATATAGTTTAGGGCAACTGCATATGTATCGAATATCGAGGACATATGAAGTGATGATACATTATTGTAAAATTTAAATTGATTTTACCTGCCCAAGTCTAAAAAATGCTTCCGTTTGTAGTGTGATTTAGAAATTTATTTTGTTGTTTTAGCTGTGACTTATTGTTTTCCCCAGCTTCTTATTTTCACTTTTTTTACATATAAATTTCAGCTGACTTCCTATCGTGATTGCTGACTTAAATTATACGCCTAGTATTTTTTAACCAATTTCACAATTTTATTCGACTTGCTGTGTGATAAATATTACAAAGTCTAAACTGACTGAAAATTATTTAACAAAATGCTGGTAAATATTAATAAAGGAACAAAAGATGCTATATTGATTAAATTCAGTGCGGACACGCGAATTGCGAATAACGAGAATGATGAACGACCAACAGACGTCCAAAACGAGATAGCTTCAAAATATAATCTGGCGATCCTATCGTTCTACCTAAAGTTTGGGGACAGATTCGGAAAAATGACCGGGTTCAAGAGTCCGTGTGACTGACAGGGGCCGTATTCACAAAAGTTTACTTACTGAATACCGGGATTGGGGGCATAATCGCTGCCATATTGTCATGGGTGAATGGTTAGAGGCTTGGTAAAATACCGTTCCCGACATGCTGATGCATGGGAACTGCTAAATTAACACATGAAGGTGAGATATGATTAAAACACCTCCTCAGTTTCCACTTTTTTTATTTACACCACAATAAGGTTTGCACACAGCGCAATCATCTTTTAAATAGCGAAAATAACAATGTTTTGAATTTCAACAATATTTCTCAATTTAAAATCTCACCAATAGTGACAAACCTCAGACTAGAATAGCACAAAGGTGGTAAGTTAATTATATCCAACACACACTGGAGTAATTATTGCTCTCTCGCAATCACAACATGACAATACCACAAGGCATCTTTGGGACTATTCACAAGCCAGCACAAAGACCCCAAAAATAGCTTTGATTTCCCGCAGTGTATACAAAACCAGACCAAACACCAAAACCTTCGGACAGACAAATCAACATACAAACCCAACAAGTATTGAGAGTGAAACTGAGTGAGTCCCCCGCCGCAACGCAAAGAAATGACCCTGTCACAGACCCAAGAGTGGACGGAAAAATACTTCTTGCACATCTACGAATGGTGGGGAACATTTTCGCAGAGGCACAGCTGCTGTATTCGCCCCCCGTGTTTGAGACACAGACTACACAAAATCAAGTCGAAATATGCAGAAAATTACCTAAGTCTGGCGGACTGTCAGGAACGAACAGGCGGACGTATCGTCACGTAAAATACTTACTGCACATCTACAAATGATGGGGCAACATTTTAGTATTGGCACAGCAGCTGCATTCGCATTCTCTCCCTCCCCCTATCTGAGACAAAGATTACAGAAAACCATGTACTTCAAATTACCGAAGTCTGTTGACAAGCAGACAAACGGACGGGCAAACCCGAATACTATAGTCCCCACGTTCCGCGCTGCGCGAGGTACTAAAAAACATGTAGCATCCAATTCAACCAGTGAAAACTTGGGCGAAGAAATCTATGACGTCATAAAACTGAACTGTATACCGGAGACAACATACGACAGCTAATTTTACTTGACTGCACAACAAAGTGGTCAAATACTTCCCCTGAACTCATAGTGACCACAAAACACATACTAACATATAAAACTATACTTCTTCCTAATGACGTTATAAATAGGTAACTTTTCTTATTTTTTGGCTCGATTTCTTTATATCCATTCTTGTAAGCATTCGAAAAAAAAAATCTACCTATAACGTGCTCGCGCGTTCCGATATTTGAAAATAAAGATTACGCTTGAGGATTCTGCAGTTTCTGAAGGGGGTGGGGGGGGGGGGGAGGAATCATCAGACTTTAATTTGAGCACTAAATAAATATCCTACATAAAATTGTAATATGGAAAAGGAATGTAGAAATACAACCGTGACTCAGATTTGAAAGACTTTAGAGAAGCTCTGGTATTTTTAACGCAGGGAGTGTACTGTCTATACAATTCACCCAGAAGTTTGCGCATGTAGTGTGATATTCCCGCCCGCCATAACTCAGCTTGTGTCCTGCTTTTTCACTGGCTGAGCTGTCGTCACTCGCAACATTTACATCCAATAAGCAGACGCCACACAGGAAGTCGGTGATATTGTTTGCTTTGTCTTTCCTCAACGCTTTCTTAAAATTTAACGATTGTGACGAGGGCTACAAAAAAAAATGGCAATACATGACTACTACAGTATGAAGAATAAAAAAATTCAATTATTATCTAATCAATGCTTAGTTCTAAATCGGGCATATTGGTCTTGAACCTTATTGAGGTTATGTGGCATAATTTTATTAACGTATGTTGTCGTGTATAGCAAAATTATCCGACTGCATGCATACTAACCATTAGGCTCGTGCTGGACATAAATGACACTAGGTTGTTCCAGGAATTATGCACATCCCTCTGCAGGCTGTTCAGTTTACTCGTATCTAGTGCTGAAATAATTTGGATTTTTTTATAGATTTTTAATATATATTTTGTTTTTAATATATCTAAATCTGGGTGTAACTGTAAAAGTTGTCATAAATATTGAAAAATTACGTTCATCAAAAGACAAAGTAGATCGTCTCAGAAGCGTTTACTTACACAAGCCCTGCATGGCGGTTTTGATTCGGCAAGACACTCTGTAGATTTCCGTCACGCTCTGAAGATACTGTGCTCCCTTTTCTGATTCCATTACTTCTTTACAAACTTCCATGCTACTGATGTTATTCAAGATCTCACTGGCTTGTTGTATCAGTGATTTTGATTGGTTCAAGCACTTCTCCCAGGCATACACATGCTTTTCACTGTCCTTTATTTGAAACAATGAAAAAACAGGCATTGAAAAACTTAAAAACAATACGGCAATTGCGTCCGCAGAAACATTAATGGCACTTTAGTCTGGTGCAGAATCTTGAAAACGTTCCATAAGGCGTTGTTAAACTTGAATCATTTCAAAATAATAATCGCGAAAGGCACTGACTGCGTAACCAGACAAACATATGAATAAATAATATACTATGGCAATTCTGCATTTCATAAATAAAATACATAAAACTGACTTCCGTAGATTTCTTTTTTTGCCTTTTTCAAACATTTACAAGCAAGATCACCACTGATACAGATGCGAACCATATGATGCACATTTTACTTTTTTTTCAAAATCCTTCTTCAAAATACAGTGGAACCTCTTTATTTTGAACTCGGATATCTCGAACACGCGATTCTCTCAAAGCTTTGAAGTCTCAACATTCAATACCCACTTTATTACCAAAGGTCATCTCGAGAGTTATAGATCTCGAGGCTAATTTGTCGGTTCCAACGACGTAGCACTGCAACTAACCTGTGGCTCGTTTTCAAAAAGGGCGCTGTATCTGTCGCCGAACGTCGGAGCTTCTCCGCCTTGTGTCAGAAGCTCTTTGCCTTCTTTCGGCTTAGGAACAACCTCTGTAATGAGTATCCAATAACACTAAGTTTTTACCATTTCTGTCTTCTGTTTTTGTCCAGTCACATTACAGGAGCAACAGTCTTAATCGGTAAGTTTTTTCTACTCAAATATTGTGGCAAAATAATCTAATTGGGGAGTAGTAGGGTGTGCAGCGGGGGCGGCGGGGGGGGGGGGGGCGGGGGGAAGGGAGCATGGGGGAGGGGGTTATACCTGTGGGAGGCGGGGCCTCGACCGCCGGTCTGTCCTTCAGCCTGTCGCTCGCCTCCTCCTTCTCACTCTCAGGTCGCAATTCGAGACTCGCAATGGACCTGTTCACGACATGAGCAAAAAATTACACCGTCGGTTCTACAGTGCTATACCAACTCGTTATATTATAAACACCGTTTTAGTTAAAATAAGAATTCTGAAGCAAATAAGAAGCCAGATATTTTCTGGTAGGCTATTTCGGAATAGACTACCGATAATTCGAATGTCGTGAAAATCAATAATGCTTCATTTTTCTTATAACAAAGGGTGAAACAAGTCAAACAATGTAAATTCTTATATTTTGGCGAAAGGATTAAGAACATGTTGAAAAACTGAATTTACATTTGGCTGTTTATTAACATGTCGGCAGTCCATCACTGAATAACCTATTGGAATTTTAAAATTTCAAAAATGTATTTGTATTTTTAATTTTCACATATTTTTCTATAAACAAGGCAAAGAATTAAGTTTGTACAGTCTGCAACATAAAATATTGAAAATTCGATTTCTGTGACATTCGATTTATAGGTAGTCTATTCCGGAATAACCTACCAGAAAATATCAACTTTCTTATATGCTTCAGACTTTTTATTTTAAAGAAAGACGTTGTTTATAATTATTCCTTCCTGACCTGTTCTTGAAGCAGCGAAACATGAATGACTTAGAACTTGCATAAAGTTCCATAATAAAATCCAAATTTCTGTGTCGCAAATAAAGCAATACACCTCGTTTTCTCAAAAAATTATTCATCACAACTTGAACTTTGTTTATGTGTACATACTTAGTGTCTGATTGAGCCTTCTTTTTCGGTTCTGTTGGCAAGTCAAGGCTAGACACCGAATGGCTGTCTCCGTAATTAGGACTTCCCTCCTGTGAATCGGCCACATGCTTCAATTCTAAACTCTTCATTGATTGGCTGTCCTCTTTTTGGCATTTTGATAGGTTACTCCAGCCGGTAAATTCAAAACTCGATGCTGATTGGCTCTCAGACATGTTGCCAGTTTTTCGTGTACTCTGATTGGCTGAGGATTCAGTGATGTCATCAAAACCGCCATAAGGGGTGACTAATGAGGAAATGCCATGTGTGTGTGAGTCAAGATCAAATTCAGAGTGACTTTGGAATGTACCGAACTTGTCAAAATTCGAAGGTTGCTCGTGATCTTCCGGAAAATCCGGAATTTCCGGTGGTTCCGTATCCAGGGCCGACATTCCTGCAAAATAAGCAAATGTGTGACAACAGACTGTAAACAATCGGGATTGTTTTAAACAAGTTGCCCAAAAATTTTATTAGAAATCTAGAAGTGCTCGCATTTCTAAATATCTAAACTGAATATAGTGTCATCACATGTGTGTCACACTTACAGTTGTTTATCTTTGCAAGAAGGAAATGGTATAATCCAAAGTACATACACACAGGCCCGATTTATTTTCCTGGCAGTGAAATGCCGGCATTCAGTTTTACTGCAATGGTCCTAACAAGAATAGCACAGTATATGTGGCTATAAACCGCCAATACAGTCGTGGTAAGGAAAGGCCGTCTCACCTACAGGCACGCTCCGCGATACCTTCATGTTGTGCGAGAATATACCATACGCTTTCTTCGGGTCTACCTTGATACGGTTCTCTGTCTGCTTGGCGGGGGGAGCAGGCATATTGTCGCTTAAAGGCGGTACTAATACTGAAAACAAAAATACTCACTATTAAATAAGAAGCTCTGTCTTTTTTTTTATTTAATTTCAATAAAGTTAACTAGAAATAACCTGCCTGCCAAACAAATTCATTTGGTTCACAAAATCGCAGAGCGCAATTTACGATATAAGATATGCAATTACATATTTAATTTGAAAAACGTTGAAACTTGCCTGATTTCCCGTGGTCATGAAACGAACCAAAATCGTCTGCTTTCATATTGTGGACTTCCGGTGCTCCAGCAAAATCAGCCCAGCCTTCACTGGTCGCATTCGGTTCACTGCTCTTCGGCGACACCAAATCGGCTGGGTCTGATTGTGACGTCACTGCTTTGTTCCCTTGGTTACCAGCCGAACCAACAAATGGGTCCCAGTCATCATCTTTGGACTTACCAAGCTTTGGCGACTCTTTGTGAAGTGGTGTTAAAGGTTTATGCTCTTTGGGTTTTTCGCTATAAAGCTTTTGATCTATGATGAGCGACTTGATTGCAGACAACTTGTCATTCGTATCTGTTTTTGGAACGGGCTTGGACACAAAATCGCCAAAATCATCGCTTATCTGTTTGGAAGAAGATACAGGATTAGGGATACTTATTGTTGACTCTGGGTTATTATTGGCTGATTCAAAACTAAGAACTGAATTCTGATTGGTTGACTGTGTTTCAGTCATGCTTGAAAAACCGCTCCAGCTGATATCACTGTTGACACTTTGAGCGGCAGACGAGAAATCCGACTGCACATTGGAATCAGTGTTGGAAGAGAAATCTGTCAGTTTGTTGTCACTATTTGAGGCGCTATCACTGAATGACGCAAAATCGGCAAATTCCTCTTTGCTGGTTGACTGCTCTTCTTTGCTGGGCTCTGAAATAACATCATTACAATGGTTCCACAGTTTTTGATTCATATGAACATCCTAACCCCTCTCATAAGTAAAGACGAAAATATGACACATTAGCATGCCTTATATTCACTATTATTAGCAGATGTACAGCCCCAGACCCTCTCCCACCCAACAGATTAGCAAAAACACACAGAGAAATAAACAAACCTGCCAAGCTGATATCTAATCTAAGTGCTGCATACTTGTCACCTTCGCCAATCAAATCCGACGCAGACGCTGCTGACGGGATAGTGGGCGGGGCTTGCTTGAAATCAGCAAAATCATCTGCAAACAATGCAACAGAACCGATAACTGCACAGGCGTAGTAATTCTTGTGGACCTTTTTTGCGCGACACTGCAACACTAAACAATCGCATCCCCTCTGACGTCATAGCCTTCGTGTCAATCACTTCGCTAATAAAAAAGGCAGGTTTTTTCAACAGTTTCTTAAAATTTAACTGCATGATTTGTATGTAAGAAATCACACCCTATTGTATTTCTGTTTCATTTTTTGGTTATCTTGTTTACTCTTTCAGAATGTTCTGTTCGGCACTCACAGGCAAGTAAAATGACATCGACACATTTGAGAAGAGGCGTTGCCATAAATAGCCTTGCTAGAAGCTTAGATATCCGACCTATTTTATGAGTATTTCGGTATCACCGCCTTGTTTTTCTGCCTTTTTTCGCTTGGTATTCCTTTGCGTGTTGCCAGACTTCAGTTTCTGTTTCCGGTTAATTTAATCAATGCGCACTTCCGGGTTTGTTCGTACCGACTCGGTATATATGTTACTTTTGCTTTCTTACTACGCTTTCCTTCAGCATTGATTTTTTTTTCAGCTTCTTAGCATATTTGACTCGTTTCTCCAAGCCTAACCCTGGTGGCCCACATGGCATATAACATGGGATTATTAGCAAGAACTAGAGGGACTGTGCACGCTCCTGTCAGTGCACACATTACAGACGTTTTCTATCCTATGAATTTTTTTTCGACTTTTCACACGAGCCAAAACAGTAACTCTAAAAAATTGGAAAAGCCTCGTCATCTGGTTATCTAAATACTTAGTGCATAAGTCTTACTGACACTAAGCAAACAAAACACGTTATATATCTACCGATCCTGCTTATAAAATCAACTCAGGGCGATTTGCCTAATAAGTTTGTAAATCTGTTTAAATAACAATCGAATTACACGAGTTATACATCGTACAAAGTTTATACAAAAGAATATTTTCTCTTGCAGGTATAAGATATAGAATGTATATTGTTAGCAAAGCTGCACGTGTAAAGTTTCTCACGATGTTATTTAGTTAACGTATTAGTGTATTAATTGGCGTATATGTTACATGCAAACTGCCAAATCAGACAGTTTACAAAGTGCCTGAAAATTTCTGGGACTTTGTAAATTGCCTGGTTCAGTCGGCCACTTTGTAAACTGCCTAAATTTTCACAGTAACTTTGTAAAGTGCCTGGTTTTAAGGCTCCAAACTTTGAAAGTTTGCCTGAAATGGTATTTACTTTGTATTGTTAACAAAGGACTATTTTTTTTTTTTTTTTTTTCAGAAAGTGTGTTATCATGGTTTAAAGGTACATTTTGACAAGCTTGTCACAAACCAAGAGCTTTATGGCAGTAAGTTCATATTTTACAGTTGATATTCTGAACCTGCACAATGCTTTCTTGGCTGCAAATAAATTGCAACAAACGTATCACGAAAACAACACATACCGTCATCCTTCGGGGCACTGCTGAAGGCTTGAAAATCTGCAAAATCATCTTCTTGTTTTGACGGCTGGGCATTGGAAGTTGTTGAAGTTGGCGTGGTCTTGTGGCTAATACTGCCGAGAGTGGGCGGGGCTTCAAAAGCGGAAGGCGTGGCCTGATGACTGACAGGCGACGACGTAACAGTGGACGAAGCTAAAATGAGATTAAAAGCGGTCACGTTTTGGGAAAACACATCAGATAAAAAACAGCTCAGTTTCAAGCACGCAAACTCCAGACATTTTTTAAACCCGCGAACCACTTAAAATTCCTTTTAAAAACAACATCCATAATTTTCATTTTACTGACCTTGAGCACTGTGACTGGCCGAAGACACACTGGATTGTGACGTAGTTGTGTCGTGTTGTCCCAGATTCGGGATCGGCGGATAGGCGCAGTTCTTCAATATGTCCAGAGAGTCGCACTTCACATTATTCTGAAAAAAAAACGCAGTTTAAATAATGAAATTCCAGCTTACGAATTATTGGTACTATATAATTAGTACTATCCCAAGAAGAGAGTGATGTCATGATTTTGTGGTTTGTGGCCAGGCTGGCGCGACATCGCCCGCACACCCCCTACCCCCCTCCCACCCCCGCGCAAAACTAGTACCCATTGAGGACAAGGTACCTGCGCTGCTGCTATCATGGCTAACAGCAGGACAAGCTCGTGTGGCGTCAGCTGGCCCGGTGTCCTCTGATTACACAGCGTCCACAGTTTGCCCAGCACGGCTTTCTCCAGCCCACTCCGAAGCAGAATCGGAGACAGCAGATTGCTATCGATGGCATTTTCTCTGCAATGTGGAATTATTTTAAAACACTTTACAAAAGACACAAGGTAAAAACCATGTACTTGGTTATTCTGAATACCCATGTATAAATTTTTTATGGTAATTCTATTAACATTAAAACCACAGCAGCTCCTAGAGATCCCTGCGATCACAGACGCCTCACCTCATGCTGGCCTCCAGGACCATGTGATACACAGGAGGCATGGAACAGGCTGAGCCTTCCTCATGCCACTGCAAGCGGTTGATGGGAGACGACCCGGCCGGGCTCATTTTGTGTTGGGCGGACAGTGACGGGCTCAACGCTGGCCGAGACGGCCCGGTCGGGCTTGGCACCTGCGGCGACAGACCGGCACTCGGAATCCCGTGACCTGGACCGCCTTGGGTGGGAAAACTAGGAATAAGGGTGATGTTTGGCTGCAGCTTTGCACTCGGTGAGGTCGTTTTCGGCTGCTCTAAAATGTTAAGAAGCACCTGAATATCAATGTATCGTTTGTTGTGTACATACAGCTTTCAGCACAGGCATGATAAAAACATGAAATCTATTAGATTTATATGTTTCTAGGCAGCTCCGTTTCGCTGGCGATTTGAAGTCTGCCTTCTGTCCCTTTTCCGTGCTGTAAGTCTCTCAGATCTCCTGTTTCGCTGAAAAAGACACGCATTATGAGCTTATTATTTTGAGAAATAACAAGCCGCAGTCAACACAGTCCAGTCTTCTGCATGAACTTAGGATTCATGATCGACAGCAGTTTAACTCTTGAAGACCAGGTCGCCCAAGTTAGAAAATCTTGTTTTTACTACCTCAACTGGATAAGAAAAATTAGGAGATATTTGACCACGGGTGCAGCAAAATCACTGGTGCAAGCACTTGTGGTTTCAAAGCTGGATTACTGTAATAGTCTGCTGATCAATGCTCCTGTAAAGTTGATCAATAAGTTACAAAGCGTTCTCAATGCTGCCGCTCGGATAATCGCAGTTGTACCTAAATATGAGCATATCACGCCCACCTTGATGTCTTTACACTGGCTCCCCGTTCAACAGCGTATAAAGTTCAAAGTGCTGCTCATCACTTTCAAGGCTCTAAATAATGAAGCCCCGCAATATATCTCTGAACTGATCGAGACGCACAATCCGACGCGAGCACTTCGTTCTGCCGACGGCCATTTGCTTCACATTCCAAGGACTCGCACAGGGTATGGTGACAGGGCATTTAGCAGGGCCGCCCCTTCACTTTGGAATACGTTACCGAGACATATCAAGTCAGCACAGTCTGTAGAAGAATTTAAGAAGCTTTTAAAGACACACTTATTCCGAGAAGCCTATTATATTTCGTAACTGATGTGCGCTCAGTGGCAAGGCTAAATGAGCGCTATACAAGCGAAACCATGATGATGATGATGATGATGAAGAGTGAATAGTTACTGCTCAGAAATGCACCAACAGCTGCTCATCACAAACTCGCTCATCTTCAACGTTGGAAGAGTGAACAGCTGCTCCTCAGAAACAACATCGCCTTCCGTAGGAAGAGTTGACAGCTGCTCTTCGGAAACAACATCACAATCCGTAGGAAGAGTGAACAGCTGCTCCTCAGAAACATACTTACCTTCGGCGGGGAGGGTGAACAGGTCTGACAGCTGCTCCTGTTCACTGTAGCTCCAATGCCTCGCCCGCTGGCTACTCTGGAATGTGGCGCCCTTGACATGGCTTGGCTGTATGTCCTTGACACTTGGCTTGAACTTCAAGTTCCGTGGCTCGCTGGGAGCCGTCAGGTCAGAACACTGCATCATCATCGCCATTAAGTCTGCATCAAACCAAACGTCACAATCAACACGAAGGTCAAAAGTGAGTTTCATTTTTCAATGATTTTACAACAACAGTTACGTTTACAAAGATTTTAATTGATAAATCTCATTTTCAAATACCTTTCTTTTTATCTGCAGGTTTTTGAATACCATGAGAGACGGTTGTCGTATTTGTCGTATTTGGATTTCCGCTGACAGGTGTAGATGCGCTTTTGAAGTCCGCAAATTCATCCTGTCCCAAATCGGTCACTTGATTGTTTACTGTTGTCTGATTGGCCGATACAGCTTGACTGACAGGAGCACTTTTAAAATCTGCGAAGTCATCATCTGTGGGCGGGGCTTGCTGAGTAGGCAACTGCCCAGTCCCGGGACCGCCTTGTCGTACACATGATCCAGAGCTGGCAGCCGGATATACTATTGTAGAAAAAAAGAATGGATACATAAACTAAGAGTTTTTAAACAATTAACTAGAACCTTATTCCGCTAGCGAAATGTTAAACACCTGACAAAAACTAAATGAAAAAATACTTCCTTCAATGTTTTATTTTTTGAATAATATATTGCAAACAACACAGCTTGAATACGTCTTATAAGCCGAGTAGTGTTTGGTTTTTGTTGGCTTAAGGTTTTATTGACTGAGTAGGCATACGCCGTGTTATCTATTTACGCAGTGAGAGCTCGCACAAAGCTCAGCAACTGTGTGCTTTGATGTACGTTAAATGCACTGCACTTACTTGCAAAAATACACTCTTTTCACATGGCGTTGTGAAAAGTTTCATGGTCCTAGGGCTCAAAGTGTCAGAGAAGAAGAAGACACAAAAAATTGGAAAAATGTCAAGAAGAAAAAAAGGACGAACGGCTGCTCGCACAAATTCATACAGCTCTTGCAAGCCAAAGGTTTGTCAAGTGTTAAAAATTCACCACATGAGCAATTACCTTAAATAACACTAAGAGCTTGCTTTTATTAGCTGTTTCCAAAAGAACTTATGATCATAATCCCAGCCATATATTTCTTGTCCCGGCAAATGAAATAAATCAAAAGGAAAAACAAAACAGCGACAACACTCACATTGGCTATGCGCGAGCTGCTGCGGATTCGACGTGTGACCGTGCGATAGCGACGGCCTCGTTTCCGACCCGGGGTTGCCGATGATGGAATGTATGGCTGAATCGACATCCATCTTCCGCCCACCCATGGCCGAGAACTCTTTTAATCGTTTCTGTGTTTCCTGGAAAGTACACAAACATCGGACAACTTAAAGAAACACAACAGTTTGTGCAAGTGAAACGAGACACTTCAAGAAATACATTTGATAATACACATGTACTACGCATGAAATACAGTTGATAATATATATGTACTACGTAAGAAATACATTTGAGAACAACCACGTACTGCGTAAGAAACACATGTGATAACACACATGTACTACGTTAAGTGTGAGGTTTCCTCAGAAGTTCAGATGTTACGTTTGTATAAATTCCACGAACCTGAAACTGCCTGTGTTTTATTTCTTGCTCCATTTGCTTCTTCTGTTTTTCGATCATTTTCATTTGTTCTTTCTGCATTTTTCTGCAAATAAATGAACCAAACATAGACTGGAGCCCGAGAGAGAGACACGCTTCCCCACGTAACGCGAGACGACCTATGAAATCAGTACTACGGTCTGTTTGCAAAGTGCCATACTACTGCTACTTTCATCATATTTTTTACAATTCTAACAGATTTAGAATTTTAAATTTCGACAAAAGCTATGTTTTCCATTTAAAAAATGATATCTCTTTTATCCCTGTGAGACATTTTAAACTAGAGCAGAGTGCGTAGTCCACATATTCCCCACAGCCCCCCCCCCCTCCCTCCATCAGTTAAACACGGCCATCAATAGCCAATCAAGAGCTAAAATTTTCTAAGTCCAGCTGGTCCATTTTCCTTGGACGAACCTCTCCCATTTACATTACCCATCTGTGTTTGTTCCCATAGAAGCTACATACAAAGTTTCATTAAAATCCTTGCAGCAGTTTTTAAGTTATCGTGTTAACAAGCTCTTGATGACAGACCGACCGACTGACACGCGGTCGATCGCATATATTCCCCTGTGGGGAATACAAAATCAAGAGGAACAGTTTTGGAAACACAGCCTGGACGACACGCAAAATTTCAAAACAATCCGACCTACAGTTTCGGAGATGCAACGCCACTCAACGTTCCATTGCGCGGACAAAATTATGTAAATGCTAATTGCAAAATACTGTCATTTTGACAATTTGTTTATGAATCAGAATAATATGTGCTCTAAAAGTGTTTGAAATTTCAAAACAACTAGATGCTCGAGAAGCATGAATCCGCCGGGTTCGCGCAAATTGTATACCTGATTATGATGTTCCTGTGAACAACTGTTCCAAAGAACACCATACAGCCTTGTGGTCAGTGAAGTAGAGGTTTGTAGAGCCAGTGGTACATGGTTGATTTGGTGTGAAGATAATATCGATAGATCGACCAGATGGCATTGTTGCTTCAAACGAGGTTGGCAGAAGATGAAATGAATTCATAAGATCTAGTAATGGCCATGGGTAAAATCTTAAATCAATCCACCCACTAATGCGGGCTGTAGGCGCGTGAGACTGATGTGTGTTATGCAAAGTCCTTATTCAGTTTCTGCAATTTTTTAAAGTTTTGCCATTTTGGCAATTTTGCTCCGATCCGGTCGAATCCTGGTCACTGCACTGCGGGATGCTTAGGAGCAGCCATGGGTAAAATCTTAAATCAATCCACTCACTAATGCGGCCTGTAGGCGCGTGAGACCGATATGTGTTATGCTCATTCCTAATTCATTTCTTCCATTTTTTTAAGTTTTGTCATTTTGACAATTTTGCTCGGGTCCGGTCGAATCCTGGTCACTGCACTGCGGGATGCTTAGGAGCAGCCATGGGTAAAATCTTAAATCAATCCACCCACTAATGCGGGCTGTAGGCGCGTGAGACTGATGTGTGTTATGCAAAGTCCTTATTCAGTTTCTGCAATTTTTTAAAGTTTTGCCATTTTGGCAATTTTGCTCCGATCCCGTCGAATCCTGGTCACTGCACTGCGGGATGCTTAGGAACACCCCTGGGTAAAATCTGAAATCAATCCACCCACTAATGCGGGCTGTAGGCGCGTGAGACTGAAATTGCACAGACGGACAGACGGACGGACAGACAGACGGACAGAATGAAAACTATATCCGTCCGGTTCCCGGCGGATAATAAGACTTAAAGTTTCGCAGACACAGAACGGACTCGCATGCGGACTGACTGACAGGCGGACAAGCTCTTAACTATACCCCTCCGTGACGGGCGGACAATCTCATAACTATATCCCTCCGTGACACGGGGGATAGTTACTGGTAGCACACTTCATGTATGTGATTGTGATCATTTATTTACTTGCTTCAAGAATGCAAATTGCTGATTCAAATTTGAGTAATATATTTCCTCTCACAACAAATTGCTTACGCTTGTTTGGCCTTGAAGTCCTTGGTCATTTGTGGGTCGTAAGGCGGAGGTGCGGGCCCTCGTGTCATCCCTGGCATTGATCCGGGAACAGGCCCTCTTGCTACCCCTCCCATCGCCATGAACTGCAAGCAGTATACACATGTCAACAACTTCAACACTTACTTTAGGTATTTTTCTAAGCTCAGTATAATCTTGAAATGTTTACAAAATCTTTTCTCGCATGATAAGTGGAAACACTATTTCTTGCGTGAGAAATTGTGCTACAGTAAGTTGTGATAACAGTCATAAGATCCCAAAGACATTGTAAAATGTAGAGGCACAGTCATGGTAAGCCAGAAGCGATGACCAGTTTTTATTTGAGGTTCAAAAATTTTGAAGAAAAACCCATTCGAGGTCAAATGTAGGTATATCAATACATTATCGTACCTGCTGCATATTACCCGGTATCTGCTGCATTCCTGCCTGCATATTCCGCATGAATGGCTGCATATGTGTAGCAAACTGCTGGGAATTCATGGGAAACTGTTGGATGTTAGCGCCAAATCCCTGCATCTGACCCGGGAACTGCTGCATCTGTACGGGTTGTCTGTTCGCATGAAACTGCTGCATATTTCCAGCAAACTGTTGTCCTTGCTGCATGTTTGGCCGCACATTTTGCTGCATGTTTGCTGTGTGTTGCATACTCATTCCACCAGGCGCCATTCCTATAAGCATCAAATGGTAACTCAGATTCTAAAGCAAACGAAAAAACATGGTGAGTTAGAACTGAACGGCAGTGCAAAACGGAAAGACCATGCAGAACTGAACATGAAACAACTTCCTACGAACGATGTAAAAATCACGGTTAAAACTAACAACGCAAACTACATCATAAAAGAAAATTAGTTTTGATGAGCACATATCAGAAATAACCTGCGAATGATGTTGGTTTGCACTTACCTTGTTGGATTCCATAACCAGATGAGGCAGGCATTTGTTGGCCAGGCATAGTCTGACCCACCCTTGACTGATCATGGTATAGCCCATATGGCTGCTGCATTGTGTTGTAACTTTGTCACTCTTGCATATACGCCACTTCGAAATTCCTTGCAGAAAACACTGCAAAATCCAGGAGAGCAAATGATCCTTTTAGACTGCGGTGTGCATTCTACTCAAACCAACAATAACACCTTTTTATATTAACAGACATCATACCGGGCACCATCAACGTTGCGCGAAAACTGGTCACACCCAAATATGCCCCATGTTGTCCTGTTGTTCCCGAGAAAACGAGGAGTACCGTAAATACAAGTCACCTGTAATACACAGGCCCTTGGGTCGGCCGCCTACCCCCGCGGAGAGTTGAACCGCTCACGTATATGAGAGACATGGGTTGAAGAAATTTGGCAAAAATAGCTCATGCTCCGAAAACATCAGCAAATGCTATTCCAACACATTTGTTAAAATTTTTACGCGGGAAATGAGAAATGGCACTTTGTACATAAAACCCTTGTCTTTAAAGACAATCTTTTCAATCTTTTATACGTGTGACTTGGCTTGTACAATTAAGAAACACGCTTCGATCAAAAATTGGTTAGGTGAAAATATAAAAAAAAAAAAGACAAGGAAAAAACAACGAAATTGTAATTTTCTTTCCATCTATGTGCTTCGAAATGTAAAAAAGCGGATCCACGACATTTCGTCAGCGACATTTCATCGACGACATTTCGTCGAGCGACATTTTATCGAAATTGATGAGTGCGACATTTCATCGAAATAATTGGGATGCTTATTGAAAGTGTGACTGGGCCTCAATTTAAGACAAAATGGATAATTTAAACAATTTCTTTATTTTCTTCAAGTATATCAGTAACCTCCTTTGCAAATGACCACCCTCCTCTACTGACGACACTACAAGATCACAAGTCACCACATTATCATCTGAAAAAGCCAGTCAGTTTCTTATTCGTCACCCTCATGATTTTCCCTGCTCGTTCCCTGTAATTTTGGTTTTCCTCGATTCGTTACTAATATCTCCATAGTTGGTCAAATATTGTCTTAATTTCGGAAAAAAACTGGAGCTTTTTAAATACACTCTGCCAAAGTACTCCGGGTTTTTATGGATTAAAATTTAAGCAATCGAATAAAAAGTTACAGTTGATGCAGTTACCTGGTGTATGAAGGTTCCAGTTGGTTACCTACTCCGGGTTTTGAACAAATTCAAATTTAACCCATTGATTCAAAACTGCAATTGCTGTGTCCGTTTACAACCCTGTCTAATTGCACTTGACAGAACGGCTCGGGTATGTGATGGAGTAAGTTAAGAAAGGTTTGATGGATTGCATTTTGCACGCCTTGATAATCAATTGCAATCAACACTACTTCTTCGGTGTATGAAGGTTACCGTATGTACTCCAGGTTTTGAAGGATTAACATTTAGCCCATTGATTTTATAATTGCAATCACGATATGTGTGGGATTAAGTTAAGAAACTTGAATGACTTTCGATTTATTTCTTTTATTGTTTTTTTTCATCTTACTTTCATGTAATATGTGATTTCGATACAATGTCGCTCGACGAAATGTCGCTCGACGGAATGTCGTCGATGAAATGTCGGGATACCGTAAAAGGCCTCATACGACTTTTCAAAATCTATTTTACATATTATTCTGCAGGTACTTTAACCGATTTGTGAATATGTGTGCAGTAACGTGGAGCTTTGTTAATCTTCAGCCGTATTTCTATCATTTTTTACACGTTTAACCCAATATGTTGCAATAGAAAGGTCAAAATTTTTCAGTACAAGGAGAGAAAAACGGGATTGAACAGCACATCGTACAGGACATCGTACCTGTTCTTTTAATGTGAAAACAGCGTTTGCTCCGATTATTACCAGGGCTGGTATAAATTTCACAATTTTAAAAATATCATGAAATTTAAAATTTTTGAAATGTTTAAGAAATTATTGAAATTTTTTAATTTTTTCGAAGCACTTAAAAAAAAAAAGACATTTCACGCGATCTACAATATCTGTTCGCTTTATTTAAGAAATAAATGCATATTGCAAAGAATGCATACTACAAACAAAATACAAGTCAACTATGCTATTTCCTTTAAAAAAATCTATTGTAATGTAAAATATAGCTTATGTTTATAAAGTCCACCATATCCTTTTCTTAAGGAACAAAAATTGTACAGCAACTAAAGTCTATCAACTGTCACGAATGTCAGTGAGAACTAACAAGCCAGTAACTGAGAGAATATCAACAAAACGCAAGTTTTCCCGCTTTTTCAATATCAAGACTGGTTCTTAAGAAACCGTATGTGAATTGAAGGGTGCTAAATTGTCTTTCTAAACCAGATCTATTTGCAATAGCGGACACTAAATGCAATTTGACGATACAATGACAAATCGAGTAAAACGGAGGAGGCATATATATGCTCAATGTTTGTACGAGGAACAGATAATTGTTTACTTTTGGTCCGTTTTTTCGATAAAATGTATATTCCTTGTGACATCTGGGCAGGGTGAAAGTCTGTGACTGGCTTATATGAATGTTTAAACTCGGGTAATTGTGTATCAGATTAGGCGGGATTGGGAGATAATATGCTAGCCAAATGTTTGTATAAGCAGCAGTGATAAAACGTACATTGCAACGCAAGATGGGTATGTAAGACTCCGGCTTATTTGCTTTAACACACATGAGAACGGGGTCTAAAAACACCGGAAAATTTTACCATACATGGGAATGGGGTCAAAAAGGTGGTACATTTGGAAAAAAAGAACTTGCGCGCGTGGGGTTACCTGTAAATAATAATTTCAAATTACATGAAATATTTATGAAGTGTTTCATTCGAAATATTTCATACCAGCCTTGGTTATTGCATGTTTATTTACAAATTTCCAACTACGTAATTTATCATTATTTTAAATCATGATAAACTTCTGCCGCTACCAAACCAATCTGATATTCAGCCAATGAGATGTGCTGTTTAATTTGTATTTATTTATTTATTTATTTTTTGCCTCGTAGATTCCAAAGTGTCAAATGGCCTAACTACGGGTATGGTCTGGGACTTGGTTCTAGACTGGGAATTTTTACGAAATACTAACTCTTCGTGTGCTAAATTGCATTATTCGTGAAGATGTTTATTAAAATCTTAGTTTCTGACAACTTCAGTTTCATATTCTGATAGCTTCTCGTATGTTTAGCAACTACTAACTGGCGTACGTTACCACATTATCGCCCATTCGAAGAAAAATTTTTCTCCATTGATAGACTTTTAAGAAAACTAGACACAAAAAGATATCGCATATGTTTCATATTGCGCTGCTCATATTTACACAGATTGTAGCTTAAAGTGAAATTTGAGTATATTTACGTTCACTTCCGCATTCGTTCAGGATGCATATGTTTGCTTCAACATTATTTGCGAGCCGTTGACTCTCCCAGCTTTGCATGAGACTAGTAAACTCACTTTGAGTAAATTTCACCGTCATTAAATGGGGTGTTTGGGTAGATTTTTCCTTATTTCAGTTTTTTCATCTCTCTACATTGATTGGAAATAACTTTTCCATTTACAATTGCCTGTAACTCTTAGTTAAGATCACTGATAGAAAAAATATTAGAATACTGCAGAATGCTGCAAATGGTGTTAGTTTTCGATGTTTAAATAAAGCCATTTACACATAGAACAGCAGAAGTATTTTCAAGACAAAAATTCGGTTGTAACTCTTTGGAAAAGGTGACAAAAATCGAATGTGAATCAGTTTGCAATGTTATAAGGAAACAAATATTTGAATTAACCGTACACAGGTTAAAAACTCGCCGTACCACTCAACCAATTTATTGATTGATTTATTGTGGCAAAAGAGTAGTAGTCAACATCACATCACTCGGATACAAAAACAGTTAAACTACGGCTAAGTTTTCTTTTGGTAAGTGTCAGAGTAATTATTTTCACAGGTAATATAAGGTTATCCGGAGAAAGTATTCATCACAGGCACGTTTATTCGGTGTTTTTCGAACTGAAATGTGAGAACATTGATATTGCTCCTGGGAAACGGAATTGACGATTTAATCACATAGGAAATCACATACACAAATACACCATACCCTTATGTTGCTTTTATCAGCCAGCTGATTTTTATCATGCAACAAATAACTTTTCAGAAGCCGATCACTGGGTGCCTTTGCCATAACTACATGTATTTCAATGTGTTGCCATACGGAATATTGCATGAAAGGGAAAAGAAGTCAGAGTCATTTTCATAATTGTTATTTATTTATTTATATTAATTTATTTATTTATTATCGTCATTTATTATGTTGAATTTAACTGCAACTGATCTTCGGGCTTCTAAGCACATTGCACAGGGTAAATTGATTTTCGTGTACATGGCCGATATGAACATATTTATATTGCTATTAGTAATTGTTATCGAAAATAGTACTCGTAGAAACAAAATAAATACGCTGAAAACATGCAGCTTGTTACCAACGAACATTCAACATAGAAAAGATAATTTCGAGAGCATCAACATTGAACTGTGCTATTTTTTAGAAGAAAATGTGGATTTGAAACAAATGAGGCAATAATTCTGATTAATTTGCTGGACTATTTGTCTCTACGACGAAGGATATGCAACAAAAAAGAAGTGCTTTATTGATAAGGATTGATTTTTTGGGGGTGAATTTTTAAAACTTTTTTCAAGTGTCACGGTGTTAAATTGAGATTTATCCAGTGATTATGATTTAGATTATTCCTTGATGATTTGAAAACTCTTTTGTAACAGTCCGAATTTTGTGAAATTACCAAAAGAAGCAATGGCCACTGCAACAGGAATGACCTCCGTCACAGAGACCGTGCAATCTGCACAGATGGACACACTTCACATGAAGCTACAGACCAAACAATCTTCAAAATTCACACCCCATCCTCCAAACGATGCTAAGTCGAAAGGGAGGTTAAGGCTCGATCCACTCAGGGCTTTAGAACCAGCTCGTAAAAAGCTGAATACCTTAGAAGCCCAAAGGATAATGGCTGTTCTTGTTGATAGCATAAAACGTACTGAAATCGTAACAATTTTACCATATATTGTTGCAAATTTGGACAGATTTAGTGTCTCACTTGGCGCTGACTTAGTAAAAATGCTTCAAGATCACAAAGTTATCATTGAGTCTTTTGAAGAATTGAAAAGCGAAGCAAGCCGACTCCTTGAAAAAAGTAACAAGGATATTGAAAGTGGAGAGGAAGAGGAGGAAAATCCAGATCGAGCAGCTAGCGCATCATCTACTGCCTCTGAATATCGAAGTGGTAGCCAGGCAGAGGCAGCCATGAAAAATTTGCAGTATGTGGCAAAGCAGATGCAAGCCTCCTGTAAAAATATTTTAAGGGGGTTTTCAGCGAACCCTTCTGCAATGAGTGCAGTTTTAAAAGACCACAGGGATCGGTCACCAAATGCAACAGATATGATTTTGCACATGAATGAACTTAAAGAGATCATAATGGGAAAGTTGTTGACCACGCCAGTTGAAGAAGCCGAACGAAGCCAATATCTGTCCGAAATATCTCAGAGGGAACAACACAATGCGAGTGTAATCGAGAAGCTTGAAGCAGAATTAAATTTGGCTCTTGGTGATAAAGAAAGAGAGGTACATCAGGCAGTTCGCTTTTGGGTTTTTAACTGTTTTAACTGGGTGGTTGTTAAGTTCTTCAGATAACGTTATATAAGTAATTTAATACTTTATGGCTCACGTCACAGTATATATAAATTAGATGACTGTAATGAATTTACGTTTTCATTTGATGCTTATTTCAATTGAGGTGTGTGAGGAGTGTCATTGAAAATTGGAGAGAAATGATCCAAGGCTAATGAAAAAATAGTTTCAAGTATGCATTTAATTAGTTCACAATCTCGCACTCAATTTACGGTCTATTGTAACTAATGTAATAATATACAAAAGCAACACTCAATGGTCAATCAGAATTGAACTCATGTAGTTATATTTTATCATTGAGGATAATATCATATTTTTGTGTAAACTTAGATCACGAAAAAGAATGACATCATCAGGCGTCTTCAGGCCGATTTACATCAAATCGAAAAGTTCTCAGAAGAACATATCAGAAGAACGAAATCCGAAGCCGAAAAGCAACAGGCTGCTGATCAGAAAAGCAGTGAAGGCAAGGCCGCTCGTTTGATTCAGGAACTTCAAACACTAGAATCGCAGCTGCACAACAACATCCAGGAACATCGGGATAGCGAAAGTGATCTTCGAAAGGTCAGTTATCATCCGATTTAGAAAATGTAGAAGAGTGTTATGTGCATAAAACTGGTGTTCTTTTGTGTGTGTGTTTTAAACTATAAACTGTTTTAAACTACAAAAAATCGTCAATGTTAGCGCGGAAAGTGGCAGGAAAACGTTCCGTTTTGTCTGAAATTAATAATCTTTTGTTAATTGTATGCCTTTCTTTGTCTTAGAAAAAATTTAAAGTAGAGACTGAAGTAGAGAACTGGATCCAGAAATACGATGCAGATATGGGCACAAGACAGGTACTCATTAAAACATTTTATTATATTATTGTAGCAGTGTTCTGTCGTACCATCAGACACGCAGTGCTGATCAGTTCGTTTCACGGTTTAAGTAATTTTAATTTAATGTGAGGGTATTGTTGTTTTAATCTATGACGAAATATCTAAAATTTTCAATTGAAATGGCCACTTTATCTTGCAGGACCAGTACGAAGAAATAGACGCTGTTTATACGGAAGAGAAGAAGCAACTAAATGAACTAGAGGAGCGATTTAAAACTCTTGAAACTGAATATAATCAGGTATCTTTTGCATTTACTTCTCCTTCTGTTACTGTAGAACTTGACCGTTTTTTGTTTTAAAATCGTTTGGGACTGTCTTGTTGAATGTTTGTAAAATGTTGCTCCAATAACATGTCGAAACTGAAACAGAAAGTATTAGATCGCCACTGCCGAGGGAATAAGTGCAAAATAAAATCCCCCCTGGGAATTCGTTATTGTTGAATGTAGATAGAATATTGCGTCAATAACAGATCGGAATTATGCCATAATAGTAAGTAAGAACTTACATGCGACGGAGAGCTGGCATTATTATCCTTGTATTGATTGTGAGACTGCTCTTCATCTTGTTATACCAAGTCTACGTTTATTCTTTGCAGATCATGGAAGAGAGGCGTATTGCGCGCGAGAGACGCGAGGCGGCGGAACGCGAACTACTAATGGCCATCAAGGCGGCCACAACCGTGCAGGCGTTCTGGCGCTCCTTCAAGGTCCGCAAGGCCCTCAAGTCCAAGAAGAAGAAGGGTGGCGGCAAGAAGAAGGGCAAGAAATAAACAACAAATGCCCCAGGGAGCGAACTTGTGATAGTTTATGGACGGCATTTAGATGGGAATAAACACGGGCACGTTTCATAGCGCTGCATGAAATCTAAGCTTTTCAGTGGAAAAAAAAACTGATTTTGTGCTACTTTGTATATAGGGCATGAGAAGTTCAATAAATATTCTTTAATCTACATTGGTGTGTTAAATCGACGAAGATACTTCTGCGGTGAATTTGTAAATATATGTATCGCAAGTATGCACTTGAAATTACTACGATTTTTATATATTTAATCTATAGCAGCTTGTGTAGGGTGACATTGTGTCGTTTTATGAAGGGTGGTTAAAAAAAATTCCCGTTGCTGTTCATGAAAACTTACGGTTTTAAACAGGACATTTATTTGGTACCACTTATTTCAAAGGAAACTCCAAAGACTATATTATGTACTAATCTCTGATTTTGGTCACAAGTACTTCTGCAAAACTGGATGCATGCATATTTTTGTTCAAGTGTGAGATTTAATAATTTTCATAGAAGTTTCTGCTGAAACGTGTCAAAAATCTTTCGTATGAAAAAACTCACTTTCCAGTAATGGTTTAAATGCTGGAGGAACATAATAACACGCTTTGTTTGGATTTTGTCTTCTTTTTCAGCTGATCGTACTTTTGTATGAAAGCGTGTTGTGCGAATTGAATTGGAGTTATTGGCATTTTTATTGCCTGTTATGTTTATTGATGAGTGTTGTTTTATAATAGTACACTGAACATCAGAAACCTTACCAATAATGTGATGAAACGATCTGTGATTTTCCGAAATAAACGTTTAGCGCCTTCAGCATTGTTTTGTTCAGTCCTGAAGAAATGCAACGAATACAGGTCCAAGAAAGAGCCGTTTTTGAACTCAAAACTGACTGCTCGATGGCAAAGCTGTGTTTCAGAGAGTTAAAAGGTTTTCTTTGGACTGCAATCTACAATTTTGTTTCGTACCTGCAGAAAAACGGGAAATGTGTCCTGATAAAAAAAGGAGACAAGTGTTCTCAATCCCTGATCGACAAACGGCGACCAACCCAAATTATCGGTGCTCTTCTACACTGGTTTATTTCTAGGGTTCGCAATCGGTCACCGATCGTAAATATCGGTGTTCGACGCCGACACATCGGTTATTTCGACTGGTTGAATAACCAGTGAAAGACGGCTTCACTTGTCACCAGCTATCGTTCACATTTCACGTAACCTTTATCGTAGGCGCGAGCCTTGTTAAATACGCAAGTGTTTCTGGGGTTGTAAGCTAGGACTTCTTGTTAAAAATTATACAAGCAAAAAGTCCGGGCGGGGACGCAAACCAAAAAATCAGTCTGTGATCTGTGTGAGACGTCACAATCAAAATGTAATACCTCGTCTTTATTCAGCAACATAGGTACTAAAATTGGTTTTTCGGGTGCCTTGTTTTTAGCATTTTTCGGTAAAGGGGAGTTCAAGAATCTGGAAGAAGGGAGGCTTTTTGTATGAAGTAAGAAAGCTACAGAATAGGATATATGTTTATTTCGAATTTTATTAC
This sequence comes from Protula sp. h YS-2021, assembly GCA_949752745.1. Taxonomy (NCBI): domain Eukaryota; kingdom Metazoa; phylum Annelida; class Polychaeta; order Sabellida; family Serpulidae; genus Protula; species Protula sp. h YS-2021. Next base: position 15,913,613 of record OX457030.1, read on the forward strand.
GTTACATGCTGACAGACTCCAGCGCAGCATTTTTATTAGAAACACGAAGGTAATGAAGTAAGCATCAAAGCCTGTAGGGATGACTGTTTTAATGAACACTTTGTCAGAATCCAGATGCTGAGAACCGCCTCGCTATGACGATTTGGGGATATCTCCAGCCTGGTCGAGGTATTGATCCTGTGTTTCGTCGGAGCATAAGTTCAGTCTTCTACACATGCTCCAGATCCAATACTTCCCGTAATCTCCAAATTCTATCATTAACGTGAGCAGAACCTGCAACATAAAAATATCAACATCAACCTTTTTAAGTCAATACACACTTTATTTCACATTTATTTTGAAATTTAAAAAAAATCGCAGATTGACCATCGTTAGGACAGGCATAGATCAGCTTCTATGTGACGGAATAAAAGTTTCACTTCTTTCGTTTTTTATTTTCTCGGTTCAGAGGTGCATATATACCTCGGCGGCGATCAAATAGATGATGACCAATTCCAGCCGCACGCCTTGCCTGTGCTGTAAGTCATCCTTCATCGAGCTCAATATATTCTCGCAGTGATCGAATCGCACTTGCATCGTCTGTTGATGAAACAAAAAAACCAAAAAAAAAAACACCGCCACTATAATTTTAGTGAAATGCGTAGCGTCATCACAAACAGGCTGCCATGTCAGTTTACTACACTCTCAGCCTGTTAATAGAAACGCAGTTATGAAATATGAGTCAGAACTTTACCTATATATATATATAAAGTACTTATCCCAGCAACTTTAAATATGGTCAATTTGCTCAGTGCAATACAAAGTCTTAACTGCTCCTTTAAAAAAATTAACTAGTCACAAAAACTAACTACGACACACGTTACAACCAGGCCACTCGTGACAACCAGCCCACTCGTGACAACCAGAGCACTCGTGACAACCAGACCACTCGTGACAACCAGTCCCACTTTTCGATACCTCACTGAAAGCCACTGGAAAGCGATGCGCGAACATACAATAATTATCATTCAAATCCGAACAGAAGCAAGGTTTTTTTTTTTTCTACAATTTTGCCATCTGCTCGTATCTTTTTGCTATCACACTCGGAATTGTGGACCTTGAGGCGTTTGGGAATGTTGAACAGCAACCGGCATTCCTTGTACAATTTGGCCAGCTCTTCACGTTCTGAAGGCCAGTAAAAATCGGTTTCTTCCTCGATAATGTCAGAACTCATATTGATGCTGTGTCTGCAAAGAAAATAAAGACACAAAACGGAAAATCTACTGGCGTAAAGACTGACTGAAATGTATTTTACCCCGGTGGAAGAACCAAACTGCAACTGGTCGTTTTGAAAAAAGAGACAGAGAAATGATAACAAAATCAGGAACTAAAGCTTGTGTAAAACGGGAAATAAGTTAAATTTAAACTAATAATGAGTTTTATCTGCTTTTAATAAAGCCCTTTATTTTTATAAATAAACAAATGAATTGAAAACAAAAAAAAAAAAAAAAAAGATTGCGCGATATTTTATGCAATAGTTGACACTGTGTGCGGAGTGTGCTCATGGCGTAACGGGGCTGGGGTGGAAAAGGGGAGTGGCGGCGGAGGTGGGCAGGGCTGAAATAAGAGTGCCTACTTGAGGTGTAGCTGGTCGCCAATGCTCCGCTGGTAATCTGAACTAATTTTCTTCCAGTTAGGTCCTCTCCCTTCTCTTAATTCCTGTAAAATACTTCCTCGGATCACACTCCAATAACACTTATATCACACTCGTTTGTTGTATTAACTATTATCACTTATTATCTATAACAAATGTCACATTAATGAAGGTCTACAATAATCTTTGCCCTTCACGTACTGCAGACAAACGTGTCTCTCGTTCTGTGACAAATATAAACCGGAAGTGAAAAGAATTTCCAGCTTCCTCTCTGGAGCAACGCAATCAGGTTCTCAGTGTCACTTACATCCGGGTACCATTCTAATCTCTCGCCAAGAAGTTCCATCATGTGCTCTTGGCATCCAAGCTTCACTGTTTTAAAAAAAGGAAAGAAGGAAAACTGTCATAAATTTATCCTGTGAAAAACACAACTGGAGCCACTGGTGTACTACAATATTAGTGCACCAGAACAAGCCAAACATAGGGATCAGCCAGCCATTGCCGTTTTGTGTTTGTACACAAAACCAAATTTTTTTCCGGCAGCAACAACTACCCCGCCCCCCCCCCCCCCCACCTTTGCCCTGTTTGCCCCTCTTTCGGTGTGCAAAGTTCCATTTTGACAATCTTACACCATAATTATAAGAATTTACATAATATAAATGTGTTTGAATGTCAGGCCTTCCAGCGCTCCTCAGGAAAAAATAGGTTATTTTAATAGGTCTTTAGTTTAAAAAAAAAAAAAAGGTTTTTATGGGTTTTTGTCGTAAAAAATAGGTTTTAATAGGTTGTTGGGGCGTCCAAAAAGTAAAATAAAAATACTACACAATACTACACAAGAATAATCCCACAGCTACATAACAAGTACATTATGAACTACAGGACCAACCTAAGGCATTAGCCTACCAAACTTAAAACTAATCCGACCTTTCGTTTTGCAGTTACAGTAATGCTCAACTGTCACGTTTTGACGTCCTATGACGTCATGCGCTGCATAATATATGTCAAATACAATCTAAACCGGCGGACCAACCCAAGGCATAATCCCACCAAGTTTACAGTTGATCCGAAGTTTCTTGAAGACTTATCGTGTTAAAAAAAATGAAGTGCCTACAACAGACGCACACACTACTTACATATACACACACAGAATGTGCAAAAACAAAATGTTTATCCTCTACGTGGGAAACATAATAACAATTCTCACACCATTCTCAAAATGCCATTATGTGGACAGAATTACATAAATGGTAAGTCTTACCAAATTTCAAAATACTATTATTTTGAGAACAAAAATATAACGTTGCACACCTGGAATATGTGCTCTATCCGTGTGTGAAATTTCAATACAGTCCGACATATATAGGTTCGGAAATATAGTGTTTTCCATTACGCGGACAAAATTGGATGAATGCTAATTTTTACCAAATTTCAAAATGTTGTCGTTTGGACAATTTTTCATGTGACCAAAATAAAAATACAACGCTGCACACCCTCAATGTGTACTCTATTCGTATATGAGCTTTTAAAACAATCCAATTAATGGTTTTGGAGACCTAGCCTGGACATAACGCAGAAAATACGCTAATGCGGATGGACAGACGGACAAGCTCAGAACTGTACTCCTTCGTCACACGAGGGGTAAGAATTAACCTGACAGCGCTATCGGCTTGGATATCGTGTACTTTTCCAGCGACAGATTATCATCCTCTTCGTCCGTTTCCGCTCGACGAAGCTGTACAACGTCATCGCTGAACACTTTTGTCGGCTGTTCCCTAAAACGAAGAAAATTTGAAAGACGGTTCCTTATTTCGTAATTGGGCAAAAAAAGATCCACAGTTGAAATTGATAAAGTACAGATACGATGCTTTGTCTGACCTCTTTTGAGTCTTACGTTGAGTAGTAATAGCGGAGTTCGTCCACTTCATCTAAGATCAAACTCATCTCGTAAGGTTTACTCTCATGTGGCTTAATCACGCTTAAGAATTCATCGATCTGTGACAAGAAACACAAAAAATCACCGTCAATCACATTTTACCTATTAATAGAATTATTCATTTATTTTTTCTTTGTCGTTATTATCATTTGCTTTTTCTTGTGTGCAAAATTATAAAATCGTCTAAAAGTATCTCATTTATTTCTAATTTGCATGAGGTAAAACATGCATATAAATGAAGCTTTTGCAGACAATTTGAAAATATATGTGTTTTTTACTGGTTTTATCTTGTACCTCACTATTCTGCACAATATTCTTGGCTTCAAAACAAGCAAAGAAAGACAAACACATCACATATTTTATTATCTTACAGAAAAGAGTCAGTCAAAAGTGGAGCAAAGTGTAGACAAAACACATTAAAACTCAGTCAACAGTTACGGAGGGGAAGCTAATAACGAGGACACTTACTGCAGTTTTTTCTACGTTCCAGAAAACCACTTCTCCTGAGCTGAAAAAAAGAGGAAAATATTTGAGTATTAGTTTGCAGAATACAGTGACATTTATTTGTTATTGTAGTATCCAGTCATCATTACCTTCCTTTTCCATTTCGTTCTTATACGTAATATTTTTTGTAGAGTTTAAGACAGAAAACAGCTCTGGTGTGAGAACCACAGTGTTTAAAGAACACAAATTCGATTGAGACACCATTTGGTTATGACACTACATTCTGGGAATTTTTCCTAATTCTAAACAACGAAATAAAGGCGTCTTTAGTTGTAAAAAATTCAAACATACTTTGATCACTTTGATTAAATACAACGTTTGAGAAGCGCAGAGGTCTGAAGTTTAGTCTGGGCACCTCTGTATTACTTTTGGCCACAGACCAGAACGTTTTCAAACAAGTTCAACTGTCTACAAGTCCGTTAAAAGGTATGCCAAACCTCAGTTCCACAGTTGACAAACCATATCACGCTTAGGTGTGAGAACCCCCGCACCTGAAGACGAATATTTCACTGCGCTCCTTCCCCATTCCGTATTTGGCTCGTCTTCGCAGCATTAACACGTCTTCACTGACATCTAAACAAAACAATATGTATGGAAATTCTTGCCAGCTTTTCTACTGCTTCCAGTGCTAAAATGTGGTCAGAACCCTTACATATCCACAAGATACGTGTTCCGTTCTGAAAATATAGGATAAACTCGATTAGTGCACGTGGTTTTCAGAGAGAGCAAAGTATTCATTGCTTACTTCAGAGGTGGCTCAATACATCGACCTCGAAGTAGTTTGTAACATTTTTCTTTCTAACCTGCAGCCTAAAACTATGAAAATGAAAGAAAGTGGCACCAAATAAAATATTTCCTCAACTTATAGCCTGACACATCTGGAAAGAAATAGACTTTATGACATCAATAAGTCACGCCGTGACCACACTCGCTGCATTTCAAAGTGACTTACTTGACTTTGAAAGTTTCGACAAAAAAGAATGGGAAAACGGTATGATATCGTCTTCTGATTGTAAGTGTTACAATGAGTAAATTTGACAAGCCCGAGCAAATATGCTGACTTCATGTTATCTTTTATCATTTCTTACCATTTTTAGAAAGTAACCATCAGGAGATATGCTACGCCATGTGATCACACTTTCTATTCATAGCTTTTATTATGTACAAACCTTCCGGCAATGCCAACGGCTCGTACAGTCCATCGGGAACTAGATCCTTTAATAAAGTAGTCAAATTGATCTTTTCTGAAATCGGATAAGCAACCAAACTCAGCATGTCCTGCGATAACATAAAAGATAAAACAATTAATTAAGCAATTTCTAGTTCAAATGTAGTTTTTCTTTGTTAAAATAAATATATTACAGATCGTATCCATTCACCCCAAGGAGAATATTCTTTATGTGAGAGGATTATTTTCTTACCTTGCCATCGTGCTGAGATTTCTTGCTTATCCAACGCGGCTTACGTTTTTTCTGTGCTGTTTGGGAGTCGGTCTCACTTTTTTCTATTGGACCAGCAATATTTCCCTTACCAGTCACTTTTCCTTCTTTGACAGGGCCTGCGGTCCTTTGCTTGGAGAGTGTTTCCCCTGAGCAATGTCGGCAGAACGAACTGTACACTGGTTGACCCTTCAATGACATGTTGCTTGTGTTATGCAACGCACTAGCCATGCTCAGCGCTGACAGTCCATACTGCGAGTAATTTGTCTGAGTGACGGAGTATTTCCATAACGAATAACCAACTTGTCCATGGATGATTCTCTCTTCCAAACTCGTAGTCTGGCAGCAAGTTCGTAGCTGGGTAAACGAGGGACTTAAGCGTCGCAACACACATTGCTGAAGTAATCGTCGGATTGGTCCCATATTTCAGTCTTGTCAAACTGCAAGTTACATATACTATTTGGGCAGGCTTCACTCTGAAAACACCTTCAAAAGAAGTTTTACATCTGAATAACAAGGCAGAAAATGTGAAAAATGTTTGGAGGAAAAATCGAATATCATTGCGATTGAGCCTGGAAACTGTGAAATTGTTTATTCGTAGGGCATGAAGTGGCTTAGTCACAGCGAACCCTTTATATCTTCTCAGCATAGAAAGGGTCACAGATCCGACAGTTGAAATGGCCACAGGTGTCAACTTTCCAGACTATGAATCTTTCGGCGCACGATTCAGGGCACTGAAATTCAAAGTAACAGGCTTTTTCATTAAAAGCACACTACCAGTAACCTAGGACCGTTCGCCACTTTTCAATGGTTTTTGCGCAATAACTCTCATGTTTTGGGCGCGATCCGGATATGCTTTCGTATGTAGCAAATACAGAATTCAGTGTTGCCACGGACCTCGAGAGAAAAAAAGTATAAAAAAAGTAAAAAAAAAAGTATAAAATGGGTAAAAAAAAGTAAAAAAAAAAGTATCAACAAAAAACACCTTAAAATACCTTCAAAGTGGTAAAAATGATAAAAACGATGGAAACATTCATTATACAGTACAACCTCGTTTATTGGGTCACGTTATTACCGCTTATCAAACCACCGAAAGACCAATATCAGTCTCACTTTAAAGGAAACTAAGAGCAGAAATGTAATTTCCTTATGAAATCAAAACATTATCAAATGTGTTTCATACTATGCACAATAAACACTTTTTACATAATACTAAGAGGTAAGTGAGGTAAGTGGGGATAATACCCTTGATACAAGACAATCGTAGATTGCATATCCCTCGCCGCGCTCATCTACACTATTTATATTTTCTTCCCTTAAGGCATAGTAAACGATTAATAGTTCCAAAGATATATGGCCTGGATAAAGACAGTTACAACAAGTATTTTCTTCGTTTGCATGCTTACGCCTTGTTTTGTTCACAACAAACTTGTTACTTTGAGTAAGAAGGGTATTTTAACAGAAATGGAAATTAATAAATACGAAGTGTTCCCTACCAGAGCAAAGTCACAGGTTGTGGGCTAGTTTATATCCACATGTAGAGGTACTGATGGTCTGTATGACATAAAGGGAAGTAAGCAATATCAGCCACAGGACGTAAACTGAACATTAAATCAAAATAGCCGCCTTGTCTATGAGTCTGGCTGCTTTAGATTGAACGCGGACATCATTTGAGAAAAATTTTCCCGTTGCACTGTATCTAGGTTGAAGTCACCACAAATAACAGAAGGGAATTTAATGAGAGGTAATACATTCAGGAGCTCTCGAACTTTATCCCAGAACAGATTATAACCTGACGTTGCACAAGTACACTTAATATACTTTCTACCTGTAGGGTTTTATTCGTCTACGGCGTAACAAAGACTAATTTGTCTGAAAAACAACAATGTCCAAATTGTAAAAAATCGCCAAAATTACAATTTTTGAAGAAATCGAAAATTAACGACGTTGTACAACTACACATTATATACTGTCTACCTTTAGTGTTTTATTGGTCTACGATGAATAGTAACAAAGATGCAGCCTGGAAAACTTGTTCTGAAAAACGACAGTCCAAATTTTCAAAAAATTTCCAAAATTACATTTTTTAAAAAATGGATAAATAACCTAACGTTGCACAACTACACTTTGTATACTTCCTTTTTGTGTGGTTTTATTAATCTCTGAGGAAAAGTAACAAAGATACAGCCTGGAAAAAGAGAATTGTGGGCGGACCAGCACGAGGCGTTTCTATATCTCCCGCCCCCGGCTAGGGGGCGGGAGATATAGAAAACATCACTTTACATTATCAGAACCACGAACATTTTGTAATTCAAGAAAAATACGAATGCAGACCAAAGGATAAAAAATGTAAACATAGGCATCAGAGATGCAAAGCTCCCAGCCAGCGCCTTTATGTTCAAACTCCTCTTTCTTTACCACAGATGTCAAGACTTTCTACTAACAATTCGGGTGATATCGCACTACAATTCAGCTTTACTTGCAACTGCATCAAACAGCAGGCATGACTGAAACGGACGGACAACCCGTGCAATCCACCACATAATTAAAAACACTGTAGTTAAGAACACAGTAACAGCAATAGCCAGGACTTGTAAACCCACAGTGTAAGGCTTCATAGCTATATGAAAGCGTTAATGTCAAAGTGTTGCGTACAAAGTCGCCTCTATGAAAGTGCAATACACGAAAAAGTGACTAAATTCAGAGACCATTATTCGACAATTTTTGATCGATCAAAATGAAACCTTGACGTTGCCATCTTCAATATATATTCGTTCACTGAGTAAGGTTTCATAGCTTTATATGAAAGCGTTCATGTCGAAGTGATGCCTACAAAGTCGCCTGTATGACAGTGCAATTCACGAAAAGTTCAAAGGGCTATAATTTCGACAATTTTTGATCGATCAAACTAAAACCTTGACGTTGCACACTTTCACTGTTAAACTTTCACTGTTTAATTTGAAAAAGATCCGACCACGGAAACTTAACGTTTTGGTGCGTACAAAATATAGCACCCCAAATGTTAACGGACGGACGGACGGACTAACCGACAGCAATAGCCCTCAGCCAAAATCTGGCTGGGGGCTAAAATCTGTGATATCAATTTAGTAACAAAACTCACAATCATGTGCGAACAATCTACATTTTGTTACAAACAAAATAAAGAATAGACTGGGCCTATCCACTGCAGGTTTTATGTATTTATAAGTTGCTGTGCTAATTTAATACTTTTTTTCTATATTTCTGCACTAATTAGTTACAACAATAACAATACGATTTTCAAGAAACGTTTGAAATCATACTTTACTGTTTTCTCTTTTATTTTGTTGAGGTCTTTTCGGTGTTGGTTTATGTTTTTCTCAAGTTTTTTTCCTCTTTCAAGACTGTTTGCTTCTGTAATAAAACGTTGAGTTTATTCCCTTTCCTTTTCAACAACGGTCTCGGATCGCGCAATTTCTTTTTCTTTTTGGGTGACTTTTCGACATTGAAGCTCCTTACTGAAAACTTCCAAGGGGTCTAGACATCTTGACACCTACAAAGTCACTTTTTGGACAAAATAAAAAGTTTCAGAGTGACTGACACAAAAGGTCTTTTTCATGGTGACTGCAATGAATTGTGGTGTGCAGAGTGCTCTGGAATTGTGAGATGAAACACTTTGTTCAAGCGATAAATGTAAAAAGAAAAAGTATAAAAATAAGCCACTTTAATAAAAAAAAAATAAACTGTTGTTGAAGCACTAAGACTATAAAAATAAAAAAATAGGTGCCGAGTTGTCCAAAAAGTGCCAAGTTTGAAAATGAGGTGCCGAGTTGTCCAAAATTTTAGATGCGGAGTTGTCCAAGTGCCGAGTTGTCCAAAGACCCTTCCAAGTACTTTCTGTCTTCTTTCTTCTTTTTCTCTTATACCTATTCTATTCTTTTCTTCGACAGTCTAATTTCATTATTCCTTCTGGCATTTTTGGCTGCCTCAAAAAGCGACGCAAACATTGGGATATCATTTAACGGCTTTTCGTTACACTTGATAGTTAAAATTCCATTCAACACCTCTAAACCTAGCAAATTACGATGCTTTGTAAGAATGGATGCGACCATGGAGAAGCCTCTTACAGAATCCCCGTTGCCATGAGCAAAGGTAAGGGCAGAGTTGACTACCTTCTTCAAATCGGAATACTTAGGATCTCCCAATGGTTGCGCATCATTGAGGACATTATTCCAGTAACACTCAACTTCCTTTGTACCGTCCATTTTACCATCACAGTCAAGCATGTGTGTCCTGTACTCTCTGAGTACATCATCAGGCGAAAAATTTGTGAATAAAAAGTACAAAAAGTATAAATTTTCGGTAAAAAAAGTACAAAAAAGTAAAAAAGTAAAAAAAAAAAAAAAAAAGCAAAAATTTCGGGGTTGGTCAAAAAAAGTATAATACTTTTTAAAAAGTATAATGTGGCAAGACTGAGAATTTTACATAAGTTTTCTGTTATGCGCGAACTAAAATGTCATGATTTACGAAAATGCCAGGCCGATGTATATTTTCGGGAAGGATTTTCCAGCTGTACCTCGTCACTTTCTTCTATCATCCCGAAATATAAATTTTAAGTGCAAACTGTAAGATGATCAACTCGCCTTTCAAAATGACTGCTAAGAGCTATAAGGATTACATACGAGCACAAACCTGACTTCATATGTGTATAATTACAGTTTACTTACAGCAGCTCAGTATTTTGCACTCGTGAACCAGTGCCAGTTGCCGGGAGGTTCGCGAAAAAATATCATTTCCGGGATAATTGTTGTTTTTGGGAGGTGGCGACGGTACAGGTACAGGCGGATTTGACCTAGGTTACTGGTAAAGAGATATATTTCCAACCTCGACGAAAAAATAGATAACTAAATAACAGTGGCATACATTTACAAAACATACATTTGGTCGCAAAATGGTAAGGGCGTGGTGGCAATATGGAAAATAGCATGCATGTGCACCGCATGGTCTTACCGGCAGCTGCCCAAGCAACCTCGAAGTAAGATAAGATAAGATAAGATAATTTATTCTCATTTCATCCAGATTGACAACGCTTGTATATTTATAATGAATAAGGAAAATAGACTTTGAAGATATTACTGTTTACATACAATTTAACAGAAGTATACAGGTATCTAATTGCATACAGTAGGTATTTAATTACACCTATTTTGGAGTGATGAAATCAGAGGGTAAGGCAAGAAGTTCGTATAACTTATATTCTGCCCACCCTTTCCATTTACAATTGTATCACACATATTTACTTTTATGCCAAGGTAGAATGCCAAGTTTTGCTTGAGTGTTACTAAAATAACAGTTACTTAATTTACATATTCACCTAAGAAGTGGTCTTTTAATAACAATTTAAACTTACGTTGCTGATAGCACATAACTATGTTAGGAGGAAGTTTATTCCATAACTTTGGACCCTTTATCGAGATACAATGAGATTTAATAGTTGTTCTGGAATAACATATTTTAAACTTGTTGCTTTGCCGCGTTTCGTACGTCATACTTTCATTTCCGACGACAAACAATGATTGCACATTTATAGGAAGTAATTTATGATACCCCTTGAACATAATTAACAAAACCTTAAATTTTATTAGCTCATTTAATTTTAACAGCCTTAATTCGTAAAATAGTTTACTAGTGCTTGTGTATTTAGTTACATTGGACATTAACCGTATTGCTTTCTTCTGCAACATGAAAAGGGATTCCAACTTTGTGTAATAAGTACAACCCCACACCTCAACACAATATGTAACATATGGAAGAAACAGCGCATGGTATATTGTAAGAAGAGTGGTTACGTTCAGAATGCGTTTCACTTTGTACATAATAGATAACGTCTTCGCTAATTTACTTTTAATTTTATCGATCTGTGGTTTCCATGACAACTTATCGTCTATGAAGACACCTAAAAACTTTGTTGCATACACTTGCTCTATATTCTTGCTGTTTATTCTAATCGAAAAAGTATTGTTAAAGTGTATCTTACTAAATATCATAAAATTTGTTTTACTTACATTCAGTGATAGTTTGTTAACATTGAACCAAGTATTTAACATGTTAAGTTCTGAGCTAATTTCATTGCATAACGTTTGAATATTATTACCTGTCCTAAATATATTTGTATCATCAGCAAACAATACAAACTTTAACAAATTCGACACATTGCACATATCATTTATATATAAAATAAAGAGCTTCGGACCAAGAACGGATCCTTGTGGGACGCCACATAATATGGTAGATAACTTTGACCTACATTCATCAATTTGAACAAATTGTTTTCTTTCTGAAAGATAACTTCGAGTGGTTAAAAGGACACGTAAAAGATCCATATTATCGCTCAAAAAAGCAACAAACCATTCTGCAACGCTGGCAACACTTCTTGCATCTTGGTATATCGGGAAGGAAATACTCCATGCTCTTTTGGTTTTCGAGCAGTGATGCTAAAAAGTATTCATTGTCATATTAAGCATCAAAGTGTCAACTTTCTACTAAAAGTATCAACATTGGGTACATTCTTTTGGACCTCTCAGGAAACTGAGAATCCACTCTCCAAACAGACCAGAGAAGCTTCAGAGACACCGTCCAAAAGAACACGTCTAAAAAAGTCGAGAAATTAAAAACACAAATCTAGTTATTTAGTGCTTATTTCAGATGAATATGTAACTTATATGGCCAGAATTATATCCTGTGACAATCGTTTGTTGGGGCATTGCTTGAAATTTGTTTTTTTTTTACCTAACAAAGTCCCTACCACTTCAGCAGTACCAACGGTGATACAGATTCGACCTCAACCTATAGTTATTGAGGTTAAACCTTTGGGTCCTCTTGGATTTCACTATGTTAGTTCAGTCACCTATAAAATCTTCCTTGAACTAAATATCTACTCTTAAATATCTACATTTCACATGCATTTTTGCAAATAAGTTGTAGAAATGCCTTTGTTTACATTTCCGCCATCTTGTATCTGATCTTCTCCAGAGAAGTTTTCCAAGACAAAAACTGTCTCTAGATCACGAGAACTTATCCAAGAGAACTCCTCTCGATTTTCCGAGAGTCTCTTGATTTTTTGAGACGGTCCACGAGAATGTGGCCATTTTACAAAGACTATATTCAGGGCAGCTGTTTGATTAAATTCATGTTATTTAAATACGAAAGAATGTCATTGAATAAACAACTCTTGAAGCCATAATTTTACAGCCTCAGCCTGGTCGATCTACGAGGGGAACGACAGTTACGGTTGATCCAATTTGGTGGAATTGAAAAGAACATCTTCCGTTGCGGAAAACAATTTTTATTTGCTAGGTATCACAAAATAAGGAATATTCAAGTCGAAAGGGTTGGCAAATTTGTAACTGGCTTATTAAATTTAGATACCGGTAGAATTGAACATTTTGTTGTCACTTATTACGATCTACTCTAACCAATTCTTTCTCCTCTTCCTAGTACATAAGGCAATACTGTCTTCCTCCAATTGTCTGGTCTTGTGCCTGAACCTTGGAATACAGATTTTACTGACCGCCTTTAAATTGTTCTTGTTAAGTTATGTTTACATCTGTTCGGTGTATAGTCTGGCTTCAGCTTGTAAACAAAGATGTTGCGTATCGTCAAACGTTGGAGTTCTTTCCTAAAAATGCCGTAGGACAAAAAAATTGACGACGAGTAAATTGCGTTTTTTGTTCCTCCTACTACTGGGTTGATGTGGTGGTTATGACCTGTTCTCGTTTCCATTAACGCCGAATTCTGATCTGGAGTGTTGACCATGGCTACGTTGATTGGGCGATTGGAACCTTTTGATGAGACCGAGGGTAGCTGGGAGTTGTACAAAGAGCGTCTGGAACAGTATTTCATCGCCAACGATGTGGCAGACGAGAAGACGGTTGCGGTTACACTAAGTTTGATTGGTGGTAAGATCTACGCGCTTCTTCAAAGCCTTTGTTCCTCAGACCAGCCATCTACCCGGACGTTTGACCACCTCGGAGCCTTGATGCAGGAGCACCTTAGTCCAAAGCCTAATGTCATTGCAAAAGATATAAATTTTTACAAGAGGCAGCAACATACTGCTGAATCCGCTACCGACTATACTTGGGTTCAGAAGTTATCAGAACATTGCGAATTCGGCGATCGTTTGGCAGAACATCTACGCGACCAGGTAGTGTGTGGTATAAGAAGTGAAAATACTCTGAAGAGGCTACTATCAGATTGGGGTGTGACGGGTCACCTCCGGCTCGGTTCGATTCGGTTCGGTTCGGTTCAACAAAAATTTTCGGTTCGGTTCAGCAAAACCAACCGGTAGGTTTTTTTCAAATATATATATATATATATATATATATATATATATATATATATATATATATATATATATATATATATATATATATATATATATTATTTGTATAAGACAATAGTCTTGGCGCTGTTATTTATTAAGCAGTCTTGCTATCAGCAAGCAACTGTTTGGAAATTAGTAAGGGCACCACAATGGAGAAATACCGTTAACTCAGTGTGTACATAAGGCACAAAAGGTGTTGGGGTGTGGGTGACTGCGTCGCATGAGCAGCTTAAGTCGTTAATAACCTAACAATGCATCTTCACTGTGTACGCTCAAGGGGCTTGTTCTAGCATTTTATTGACAAATATTACTCTGGAACAAAAAACGTCAAAATCGTGACTTTTTAAACTTTTTTATAGTGATTTAAATCGTGAATTAAATCACTGATTTAAATCACTGATTTAAATCATACCAGCCCTGATATATATATGCGTGTTTATTTTTTTTATTTATTTATAATTGCCTGCACTTCATCCGATAATCCGATATTTCTTTTTACCTTAGAACAGATACAAAACCTAACATATAACGGTAATGAGGGTTCGCATTGGCGGGGTTTTTGTCCACTTTGTGGGCATTTTTTACGAAATGACTCACTTTTTCGGAATCCACCGAGTTTTTCTGGACCCAACTTAGTCACACTTTCCTTTTTTGACTCACTTTCCTGAGAACCCAGCGCGAACCCTGACGGTAATGTTTTATGCTTCCGTAGACGACGCCACAGATTATGACTTTGAGGCAAGGCTGCGCAGCATCTTACGTTCCTCATCTGAGGCGTGACGCAAAGTATCTGGAGGTAAATTGAGACTTAAAGCAAACGTCTTCAACGACGATAACACCTTCGCGGGGAAGACCCCGACACTATGTTTCACAGCAGTAGAATAGTACTATCCAAGTCTGTCGTTGTAGGCAATTGTTGCATTGACGCATCCCGCGCACTGGCATTGGTCTCCATGGTGACATCATTAGCTGACGGCATATGCAACAATGATTGAACAGGGCTCATTAAGGCAGGCGTCACAGTCACTAGCAAAGTTCCCATAGGTGACGTGACATCCACTTGACCCTGCCGTACGATATACACGGGCTGCGATGACACCCCAGAATCGAGAAGTGGCAATGGAATTATCTTAGGATTAACCTTCACTGGTGATATGTTATCCTGTGCATCCGTATCCGATCTCACAAGCGTCGGTAACACAAAAGGTGAAAGTGATTGCATCGATGCAGACGACTTATCACTCTTAGAACGTTTGCGGCCTCTAACACGGACCCTTTCCGACTCTTACTGTTGTAGCCGAAACGAAAAAATGGAATCGTCCAAATGCGCACACTGATCGCAACGATTATCCAACGTGCGCGGTTGAATCTCCCAGCGACGTAAACAGGTCGTGAATGCGTATCTCTAGTACGCTTGAGGTGTGCACATAATTGCGGAATTTGCAGCGACTCTACAATCAGAACATCATAAGAGCATATAAAATGGCTGATAAAAATGTGTAACACAGAGTATATTAATGATAAAATACGCCAAAACAATCGTTACACATCATTACACTGTTTTGAAAACAACCCACACATTGTAAAACACAATGAAACACTGCTAATCCGATCTTGCAACGCATATCACGTGACAGAGTCGCTGCAGACACGACTCCGTGGCGTGGCAACCCGTGGCAGTCAGATACAATGAGAGACGGCAGACGCTGTAACAACAGGCCACTGTGTCCACAAATGCCCTTCGCATTATGTTTTTTTTTCAATTTTTTTAGCGCGGCAAATTGCCGAAAATTGCACTGGAGCGTACAGCAAGATTCCGTAAACACGACTTGTGAACACGATCCTTGCATACAACAGGTCAATGCAGAAACGCCTCATAAACACAACAAGTCGTTGCACACACGACCCGTTAACACGGTAAGTCGGCGCAATAACGTCCCGTGAACACGTCATGTCGTGGAAGACACGAGTCGTGATCACAGCCACTCGGTGGAAACATGACCCGTGAACAGAGTGAGACGCTGCACACACGACCCCGGACTGGCAAATAAATAAGACAAACACCCTGCTGTGTTGTAGCCGTCAGTGTTACGGATTATAACCAACACGATGTCAGAATGTGCAAGGGAAAACAGTCTCTTATGATAAATGCTACCACCAAGTTGGTGTTGCGACGACCCGTCACAGTGCCGAGTTGTCGTACCCGCTGCAGGCACGACGCCGCTCTCCCGACCACATGATCGATTCTTTACGGAGTCAGATGTGTACAGAAACATCTACACTACTTTCCACTGTGATAAACAACGCCGCAGCAGAAAACATTGGCGTGTTAAATCACGGAAAGAGAAAGTGTACGCAACTGTCCAAAGAAAGTTGCCGCAGTATCGAGGTAATAGAAGCCGAAACCTCCCGAACTCATGATAACTGCGTGTCTAACTCCCTACAATTGCTGGCAGAAAGGAAGAAAGTTGCAAAGCTTTCCCTTTTGCACAGCCAAAGAATTTTATATTTTTATGGATCACGTTAACCAGTGTTTAATACATTGGAAAACCCATAGTGATGGCTTCGTAGTCTACACGCCGATATTTTTGGAATTTAAAAAAGTTTTTATCTTTTTAGAGTTGCTCTGAAAAAGTTTAACGGCTTCTCTGTAGGGTGCAAATATACTGACGTAAAGTAAACCGTAAAGGCTTTAAAGTGGTTTTTATCCTGGTCTTTTTGGGTTATGGAAATGAAACAAACGTTTAACACTACTAGAATAGTTTGCATCGTTTTTTTCACACCAATACACTTTATCGACTTTATCGAAAAAAAGTAACACCTTGGTGTCTAGCACATATGTAAAATGGTCAACTGAATCAAACATTTTAAAACCATGTGAAAGAAGGGCTAAAGAAAAATCGAAAAGTTTGCAAAAAGAAAAAAATCCAAAAAACGAAAAGGCCACGATTTACCTAAAATGAGAGGTTGGAAGCGATCGGTATGTTTGAGTCTGGCCTGTCACAATCAGCAATCGCTAGAAGGTTTGGAGTGGGGGTATGTATCAACCATATGCCCATATCTGCAGACCGGCTCTGTACAGGACCGCCCACGAACTGGTCAACCAAGAGTTACGACCCCAGCGCAAGATCAATCTATGCAAACGGTGCATCTACGAAATCGGACTTTGAACCGCAACAGCCACCGCGAATGCGACTTCAGGGAGACACAACAACCGACAGTCGACAGAAACGGGATACGATCTAGTAAAGCATAAGTTGGACCAGTTTTAAATGAACGTCGACGGCGTGTGAGATGGAATTGGGGGGCCAATCATTCGGGAAATCGATGACCAAGAGCATTTGGTAAAAGAGTACTGTTCTCTGATGAATCCCGATTTCAACTGTTTCGACACGATGATGATTGTAATCGAGTGTGCCGTCAAACGGGAGAGCGATTTGCGAGACCATGAGTTCTCGAGGTGGATATATTTGGTGGAGGAAACGTTATGGTATGGAGCGCTATCAGATTTGGCTGGAGATCACCTTGCAAATTATTGAAGACATCATCCTATAGGGTCAGATTATGCCGTACTGCACTAACAACCGGTAATCCATATTCATGCAGGACAATGCGCGTCCGCATGTAGCAGGAATATACGTGAATCTGCTTCGGGATAACAATGCGCAGACATTAGAGTGGCCTACATATTCATCCGAAATGAATCCAATAGAGCATCTGTGGGATACGCTTGACCGAAGAGTTCGAGCCCGTACACCGCCCCCTCAGAGCCATGTCGAACTCAGACAGGCCTTATAGAGGAATGGCATAGAAGACCACAATGGAGGATAAATAGACTCATAACGTCTATTCTGCGGCGTGTTAATGCGTTGATTGAGGCTCGAGGAGGGCACAGGAGATTCTGAATCTTGAAAACTGTGATATCATAAAAAACTATGGATAATAAAGAATAGCTAAAGACGTTTGAAATGTGCGACGTTTTGGGCATCGGTGAAAGATCAGTAACGAAAAGCCATGTCAAAATTTGGAAAAGGTACTTTTACAAATATAGCAATTTACATTTAAGTTTGCGTTTTTACTTTGCGTCTGTATAGTGATAGGTCCAATTTCCTTTGTTTATATCTTTTAAGAGCGCTCTCTGAAAACAGATATTAACATTTCTTTTGGTTTTGTTACGTAAATTTTAGAAATCTCGGAGTCTCTGAAAACAAATAATGAACTGTTGAAAACTGTTGTGATTGTAATCCCTTCAACACATAGCTACGTATGCTTGCAGCTGAGGACCTACACTAAACGCCTTATATGAAATGTATATACACTTTGTCCAAAAAACGCTAAATTTATAAAGAAGACAAACGAGTTTTTTTTTGGTTATTCAATTTATATTACAATTTACCCGCGTTATTTTCAAACACTAACTAAAAGAGTGAAAATTTTGTGTGACTCTCTATAAACTCGGGATATTATTTACAGATATTATTAAATTTACTAATAAATTTTTAAAAACAGATCTGCAACTAAAAGACTTTAAAAAATCATTTTTGGGACTTTCTTCAAATAACGACTTATAGCCAGTAAATGTTTTGTAAATACATGACAGTACTTTGACTGTCCTTTTGCTGATTGACAGAGCTTTATTTGAAAAGGAACTGACACATTGCAAATGGACAAATGGACCCCGTTTGAAATTGCAAAAGAACAGATGGCTCACCTTCTGAACTGGATGGCAAATTGAGACACTATGTGTTTTTCAAAGAAGTGCACTTCAAAAATAAGAAACTAATTTTTATCAAGTAACTAGCAATAAAACTAAACAAAATATTCTTAAGTTATAGACAAGCATCACACTTTTTGTTCACTTTCTTGGTGAATGAAACAAGTTTAAAATTTTGGGTCACCTTTTTGCTGTACATTAATACCAAAGGTCGCTTATTTTTGTAGCGATGAAGCATAATGTTTAGGTTCTATTACAAGATTGTGATATTAGCTCACTTAAAATTTAATTCCTTTTGCTCAGAGTAAAAACCGAGTATGATTTGAAATGCTGAATAGAGAAACAACTGTATTGATGCTAAAATAAGAACGAGAGAATGCTTTTAAACTATAGCGATGCAAAGTTACCAATGTCATAAACTAGATTTGTTATTTATTTACAAATACACAATTTCAAACGCTCTTTGACACTTGGAAAAATCTGTATCTCCAGAGAATTAGTCATTAAGTACGGTCACTATGAGCTTAACCTTTCTTAATATTCATTCCTGAACATAAATAGTGTACATTTCATAAAATGCAGTCTTTTTGGATTGCTTTTTCAACAAGTCTAGTATGTTTGGTGAAACAAATATTGGCATTCAGGATACATAGTCAAATTGTCACCTTACATCATATTATATTTGATGGCCCATTATTGATAAATTAAGTAATACTTGTTATTGGTAAGCATTGTGCTTTAGCAGTGCAAATGAAAGCCTGCGAGCGTGTAACCCGCTGAGAATGTCTACCAAAGTTATTACCTGTATATTGTATGCCGTTGTGACGTAGATGCAATGTTTTACGAGTTAAAATCACACGTTTATTAAAAAAATTAATTATAGGTTTTCCTCCAGAAAGCTTAAATAATTTAAAACTTTGTTAAAATTTAGAAATAATAAGTACATTTTAGATTTGTGAAACGTTCTCGAAATTCAGAGTATTTTAGATTCCGTGTGGAGCTCCAGGAGTCGCACCTTGTCTATACATCCTTGCGCCAGCGTCAGAAGTTTGTTAGCGCTTGCTGTACGCTCTCCGCTGTTCAAGCCGTCACCAGTTCTACGACTGACCTGCGTGTTATACTAAATGAAACCTTTTCTGCTGCCGAGTATTTAAAATAACTCTTTATATGAGACAATTTTTCTTTAACATTCATGTTAAAATAACAATTTTAAAATCTTTTTATTTGTTTTGGTAGAAGATTGTGTAGACGACATTTCTCAATATATAAGTTGCAGACAATTTGCAATAAAACAATAAAAATACTCGAAAATGCAATGCCAAATATGTTTTAGTGTTAAACAATTTCTTTATATATGACTTATTAGTTTCAGCTGATGTGTATTTTGATATAGATGAAAGCTTAACCATGAACTATGACAGAAAATACGGCTCAACGATTCCGTTACATAAAAACCTTAGAAAGTACATTTCTTTCTAAGTGTAAGTAAGTTGTTTAGTCCAAGAGCAATATCAAGGAACAAAAGAGACTCTCGAAGCCCTAGTTTCTACAAAAATCTGTTCTGGTCACCAACCATGGAGGAGATGGAATGCTGAGAATAGACGCCTGCAAGTAGCCGGGTGAGAATGATGTGCATGTTCTGAAGTTTTTCTGTCAGGTCGCCAAGGCTCTGCTGGTATGCAGTTGTGAGATCTTGCCTATTATCCTTTATTAGATGAACAACACATTGTAACCATGACTTGTAAGTTCTACATTTCTGTGTTTTAAAACTACCTTTTACATAAGGAAATTGTTTGAGACAGCTTTGCGGATATTTAGAGAAAATTGAAGACGCAATAAAAATAAAAATTTAAAGTCTTCCAAAAAGAAAGCGGAAATGAAGGGAAGATATTGCAGAAACTTAGGTAGTTGTGCTGCAGAATTTTTCATGGTAGGAAGATGCTGACCGATGAGAAGGCATTTTGTTAATATGACTGGTCACACGAATGTTGACCTCCATTGTATCTAGACCTTTCTGACCCTCGAAGCAATACTGCTATAACTTACGTCAACACCCAAAGTTGCGAGAAGTCGTTTTCTTTCCGCCTTACGCCTTTGTGATAAACGCTTATTTTCCTTTTCCAGCTGTCCCCTGTGCGCGAATAGCCTTTCTAGATTATTTTCTAATCTGTATGTACAAAATCAGTAAAATTTTAACACTAAACTCTGCCTAATCCAAAAGGGAACATAGAAACTATTTTTATCCATTGAAAAGAATACTGCTGTGCACTGACTCAAGGTGCGTTCAACACATTATTTTACACTTAATAATATTTAAAATTTCGAAACATGGTACGTACAGGAGCGGCAATTGACAAATGTAAAGGTAACATACTTGCTCACTTTGATATTGCTAAGGTCGTTTTCTATATTATTGGAGTCTTCTCCAAATAGTTTTCTTATTCGGATGTTCATTCGCTTGATTTGTGTGTTAAAAATGTCGAATCTGCAACAATAAATTGCACAGCATATATTAGCATGACTTGGTTTTGAATACATGACACAGGGATATCAAAAGTGATTACAGAAAAACAACGTTTTTTCAGCAATCTAGCCCTGGCATGTCGTTGAAAATGAAATATTTCAGTGTGTTATAAAAGATCTATTGTGTATTAAATTTAGTTTGCAATACTTATGAAAGTTTCTTTTATTTCAGATAAAATGATATTTTTGTAAAAATTAGATTTACCTGCTTTGCAGGACGTCATAAGATCGCTCGCAAGCTTTGTTAGTTTGTAAGAGCACATTTCGCTGTTCGGTATGGGTTGTTTCGGAGACGGCGTATTTAGCCTGCAGAGTGTCAAGTCTTTTCTGCATCTCACTGATAGCCTCATCTCTTCTCCTCAAATCGTCTTTTAAATGTTCAATCTAAAGGAATAAATTATTTAATTATTTGATGACAATTAACTATGCATGGTACAATTAAAAATTAAGGGAGTTTCCTTTGTAATCAAAATGTTTCATAGCATTATTTATTTGAGCATCACCAAAACAAACAAAGAGGGCAGTCAGAAATGACTGAGTCTGTTGTTAGTGCACGATCTCAGTATTTGATGTCAGAGCTGTACCGATTGTTTACGCATGATACCATTATTTTATGTCAAGATTCGATCAACAATATTTTGATTCTTTGTGATATAACTTTGATTAAAAACGACGATTTTACTTGTTCTTGTTTCTGTCTGCTATTGTTTTCTTGCCGAATCTCATCGGCTATGATTCTATTCCTCTCTGCCAGCAGAAGTGTGCGTTCCCGGGACTGCATCGACCACATTCTTCTCGCCATCTGTTCTGTCATCTGTGCACGACAACCAGTCAAAATCAGAGTGAAGCATCAGAGTGAATTTATGGGAGGATTCAAATCAGAGTGAAGCATTAGAGTGAAGTTATGGTTATGCGTGACACAATTACATTATACTGTTATTTATATTGATGTATACGTTTAAATATTTTTAATAACTTCGTGCAATGTATTACATTAAAACAGTAATTAGTTAAAAAAAAAACAAAAAGCAAATCAATCAAATGTACTGCAGATTAATGGATTTTCTGAACAGCAATGGAATCTTTCGGAAATGTTCCCAAGAGTTTGTGTTGATGTTTACAGGTCTTTGCATTATTAAAACCCTATCTGGCAATCTATTTTACCTTATCTTGTATGAAATTATAGAAAGCCACCATTTCTACTTGAGTTAAAACTCGCCTCAGATTGGGAAACCTTTCCTGTGCTTCAATGAACCAGCTCTTGTCTGGCTGTTCTGGTGAGCCTAAAATTTAAATATCAAATGTTAAAAAATAGTAAGCAAGGTAAATAATGTATAAAACTCACTAAATCAAATATAGTAGCGGGAAAGAATTATGTTATATTGTTGTTTAAAAGAATTTACAACTGACATGCACAGTTATAAAAAGTGTTCAGACCACGAGTTAACCAACAAATGCATTCACATTTGTGCCTAGTGCATTCACATAAATAGTCATACTGTGGTATCGTAAGTGCTCTGCAACCATGCTGTGACCTGTGGCGTGAAGTACATCACATAAGCGGCGTACACTGCGTGGGCCCAGCCTACCCACGTGGTCGATTAATATATCGATCTTTTCCTCTCGTGGCGCGTTCTATAACAGTATTCAAAGCAGCAAGATTTGCAAATGAAAAGTGGAAAGGATAAACCGAAAAAAAACAGAAAAGGCTGTTAGTATAAAAGTAAAGAAAATCACATGAAAGAAATCAGTACTACACAACCTTAATTTTCCTCTCAGTATGTTGAAACCATTCATCGTAGTTATGTGATGAGATTCAATTGGTTGCAAATTAAACAATGCAGTCAATTTTGTAGCATTTTAAGATTTAACTTAAAACTTTCTTTAGTCAATTAAAAACAAAGCACAACTCAGAGCATCTGTTATGTAACACTTTTTATTTTGATTGACTAGTACTGGTTTTCAATACACTTACTCTGACGTCACGCAACATCGTATCTGGAATCACTCTGAGATGCAGTAGCTTTTCATACACTTTTTCATCAAACACAACGTTATCCTCCAGAAGTGTCCTATTGGCTAAAAGAACTTGCACATGTTTGGGCAAACGGCAAGATTTTTCCGTTTCCATAGTGTAACTTTTATGGTTTAGGTTAGTTTTCTAATGCAAATATTTAATATGTTCGGATTTTAGCTACGCCTTAAAATATACGACTTTATTTTAAGATTAGAT
Source organism: Protula sp. h YS-2021 (assembly GCA_949752745.1). Taxonomy (NCBI): domain Eukaryota; kingdom Metazoa; phylum Annelida; class Polychaeta; order Sabellida; family Serpulidae; genus Protula; species Protula sp. h YS-2021. The sequence continues at coordinate 15,936,954 of OX457030.1, forward strand.
TTCCTTGATTCTATGAACAGAAAAAGATTCAACACTTTTATTTTATTGGTGATGATAGTAACTAACTGTCTGTTATCTCTTCAGTGAGAGGATCTAAATCCCAACATTTCTGTTTAAGGCTATGCGTTGATATACCAGCACGCGTTAAAGTCAAGGATTTTGAACTGACGCTAAAACTTTTATGTTTTTGAAAACGTATTAATAATATAATTTTGTACGGATTTTTAACCTTCTCGATCATAGAAAAAACTCATTTCTTGATATAAGCAAGAGAAAACTTATAATTTCGTTAAAGCAAGATTAGAATATCTGATGCCCCACATTGCTTTAGTTTATGTAGAAAGAAATATTTCTACATGATTAGGTCAATGTTTTCATTCATAAAGCATCCATGAGCTACTGGTTAGTAATAGCAATAGTAAAATTGCTTATGTTGCTTATTTTGTTTGTACCCAGTTTAGCGATCCCAATAAATAAACAGATTATTTCATTTCAACTAAAATAAACTTTCTAATATCCCTTACTGACTGTTATATTTGATTTAGAAAACTCATAACAAATAATTATTTATGAAGAAACTATAATATCTTCTGAATGAGTAGAACATCTAATGTTTTAATTTTTCTTTACCATTTTGCAGAATTTTGCATGTTAGATTCTTAACATGCTTAGATATAACGAGTTCTTCAACGAATGGTTCAAACAATAAACATAAAACACTTTTATGATTCATTAACCTCAGAGATAATTTGTTACCTCGTAAAGGTAACAAACAGCCATCCATTGAGGTATCCTCAGTTTGAGCTGTGGTAAAATACATCACGTAATCAGCTACTGCTTTTATTAAATATGCTTTTTACGACAGAGTAGGAATTTATGGTTGTCCCAATCGCATTAAATACTTGTGCGTTGAGATAATGACTAACAATTTACAACTCCGCGATAAGAAATGTACACTTAGTTCTATAATTAACTGAATCAAATCAAAACTTAGGATAGCATTTCTATTTATATAGCAATAACGATGAGACAATTTATTAATTACTGTTGTTTCTTTCGTTTAGTTTACATCATTGTTTTGTCACAAAAGCACAGCTGAGTAACGAAAAGAAACTTGAGAAAAAGAAATTTTTTTATATGTTATTTTGCATTCAAGTTTCAGCTTAGCTATGGAACAGATATTTATTTAGATGTTTTACTTATACCTACCATTAACCATGTATTGAATAAAAATATGATCACATCTTGATAGAAATCTGTGTTTGAAATTGATATTCTCAAAGATAAAGCCCGCAAATACAATGATGGAATTACACATGTATAAGGTATCATTGAAATGACTTCTTAAAGCGATGTGCACTGGTAGAGAGAGAGAGAGAGAGAGAGAGAGAGAGGGAGAGAGAGAGAGAGAGAGAGAGAGAGAGAGAGAGAGAGAGAGAGAGAGAGAGAGACAGAAGGAGAAGACATACATTGAGAACGGCTGCGGATAGCTTAAAATAGTCTGCGTCCATTTTGTTATGCATTTTTCCATTGTGCAAATGGATAATATACGTGGTTTAAACTATATTACTACTACGCGGCCCACCGTATCCGTGACAGAGCCACAGATACATCCGAATTATGTTTGTTATTTCGTTTTTGCTACAAAACAAAGCCTTAACATAGACAATTTTTCCTGTAATATCTAAAATTTTATTTAGAAGGGATCAGTAAAAGTTACTCGACGCCGACTCATTGACTTTGACAGAATTCGGTGGTAGACATTTTTTACAGTGTGAACAAAGAAATGAGAATTTTTAAACAAAGTTTACTTATTTATTTGATTTAATTCATGCCAGCCATTTTCTTGTTCCGTAATATCTATACTTGTTTTTCCTCTTGAAAATTAGAAGACATTTCGCTCCCGTTTTGCAAAAAAAAGGAACCAGAACTAGATATTTGAGAAACTATTCCATGTGTGAAGCAGCCCTAACTTAAAAAAGTGCGTTTCTAAGATAAAAGAAACCCAACAAGTAAGTTGTCATATATGAAAGATTGCAGTTTTAAGGCAGTTAGATATGAAAGTATTGTAACCAACCACTTTATACAGCTGAGTGGCAGAACAAAGTGATAACATCTCATCATAAATCGCATTATGTCAGTGAAACAGATAATAAAGCGCTCTGAAGGACTCTTGTATCAGTTTCTCCGATAACCAATTATCAGTTACAACGGACCATAAAATACGAAATATGCTGGCTACTTCAGGAAATATCGCTGGTCATGTATAAATAATGGCAACGATGACCTCAAATAACGCATGTTTATGACTATTTCCATTGGTTTCCATGTAAGGTAATATTAAAAAAGTCCCTAAGTTTCATGTGCTTAGAACTTTAAAAAAATTTAACCATTCAAATTTTAAGTAAAAATAATAGTTCTCTATGTAGAAGTTCTGTAACTGATTTTATAGTATATGTATATTTGTGCATTAATCGATCTTTATGCTCTTCGTCCATACTATGCCTCTACACAAAAAAAAACACAAAAACTAATACTTCTGCCTTCCAACCACAGTAAAATTTTGGCGTAGAAGTTAGCAACGTTATTGATGAATTTGGAGAAGGGAACCAATGACGTATCATGTAAAGTTGGGCAGTATGAGTAAGCTTGAAAGTTAGTGATGCATTTTGCAACTGAATTAGAGCATTGCTGTAAAGATAATGCCCTCTTAAGCTATTTAATTTAGGCATTTATGTAACGACATTTATATGTATGCATAAATTCAAATAAGTGGGCGAACAGAACCGGGGGAAACTACATACTGGAAGGGCTGTAATCTGAGGCAAACGATAAATGCTAATGGTAACATAAGTAAATTGACTTTATATACCTCTGCCATAATGGCCTTGATATAACTTATTGGAATAAATTGCTATAATTGTTATGTGCCTCAAAATGTAGTGTGGAGAACTGCAGTTATCGTTGTCTGCATGCAATAATTACTGTTTTGTTTTTATCTTTACACATACAAATAAGTTTATATAAAATTCTAAATTATTTAAAGCAATAAATAAATAGCTTTTGTTTCTGAGATAAAACATTGAAATGACTTTGTTTCCTAAATAAAACATTTAAAAGGTTTCGTTCGAACATTTTTTTGATTATCAAAGGCTCAATCAAGGTTTTCAATAAAAAATTTTAATAAATGATAATACTCAAAGGATAAAGATGAAAATGTAAAGTAAACAAGACCGCAAATGTCGTGATATTACAAATTTCTAGTCTGCACAAAAACTATTAAAGCGTTTAGCTTCAGAATACAGATTTTCGTTCTGCTGGCAATCAACATGTAGCACAAATAGTTTAAAGCTCTATGGATTATTGGATGTTTGCTAAGTAAATGGTTATATATGACCTGGCAATAGAACTGTAGATGCCTGCTACATTCGATTATACGAAAAGTCTGAACGTATAATCTGTTTTAAGTTAATACAAGTTAAAATTAACATGACGTCAAAGAAGCTAAATAAGTTTATAGTTACAGATGTTCTCTTCTCTTTAATGTTATTAATTTCGGATATATGTTCCATAACCTTTGACAGTATGCTTATCATGAAAAACGCACAAATAATTAATTTAGAGGGTTATTTATTAAATGGTATGAAATTAATGTAGATATTGTAATAAATACATTTTCTTTTCTAAGAATTAACAGTATAAAAAAATGTTGTACCACTAGTGTTTCTCAAACCTCTAGATTTTTTTATGTTTTGTAGAACGTTTTTTTTATATTTGAGTTTCTAGATAGGAAATTGTTATTGTGCTTTAGGTCAACAAAATGTTCTGAATAAAAATCAATTTGAGCCTAGTGAATTTGCGCTTTCTAGTACAAATTGTATTTTAACTTCATATTTTTGACATTTTACAGGAACTAGAGGTACTTGTGTATTAGAGTGCCGACGCATAGGTTGTGATGCGTTTGTTAAGTCAACTACCCAGAAACAATGCAAGATATACATTCCTGAGCCTATACAGGACAGAGTGCTGGTGTTTGCAGCAGCTGACGGATGGAATCTGTACCACAAAAATACTGACCTTGGTAAACTTTACTGTCAGTAAATCTTTGCTATCAATATGTAAATACTGGTGTATGACTATTTATTATATCGTTTATACCTTCAAGTAAAATATTTTTATTGTGTTAATAGTTTAACATAAAATGTATGGATGACTTTAGAAATGGTTGTTTTTCGTTCTGTTTAATATGCTCCTGGGTACATGGTAGTCAATAATATTTGCTGATACATAAAACATGTTTTATGTTGCTTATTTGTGAAATATTTGACAGAAGAAGAATATTTAGAAGTATTGGATGAAAGCGACATTCCTTTTAAGATCTACTCAACAAGTAGGCAAATAAGACCTTTGCCCAAGCTAAACACCTACGTGGATGTTCAAAGTAATGGTATGTTTACTTATAAACAAACAGAAACATTATAATGTTTAATGCTTTGATTACTAAACGTCATTTTTTCGTTAAAATTTAACACGTGTAAAGTTGAAAAAAGTTATTGTACTTTCATCAATTAGCTTATGCTACGTAGATTTCTCGTTTATAATTAAACTGCTATTTCTATTATGTATCAAATTTGATAGCATATTTAACTAAAATGTGCACATAGTACCATGATAGAAAGTTAAGCATTTTTATTGACTTTGGTTAATTTCTGCCATATCAGTGACATAGTTCTAGCCTTGTTACGACGCAGATAAATATCCAGTTGTTAACTATACATTCCCTCAGCAGAGCTGTGTTTAATTGTGGCAATTAACGAAACAATTATTTTAAGGCAGATTTTAGTTTTTATATTACTCTAGTGCATATTTAACTCTATCGGAATTCTGCCTGTAAAGAGGCACTTTTCCGATAGTCCTTTAATTGCAATTCATTTTGGTGTTACCTTTGCGTTAGCTGAGACCATGTGGATGCTCTTTGCTGAGGAAGAATTTTGTGGAGAGTCTTATCTAGTTAAGGGGGCGCAAATGTATACTACTTTTCATGGGTTTACTGGCAAACCGATCAGATCCGCACAGAAAATTCGTAAGAAGCTCAATTAAATTTTAGTTCTTCGTATAACTGTGATGTGTGTGTTACCTCATTTCACCAGAAAATTCAGCAGCAGCAGTAAATGTATTTATTGCTTTGTAATAAAGTAATGGTGAAATTGCCTAATGCTGATAACATTAATTTACAATGTATCTATTGCGAATATTGAACGGTATCAAATGTCATTTAAATTGCTGAATTATACACCTTGAGCAATTTTTGCAATGCAGATTAATAATGTATTTGTGGATGCTTAATGCGCACTTAATTTCATTGCAATGCTTCTTTCTACAGTAAAACAACAAAGGAAAAATACATGCGTAGAATTATATCTGACGTTTTTGGAAATCGATGACCTAATTAACATGCGTAAAAGGACAATAGTTTACAACTTTCTGTCTTTGTATTGTGTAATGTGTATTTCATGCCTGAGGCTTATTGATTCATATTAATGGAAAAGGCAATACATTTAAGTCTATTTAAACATGCTTTTAATTTTCTATTTACGGTGGCTGAAAAATTAAAGGATAGCTTGGCTTTAGTGAGCAGTAAACGATGTTATAGAAATATAGCTATGTGGGATTTTTTGTACCACCGTTATTTAGAATTGCTTGGGGCTACCACAAAACACCATTACTGTTGGAGATCAGATATAGTTATTATTTAATCAAGACTTAATTTAATAGACTAAAGAACTATTTTGCTAACTTCGAGATTAAACATGAAAATAGCTAAGACGATTCTAAAACTTGTGTGTTTTGGAAAGTGTGTAATCTGGCGAGTACTCTTGATCACGGATGGGATTAAGATTTAAATGGTTTTAGTCAACAGTCTGACTTGAAGCAGTTCACTATATTGTGAAATATTTTACACGGTCCTGCACAGAAGGAAAATGCGCCGAAAGACCAATCGGTGTGCAGAACCCAGCTATAATACTAGATGATCAAATGAGTAACGTCTACCACTATACAGTGGATTTACCCGCAAGCATCGCTCGACTCACAATGTCTGATGATGACAGCCTAGGTACTCATGGTGCCGGAAGTTTCCATCCGGATCTTTTTCAAGCTGGAGGGTGGGCCATTAGTCCTGTCACCCCAGGGATAGGATTTAAGGTCGAATTGGGTGAGTAATACGTATGTAAGTGAAATTAATTGTTTGTGGTGCAGAAAGGGACGAAATCTTTTATGGATTTTCTGAACAATCAATAATAAAATCAGAATAGATATTTGGCATTGCAAATCCGACTGCATGTTGACAAATACTAAAAAGAGCTTCTTGATGCAGGCAACTTGCATCGTGTATACAGTATCACGACACGCGGTACATGCTATTGTTCGGACAACACTGTAGTATCAAGACCTTATGTGTGGTACACATTTGTGATGAAGTACAGCAGCTTCAGTGACGCCACAAGCTATAAGAAAGCAAAAAGTACTGACGGCAATGACCAAGTAATTGCCTTGCCATATTATTATTCCTAGTCGTACTTAAACAATATTATCAGAAAATGCTGAAAGTAAAAGTATTTAACTAAGAAAAGTGCTATTTCCTTACTGAAACATAGTTCCAGAATGTATTTAAATTTCAAAGAAAGACATTTCTATGATTCTGCCGTCGATTTGGACCATTTTGAAGCAGATTTCTGGTATTATTTTGGTATCAGTTTAATCATAAAAGATAAAAATAACATACAATAACTTATAAATATAAAAAAATCAAGGTGTACGCTGAACAGATTTTTGGTAATGATAATATCTTGAATAGTTTCTGTATTTGAGCCAGGAATTTTTGAACTGATCCCTAATGGCTTACATTTATTTGAATTAATTAATTAATCCTGAACTAGTTGTTTCTTTCTATCCTTGCTAAGTTTTCTTCCAGTAGGAAATAAAAAACTGGCATGCATTATTTCATCATATCAAAAACTGTTATTGTTGTTTTAGAGTCATTTTAAACTTTTGTTGAAGCTTTCTGTGTGGCACATTTGTAGACATTTTATGGAAATGATAACTGGAATAACTGGAGCAATTTCAAGATTGCTAAAGTGTCACCCTTTGACATCCCAGTTTTAGCACGAACTGTTATTCCAACAGAAACGGACAGTTATTACTTAGGCATGCGCTTTGAAATCAACGGCTGTGGTACGTAATTACGAGGTTTATAAATAATAGGTCTGGGTGATTTGTGTTGGATCTGGACATCTGTGGATGGCCTGTAAAGCAGGTGAATTCATTGACCTTGAACAAGTGTCGGCAAAATCTGACCAGATCTCAAGACAAAAAAGATATTTTTGGGTTTGATAAAATTAATATTAAAACAGAACAATTTGACATCAATGGAAGTTCATGTTAAAGTAGTCAGGCTCTGTGAGGTTTTAGAAAACCGGCTACCAGCAGTACAGAAGAAGTAGGTTCTATGAGGTTTAACAACCGGCTGACAGCCGTACAGAAAACTGCATAAAACAAGTTAACATCTCTGCTACTAACATTGCTAAAACACTAAAGAATCTTTCCTGATCATGAATCACCTTTTATACGAAAAATAAGTAAACACACAATTCTATGTTAATGTAATTTACATAAATGGACTGTCAAAACTATAATACTTCATTGTAAACGTGTATCGCAGCCGTGTATTTATTCGTAACAATTTTTTTCTCATTTGTTAGAATTAGACGATGATAAGAAAGTGGCATATACGTCGTACCTAAATCAAGATTGCTATGGCAACGATATTGCCCATTACACTCTTGATGGAACAGACGCACATGAGGAATGCATGCAGACATGTAATGAGTGAGTTATATTAACGTGTCGTTTGTTTTTTTTTGGCCTATTGAACACGTTTTTAATTTTTACAAAAGGCATACACTAAAGAAACGCAATTATTAAATGAGAAGCTGTGGAGCAACACCAGGATTGTAATTGCACATATAACTTTAAAAAGACATAAATTTTGTCTTCAGCGAGTTAAATGACAATGAAAATTTAAATATACACATGGCATTATGTAAAGTTTAACTATAGGTACCACGGATGCGTTGGCGTTGTTATCGTAACCACGGCCGACGAAAGCATTTGTTTTTTAAAAGCAATCTGTATGGAAGCCAACCTGAATGTCTACAGCGTAGCAGACTCAACATCAGAAACATACATACGAGAAAGTAAGCAATGGTATATTACTTAAACAAACAGTATGAATTCAGCATTTATAAAGTTGTTTTTAAATGTTTGAAGTATTATTTTTTACATGTTATCTACTGGCAGAATTCTACTTCAAACACAATTGATCCGTGCTATGGAATGACTAAGGCCATAGAATTTCGTTTACGATGAATTGCTTCAGCTTGCAGACAGTAGAACCTGAGTTCCCATGAAGATATTAAAATCCAGTTGTTCCCTCTGTATTTTTCTCATTGCAAGTATGGTTTTAAAATTAAGCTCATCTGTGCTTTTAAGGTGCATATTACAACGTGGGAAGCGACTTTACAGCGCTGGATGATAATTCACACAATACCTGTTATTCTGCATCTGAAATAACGTCACGTGTTCGTCATCCAACTCCAGCATGGATTAAATCTTCTAACATCACAGTTTTATTGCACATAAGGCTACAGGCGTCATGTGTTGTGGATCAAAGTACAGTCGTAGCGTACGTCCACAATGGTATCTATCTGAGGGGTAGTACGGGGCTTTTCCGAGGTTGTGATGTCATCAGAGAAGCAGAAGCTGTACCAGGAGAAGATTCAATGTATCTCTACGAATTTCAGTGTTACTGCTCCTATGGAATATGTGAATACGTGTTTACAACAATTAAGTCTCCGATCTTTTCAAGCAATTCAGTTTGTTTCTCCTTGTGTGAAGTTAGCATTGAGGATGTACTTTGAAATATACTCAACTAGGTTGTTTCTGTAAGATATTAAAATAACCTCTCAGCACATAAATAAACCAACGATTTATGCAAAGATTATAATAAGGTTAGGAACGTCATTTCACAACTTTAGACTAGTGCATAATAAACAAACTATACCAGTCACTTCTTGCAAATTGTCAAAAAAAAAGTGTTAAACAAATGTTGTGTTAATATCAAATTTGTCAATGCCCTGACGTTTCTTTGCCACCCAAGCATAAATTAAATTAATTTTTATAGCCTATTTATACAGAGAGAGAGAGAGAGAGAGAGACACTCCTGCATTTATCACAATATTTACATAAAGCTTGACTTTTAGAAATTAGGATCTAAAATAAAGATATCTGTTTAATTTAATTGCTAATTGCTTAAAGACATGACATCAAAATAAGTTCAGACAACATAATTCACTGCATCTCAATCAAAGAGCATGTCTTTTGACCATTTAATAGGTTAGTAAACAATTTCACGCTTTAACAACGTTGTGATGTGATACTGTATGCATAATCCACTTTTATCAACAAACCATGTGATACTAAGAAGCAATAGGTAATGTCTGTAACCAGAATTTAAATATAACACCAGATTTGAAGTTATGTTTCATTATCTAAGCATTTGCTGTGAAATTTATTAGTACTATGATATAACATGGTCAACTTCTTTTATTAAGATATGTTAAAGACAGTTAGCCTTCTCAACACTGAAGACACCTATATAATTCTCAATTAAAATTGAACATTCTACCAAATTTAACTTTATAAATGAAGCTTAAATTCCAAGAAGACAGTGTTCATACGTGAAATGTTAATCATGGTATCTTTCAAACAGATTTTAATAACTTCAACTTTTTGTAAATATAAGAACGTTCAAGCAAACGTGTATTTCTACTCAACGATCACTTCAATGTTTTATTATTACCAGAAGAAAACTAATGAAAACTAATCAGGAATGTAACTGAAGTTAACATTTTCTCTCAATTTGGTAAACATTTAATTATCTTTTTCATTAAGGAGTAGATTAGAAAGTGTAAAAAGAACTTGTCTGAGAACAAGCAACTCTATGCACTGAGCAGCTATCTATGGTTTTAATCAAGAATGGCTAGACTACATTGAGTATACTCTGGTCCTGCAGAATTTGGATGAATTGAAAGTAAGGAATGGAGAGATATGAATACGTGTGAGCCTGGGTGTATAACTGGGTGTCTATTTTGCTTTAAGTTTCCAAGATTAAACAAAATGTGAATAGATTTACTGGAAAAGGTGTGTTAAATTTCCTATATTAGAAAACATCTGGTAAAGTAACAAGTGGGAGAAACAGAAGAGAGAATAAAGAATTTGTAAGAAAGAGCCAAAAATAATTCACTCAGTCGCTTCCAATGAGCAGACAGCAGTGGGTCTATTCTTAAGACTGTACAAACCATACGGCAAAAGAAAACGTGTAAAATAGTTAAAATTGACATATAACTGACATGAATAATCACTTCTTTGTAATAAATTTGTATCATCCCGTATCATTAACTCAACAAGGGAATAGTTTTCTGTCTGTGAAATAGAAAAATAGCCAGTTTTAGAACAGGTAATGTAAAAAACTTTACAGCGCAATCGCCAACTCATTTTGTTTCCAGGACGATGAGTTAATTTGTAAAATGTAGATGAACAAAGCGGTAATAAACCATTAATACCGCGAGTAACTGGTTTAGCAGTAGCCAAGCAAATTATTTTTTTCGCATTTTAAGTAAATTGAAAACAAAACCTTAGCTGGAGTCAGATAGTCTGTTTATTTTTCTGAATAGTGAGCCCTCTATTGGGAGGTTCCATATAATACTGCATTCTATACTTTGTATGCGTTTTTTTCTTTTTTTTTTTCTTTTTGCTGTCACTGCTTACTCACTTGCCGTGGAAATGCTGCCAGACAAGAGGTTCAAAGAATGCATATTTTATATTTTGTGAGGTGCTACACTAAGCGATTGTAAAAAGATTACTTTATCCGGGTTCTGATCTCATAATAAGACTATTACTCACTTTATAGATTCATGCGCATCTTCTCTTTGAGCCTTTAACTGAACGAGATCATGTTAGTATTTATCCCATTTTTTTACTCAAGATCAGTAATTTCAGAATATCTTGACCATTATTATTTTGTTCCAGATTCGAGTCATAAGACTCAGGAAATCTTCTGGTCAAAATTGAGGACAACAGTTATTACTTTCACCGATAATGTGTCACCAAAACACCTTATTTTACCGAGGTTATGTTAAAAAATTGCCTCTCCTCCTACAACCGAACATTAAATAAGAAATAAGCTCGTATTACACTTCATTTTTGCTGTTCTTAAATTGTTTCCAGCATTCAAAAGTATAACCGTATACTTCAGTGTGATTACAATGTAACATCACAAATAACACCCTTTAGTGTGATTACTCCTTCGTGACTCAATTAACGAACTTTTTCACTGAGAAGAATCAACAGCCCTCTCACAATGTCCAGCAAATGTAATGGAAAATATTTTTTTCATTTGTACTAGCCACTTTCAAAGAACAACGACCGCTTCCTTATTGAAACGCCTCTTCAGGGTAAGGTATAAAGACAAAATATAAAGAAAAATTCTGAATGAGCTATTTGCTGTAGCCACCGAAGCGTCACGAACGCTTTTTGAATTTATATAAAAACCGTTGATCACTGTAAGTAAACGGATTTTTTTAAACAGAAGGAACACCTTTTGTTATGTTATATGATGTATATATTATGTAAAGAAACAAAGTTAAACTGGTAAAAATAACACAACATTTATGTTGAAGCCTCAATTGTATATGAGTAGCAAAATGAAAAAAACAGTGTACAATATTTAAGGTTTACATTACCATAAAACATACTTGCAGGATAAAGTTCAGAAAGACATTAGCCTGTGAGAGGCGAGTTTTAAATTTACTTAGAAAGCACATACTTATACACCATTCTTAAAACATTTCATGGAATAGTTAATTTTGCTAAGTTCTTCTTTACTTTTTCGGAATGGTTTTGCTTTTGATTGGGGGTAATAATAGAAAAGCGTCGCGTAAGTACATTCTCTTATGAGAAAATAAAAACAACATGTATCAGACATGATTTTGGGTAGATTAAAAAAACTAGAAAATTTGAGCCAGAAATAACATGCTATGCGGTCTGGCGGCATGCTCACCTTGGAAACGTTTAAAATACAAAGACCCAAAATGGAGATTTCAGCTCGAGGAAAGGGTGGGCGATGGTTTAACTTTAATACGTTTGCGCCTTCAAAATTATATACAACAAAAAATTATAATAGAGCAAATGAAAATAGAAAAAATATCTCTCTTTATTATATTTTCAATTCTTAAATTCAAATACTCGATACAAAAGAAGATAAAGGCCTAAACACACCGTTTCATTGCTATTGATTTATCTTGAATTCGAGCATTATTTTGTTTTTATTTTAAGAAAGCGGTAAACCACAAAAGTAATTTGTATTATATATGTCTGTCTGTGGCTTGAGGCAAAATTTTGCATATATCTTTGAAGGACGGTTTACAGAGATTTACGGGTAACTTTTGAACTTCTTGCGAGTCTTGACCTGATATGCTCTCTGTGGCAATTATGCAGCAGATACGTAAGAGTCTTTGTTTTCTAGATAAGTCATTATATGATTAAAAAAAAAATTATGATTTGTTTTGGTCTTTCGGGTCTTTTATATTGGGTACTTGGATCTTTATCAGATTTAAATACTACACATTTAAAGGGTCAGTGTTTGAAATTTTATTTATGTATGTGCTGTTTGATAAAGGTATAATTAATAGCTTTAGTTAAATGTGGATGGCTTAGATACGGTTGTTACCGTATGAATACTGTAACTAATCCAAATTGTAGTAAATTTTTTTTCTAATATTCTTATGTTAATGTTATAATTTGTTAGCAACAGAACTGTCAGCAATCACTAATACACATCAGAGGCCGTCAATTATGCGCAGGCCTTTATATAACTAGGATTAAAACAAAGCTTATGTTGTAATGGGGCTTTAAAAAAATCCAGTAGTTTTCTAACCGGATCTCCGAAACCGCAAGATTGATATGATTTAACTTGGCAGCTGATTTTTTGAAAATAAGAATTATTCAAAAAGATTTTTGCGAAGAATAAAGAAAAACTAATTAGAATAATGAAAAATAAAGTCTAAAGGTCCCGCACGTTTTATTGACATTGTGCGACTCAGTAATTTGAATTCCAAAAATCACAGCATCCTATTTGTAATTAACCAACGCAATTGCTCACGTTCCGTTATTGCGTGTTTTTTTCGGTTAAAATCAACAACCAAATAAAAATAGTGTAGCCTCATTAGAAGCTGCCTCCACAGCACAAATAACGCCTCTGATATGACTTTTGATATTCAAATGTAAGGTCACGTGTCTTTATAGCATCTCTTATATTTGGCAGCTATATAAAGGGTCCGGGCTTTTCATTATAATGTAATACAGACGATGATAAATTTAGTCGAAGAATAACAACCCAACCCAAGGATTAAATATTTGGTCTTCCTATTTCATCTTCGGACAGGTAAGTTGCACTGTAGAGTTTTAACAACAATTAATGCGCTATTTTATAAGACTTTACAAAAAAACAGGCAATAGAATAAGTCATTTTATATTTTCTACCTAAGTGAAATAAGGATTCAGTCAAATGTGTATATCTGCATATGACCTGTGTTTGAAGATATAGTCTATTGTAATAGCATTACATGTGAAATATACTTCGCAAAAAGATTGTCAGTAATTGTGTCAGGTTGTATTAATTCTTTCGAATATCAAGTTAGTTTTCTCGTAAAATTTAATCCCTACTACAACACGCACCGAGTGACAATGCATTTCAGTATATAGGAATAATCAATAAATCAGCAAAATTAGACCATGGCATAAGTGGCCTTTGTACTGAATTCGGGCATTTGTAGAAGGTTTAGTAACTTACCGCTGCATCGTTCGTTCACAGACATTCCTCTGTTTATAATAAATATTACTTATAAAAATTAAGAACAGGTTCTAAAATCAAATTTAACATTGCATATGTCTGAAAGAAAATAGTCCTATATGATATTTTATGGTAAATTAACATAGAGGAAGAGAAACTTAAAAACATAAAAAATCAATAAAAAAGCACAGTAAAATTACTTTGAAATAGATATAGCGCTCTTTTCTGTATTAGAAACCCATTTCTATAATGTCATGAATAAATTTCTCTACGTTCCCATAAAGTTTTGACAACTTGCAGAGGTATGACGGTAGAGAAAATTAAGTTTTAGTGTATTTATCTACATTTTTCTTTATGTTTTTCTACACTGGAATCCTGCGAGTTTCCTCTGCTGAGCATGCGCACTCGAAACCGTTAACTAGCTTATTCGCAAGGACTAGTTAAAATATATGTCAGAAAACAAACTTGTGCTAGTTTTGTGATAGATTCGATATGTCTGATGTTATTTAATGACATTACATGTCATTTAAAATAACTATACTTAATAATTTCGTTGTGTCTTGCTAAAACAAAATTTATGTGTATGCCAATTTTTAGAAATTACAAGATGTGTAGCGACATATTTGTCTTTCCAACAAAGTATTACTCATTCATTTGTTTGTTTGTTTTTGTTTGGTGTCTAACGTCACCCAGTAGGATGGGTATCTTAGGACACACTTGCTAAAAGATCAGTGGGAAAAAAGAAGGAAAAATGAAGAAATAGTAAAATAAGAGTTGAGTTAGAAATGACGCATTCTTAAGATTCCCCCAACCCACAGGGGTATTATGCATTTGAGGTTTTAGTTTATTTCAAGAAGCCACAGAGCAACTCAAACAACTTGTATGAGATATTACTAATACTGACTATTGTATTTTCAGAAGTACACACCAAGAGTGACAATGATTTATTGTTGCCTCATGTCCGTTCTGTGTGCGATGTTTATAAACAAGGTGCATTTAATGAGTATCAGAACGGAAGCTGGAACTCCATCAATTTTCTCTAGATATATCAATGAACAATTAGTTGACAGTGACATCAGGGATGCTGCAAAATCGTCTGTGGTGGTGATAGCACCAAATCAGTCAACATTTATTTATTATCCAAGATCAAATCATTCAAATGCTTACGTGAGAAATGTGGAAAACAGCGAAGGTGGTCTGAAAAGATACAAGGCTGAATTGAGGAAACCTTACAGTATTTTACAAGACCCAAAAAGAAATGCGAAATGGGATAGAAGAGTAGCCAGCTTGAAAGTACCAAAGGATTTCAGTCGTTTAAATGCACAACTTCATTCTTTATTGAACATTAAGAGCAAACGGAACAGCAGGCTAACTGCAGCTCGGCGGTTGTGTAACACCGTGTGTAGCGTGTGTAAGCAATGGCTTCCTCTGGCTCATTCGATGTTATGTTGGACCCAGTGTCCCCCAGTGGGCGGTCCTAATTTTGATGCCTGTTTTTCTGTTTATTCTCATTACCACCCGTTCGACAAACGGCGCCTGTCCATTGCTAATGAAATCAAAAACTGATAATTTCAAAACTGTCGGATAGATGCATAACATGCACTTTCAAAGAATATTTTTCGGATTAATACGAATGTAATCGGTAAATTGAAAATTTACACTTTTGTATGATTTTCAGATGACATGTACTTAATATTCTAACACCTTCTCATATTTATAAAAAGTATTGAGTAAGTACAGTTATTGTGGATAAAATGAACACCTCGTTGTTTCTTCATTGATTCAAGCAGCAACTTTATTGCGATATTGGTTTAATATCAGTAAAACAAGCACTGCTTAGTGGAGACCTTCTTTGACAATTGGTTGAAATAGATAAGCATTCCGTGTTCTAAGCAGCTAGTTAGTGACATTTTGACACGCTGGAAATTCTCACCGTCACATCTATTATTTAAGTAACTCATAAACAAACAAATAGATAAATTTTAAAATGTCTATTACACTTTGCTTCTTGTCGATTTTATACTTCAGTGAAATTGGTGTGTATTTTTCAGTTACTATAAAAATATGAAGCGTTTAAATTAAGCTGAGCTTTAAATATTTAAGAGCCAATCGGCATGCAGTTGAATAAAATAAACAGCAGATAATTTAGCATTGGTCTTTTAAATTCTGTTTCAAAACATGGGATTACTTGCTGAATACTCTTCAGAATACTCTACTTTAAAAGTACTGCTCCGCTAAAACTCTACCTATATTCTAAACCATAAGGAAGAATAATTAGCCACCAATTAATATTTCCATTCTGACATATATTGTTCTATCACCACAGTGGTTTTGCAAATTGTTATTTTTGTAAGAAAACAAATTTGTGATGCTACAAAAGCAACTTCAAAGCCTTTCTTTGTTTATGCGTTGCGTATTTAGTTGGTTTTTAGTTAAAAGACTCATGTATTTCTATGGCGAGCAAAATGTTACAAGAGTTTCTTTTTTACAATTGATACTTGTAAAGGGATGCTTAAATCGGATTTAATCACCCCAACACTTCAATTAGATTTCAAAAGTTAGTTATTGATGTACTGCGTGACAAACTTTGGTCAAATTTGAAATTAGGTAATGGAAACGAAGTAACAGAAGAAACTAGGCTTTGCCAAACTTTTTTCACAAAATTAATCAACAAAGAGTAACGACACAAAAGACACATCACAGATCAAAAATTGAAAAAAAAATTAGTCTGGGTTTCTGAAGACTTTGACCCTCTTCTAGTCTTTCCAGAAAACACCTAGAACTTTATAACCTGTACCATTAGTATAGTCACATTCAATATAATACATGTACAATTGGGATTGAATTATAATGTTAACACAATAGAAATAACACAGAAACAGTCTAATTTACAAAAGCAAAATTTAGCTTTGAAAAGTACATAAGTTGAAATAAAACTCTTGAATGAAGTACTTTTTTGTTCGTTTCTTGATATTATATTTGCAAACTTTAGTTCTCATAATTTGGAAGAAAAGTCGAAGCGAGGCAGTTATATACATTATTTATATTATATACATTATTTAAATTATATGCATTATTTAATTTAAGAGCGTGGAAGAAGAACACGAAATTTAAAATGTAGTCGTACAAGTCTTGAGAAGCACACAGCGCTGCATTTAGTGCAAAGATAGATAGATAGATAGATAGATAGATAGATAGAGAGAGAGAGAGAGAGAGAGAGAGAGAGAGAGAGAGAGAGAGAGAGAGAGAGAGAGAGAGAGAGAGAGAGAAAGAGAGAGTTTTAAAATAATCGTTTCCTCTCTAAAAAAAACGTCAAGTTGCAATTGGTAGGAAAGCAAAATCAATTTAACCACAACCATATTTTATGGCACTTTAATGGCACTATATTGTCAAAATAATGACATTTAAATATTAGCCTACACAGAGATGCAAAACCATGATTTATGAATTTTCAATATTAGACCAATGACACAATAATTAAAGTTTCTGCATGCTAACAATATGCAAAACTTTGCGCATATTCACGTCTGAAATGAGATGATGCAAGGTAAGTATTGTTAGTAAAGAAATTACGCCTCAATCAAGTGGTTCTTAAAACTAAATTATTAATTCTTAACATACATGAATAATAAATACCAGTCCATGGACCATCCACATTACACTTATAATTCATGACCGAAAATATTCATGACTTCAAAACTCGTCCAAAAGCCGCCAAGCTGATGAATTAAGTCAAACTGACGACGGCCAAATCGACAATAAGGCCATATTTCTTAGTATACTAAAGAAGAAAATTTTAGAAACTTTGAATATTGAAGATTCGTCTGCTATCTCAGGCTGTTCCAGGAAACTAACATGGAGCAAGACGCACGAGTCTGACAAATTTCATTAAACAAAAGTTTTTATCACGTCGTCAAATAGATAATATCATTCGCATTCAAAAATTGTGCCTAAAAAGCACAGATTTATATAAAATCATTAAAAACTAAAATTTCATTCGAGTTTTACATACAAGGCACAAATTTAAAACGAAAAACATTAAAAGGAACATAAGGCATCTGCACAAAATTCAAACTGCTGATGTAACAATGCATTGAATTTTAATCAAGAAAAAATCACCTGATATTAATTGACGACCCTTCAAACATCATCGTATTTTGTCAGAGACGTTGACGATTCGAAACTTGTTAATATGTACACTCTTTGGCCAAGCCTTAAAAGTATCTAATTTTCGTTTAAAAGTATCAGAAGCTTGCAAAACAAATGTAACTGTGTCACAAAACACTCAATGAAAATTCTTAGCAAAAGAATGTTTACAAATTATTCAACCAAAACAACATTTTTGGTCAGTTAAATATGTAAGTGCCCATCAGATAATTACAATCAATTCCTGTAAAAAGTTCCTATCACAAAATTGTGGCTATTTTGTGCCTAGAACATTAGATTTATTTCAGAAAATGTGTAAGAAAGATATGCTTTTATGTAGTCTGGGTCTCTGTAAAATGACACTTTTCTCATACCCACAAACTTTTGTTAACCAACGAAATGTATACAAAGTAATTATGAAATGATACAAACTTTAAATGTTTTCTTTATAACCGTGATGACAGTTATCGTCTGAGTGGATGCCAGGAACACCCAAGAAAGTAAATATAGCAATTATTTGGTCACCAAGATATTTTCAGTGCCTTTTCTTTTTCATCTTTTCATCGTCAGAACAAAACGTAAAATATGACAGTGAAGCAAAACATGTCTTCAAATATGAGGAAAGTTCCTTGAAAAAATATGTAAAGTAAGTATTTAAGTATAGTCTATCAGGTATCTTTTGAAATAAATCTTTTCAGTTCTGGGCAGCTTTTATCGTCTTTTAAAATCAGGTGCTCTCAGCAATAACAGTAGTAAGGAAAGCCCAGTGGTGCTTAGCAGTATATGTGCGTCCATAAAATGCACGTCTAAAAGAAAAAAGAAAACAAACAAAAAGAAAACGCAGTGAAGATACATGCGGGGTTCGGGCACAGTGTCAAGTGCGGTTATATTCACTAAACACTCATTGTTCCCGTTCCCTTGGAACTGTAAACTCCGAACTGCACCCACTTCTCAATATCAGTGTTTGTCTAATTTATTTATTTATTTATTTAGTTTGTTATTACAGTAATGTGAGATCTTGTTGCTCCTGCACTGATAAATACATAATTGGGTGGTAAAGGTTTTTTAAAAATAAATTTGACACTCCTTGTTTATACGCTTGTTCTCCTTTGGTTAGGAAAGTGGTATTTTAAATTTGGCACTCAGTTTGAGATATTGGTTATGGACCTGCATAGTAACCATTGCGTATGTGAGTCAATGTGACCCCAGGAATTAAAAGTAAAGCCCAATACAGTTATTTAGATGTAGAGGGCCTTGTGGGATAAGAAAAGACTTAAAACCACATTTACCTAGGTATAGAGGGCCTTGTGGGATAAGGAAAAGACTTAATGCCACAGTTACCTAGGTATAGAGGGCCATGTGGAATAAGAAAAAGACTTAATGTCACAGTTATCTAGGCATAGAGGGTAAGGAAAAGACTTAATGCCACAGTTACCTAGGTATAGAGGGCCTTGTGGGATAGGAAAAGACTTAATGCCACAGTTATCTAGGCATAGAGGGCCTTGTGGGATAACGAAAAGACTTAATACCACAGTTACCTAGGTAAAGAGGGCCTTATGGGATAAGGAAAAGACTTAATGCCACAGTTATCTAGGTGTGGAGGGCCTTGTGGGATCAGGAAAAATTTAATGCCACAGTTATCTAGGTGTAGGGGGAGCCTTGTGGAATAAGGGAAAAAATAATGCCACAGTTATCTAGGTGTATAGTCCCTTGTGGAATAAGGAAAAGACTTAATGTCATAAGTTTACTACAAGTATCACAGGTCCATTAACATTATTATTATGTGAAAAAGTTGTTATAAACTATTGTTTGTTTTTTAAATGTGTGTAATCAACATATGATTCAGAATTTAAAGATTTTAATACACTTTGGGTGTAATATTATTAAATTTTGACATTTATGAGATGCATAAATAAATAAATAAATAAATAAATAAAATCAGACATCAGACTGAATATCCGTGCTCAATGACATACACGTGGGCTTTCATTACTATGTAATTACTACTCATTTGTCTGGTTTTGAAGCGTTTTTGTTTTGTGTAGGTATATCATGAAGTACATTAAAACTTTAGCGTGTGCTAATGTATTACTTCAGATATAGTTTCACAAATTAAATTAGTAACGGGCATCCGCTTACTTCTGCTAACAAGAAACATTACATGATGCAATGCATTTTTTATAGAAGAATAAAACAATATACAAAAGAGATAATAAGTAAATTCTGAGTCCTAAAACCGCCACTGAAATGTACCCGAAGCTTTTAAGAGCCGCGTTAATTAATTATAACAATAATGAAATACCTCTGAGACGTGGTAATCCCAGATTGGAGTAACACCTCGTGGAAACATGGCGCCAGCTGGTTATATCAATGCTTTTAAACAAATAAATGTCCTTATGAAAAGAATGTATTCCAGTCTGACACATTTTCTGCTTACTTGCCGTAACGTATAATGGTTTGGCAGTTAAATAACAAATACCTCGACCCATGATTTTCTTCTCATAATTAAGAGTTATTTTCAGCTCAAATTAAGTTTCAATATAGTCTATGTCTTTTTCTGTAATGTACTTACCTACTTACCTAAAATGTTTAACACTTCCTCACTGCATGCCTTTCCATTAAGGCTCAATTAATCCAAAATTGTGTTTTACTGAGGTAGCTTATTTATAAAACAAGTCATGGACGAATGCTGTCATTTCTCACCTCGCATTAAAACAAAATTTCACTTTTTATAGGCAAAAACAAACACTTTCTTTTACTTTGATTTAGAAAACTAAAACGTACCAATTTGCTAGAGGTAAGAAAATTTCAAAGATTTTATTTCTTTACTTGTGAAAGTAGATGTTATTTCTTTACTTGTGAAAGTATATCTTCATAATATATATTCAAGCTTCTTTGGTCACCTAGTCTGCGATTGCCTTGCAAATCCAAAATACCATAAATAATGTGAGCATGTCATAAACTTCAACAATCACTATTCATTTTTAATAAGGGAGACAGGTTGAATTATACGTTAGATCTTTATGTTATCCCTATCCAAATATTTTAAGGAGATATGTCCGAAATGCTCAGCATTTAACAATGAGGTAGCCAAACAAATTAATTAGGCATACTTGTACCTATCTGTAAACAAAATATAAACGTATTGGGGCGCACGTGCTAGAAACAAAGAAATTCCGATTCGTCGTCTTTTACGCCATGCATGGAACGGAAAGCAGTGGGCGTATTCTTAAGAATCCAACCAACTCACAGGGGAAAACGGCAAACGACCGCATCTGAAACGGCGGACACTAGACTCGTTATATCGCCATATTAATACACATAGATGTTTATAAAGACAATGAACGTTGCAGCAATATCCATTTACTTGTTAACCGAGTGACTAAGATTTCCCGAAACTTGTCTGACATTTAACGATATAATTTCATACATTTTGGCCTTTGCTTTTCACTTAGTAATGATTAATATACCACTGGATCTAAAAGCTAACAACAACGTGCGGGGGTATCCCGTAAACTGTGAATGTAACTAGGTGTTTCAGTTTATACCAACCGGACTATGTTTAATAATACCTTTACACAACTTGTTGGCAATTTCGTGTGCCCATAAGCTGCAGAAATTATGCAAGTAGTTTTATGAGGGTATTTTCTAACTAATGTTTACGTGCTTGTTTTTCGTTTCTTTTACACAGAAAAGAAAACGTTAAGAATTGTCTTGCTAATCTTTTTGGTAGTTTTGCCCTTGAAAGAAAGTTATCACCGGGTGTCCTATTTATGGCTACAGTGCATGCGACACCCACTTTCAGGGTAACGTATATGGCACGATTTTAAAGATTAATTAGTTTCTCAGTTGCATCAAGCATGTAATCCTTTCTACACATATATAAAGAGCTCAAGAATTATCAGACATAAGTGAAAGAGGTTTTGTCAATACCGCATTTATGTGACTTTCGGCGCATTACTTACCACTTGAATTATAATGGATTAAAAAACTTCACTCTCTAATAGAATACACAGCTTGGAGTACAAAGGTTAGTCAATTTAATTCATTGCATATTATAGATATTTCGTGCTCAGTTGAGTCTGCATAACAATGAACTGTACAGAAAACAGCATGAAGAAATCCAGAGCTTAATTTAGACATAAAACTGTTTATTTTGACATCGTAAAAATCCCTTAATAGTCAGTCTATAAAAACACGTATTTTTTATAGCAAATGGGTGGAAATTATTTTAAGCAACATCGCATGTATAATATTTTAATAACACATTTAATAAGACAATTTAAATTTTTCCAAAGTGGTTAGTTTGTCTACAAAACTATTGAATTGTAATTTGTCACCTCATTTGGAGAAGTTTTTTTTTCTACCGAATCGTTTTATACCTTATTCCCAAACATTTGGTTATCACTCAGTATGAGAGACAAAAGAAAACAGCGTTATATCAGTTTCATTGATGATATTAACGGCATTTACCAATACTATAGTATAAATGAATACTTGATCTCATTTATATACACATTTTCCTTAGAACAGATCTATATAATCAATCATGCATGGCATGTTAAACCAAGCCGTCCATGGCAAGAGCAAATTACAACTTATTAACAACATTTGCTTAAAAAAGCCTTCAATCGATGCAGTTTGTATTCAATTTGTGAACTTCAGGACTAGTACCAATGTATTTTAATACTCTGTTATATATATGGAAAGCACATCATTTTAAGCTTCGAGTACAAGGAAATCACTTTCAACTTCTATAGCAGCTAGGTCGAAACTTCTATAACTAGGTAGGTCGAATAAATATGTGAACATTGTACGCCTGTCTGTAGGAACTTGAAAAACACGCATATTCTATTTTTACTTAAATGACACTTTGTTTTCACAGACAGGAACGATGTATATATCAAGAGTCTTACTGCATGACAGTACTGCATTTCAAGTTTAATTTAATAAAGATTGAAGCTACAATCTCGACAGATCGTTTAAAATCGTTTAAAAACCAATAATGTTACACTTGATTTGAAGCAAATCACCCACCTAAAGAACAGTATTAGAACACAGCGTTTTTTGGGGGGAAGGGGTGCAAACCTTTTTCTAGACATGCAGATGTTTGAACGTGCAAAAAAGTCGGTGTGGATTCATTAACTTTGATCCCTAAAGAAGCATAGCTCGTAACTGTAAATATGTCCGTTTGGAAAATATATGGTGGCCTCTTAATGTTTTTTTATATTATTTTACCAGTGTTGACCTGCTGTCAGAATGCACTGCTTCCACATGCGGATCTACGTCCTTCTAGCCACTGTCATCAACTGGACACAACCATTGAGTGCCAACAGGCGTGATTTAGATACCACACTGAAGACACTGCAAAGTGCCGAAGAACAAAATCATTCGCTAAATAACAAAAGAAAAGAACGCGATCAAGAGATGCACAATTCGTGGTACTGGACCGAGTTACCCACAGAAATGTCGAATCCCTTTTCCTCAGTTTTAGTTGAGTACCTTAGACCTGCTGCATCTGTAATTGATCTTAATGTGAACACAGGTGGTTCTAGTATATTAAAGCTGCTTCCTAGCGCAACTTCGATTTTTAAAGAAACAAAAAACAAGCCAAATAGATTTGACGATTTGAAAGATTTCATTGAAAAATTAAATCACGGAAATGAACAGTCACATGATCTTTTAAAAGCCTCTGTTAATAAAAGAGATAGTCAGTTGACAGCGGCTCAAAGTCGGATGTGTTCGGCGGTGTGTACCGTGTGCAAAAAGTGGCTTCCACTTGTACACTATTCTCTTTGTCCAAGTCAGTGCCCTCCAATTGGTGGACCCAAATTTAACGCTTGTCTTTCGGTTTACTCACAGCATGTTCTTAATTCACGAAAATTTCGATAAGAAAACAAAAGTCATTATAAATGTGAATAAGTAAGTGTAAAGGAAGAAGAAAAATGAAAATAGTTTTCCATGTACAGTATGTCGGAAATTGTGTGAAAGTGCTCTGTTATGTAGTTGGAGAGGTTTCTGTGAAGATGAAAGTGCAATTTTAAGTAAACTTTTACATATATGTATAAAGCTAATGCAATCAAAATAAAACATTTAAAATGAAAACATATTTTTTTTCGCATTTTTAATATTATAAGAGGAACATATATATATAAAGTAAAGAATAGTAGAATGTTTCTTGTGTCACCAGTTCAGCTTTTAATTTGAATCATTTTTCCATTATTATAGTAAAATAACAGATTGTTAAGGTCCAGCTTAAAAATATTCAAACCAACAAATAATTTAATGTGACATAGCTTAGGTCATACGTTAATTAACACTCTATATATAAAATTTGGGATAGAGTGAATATTATTTACGTATATAAATTTTAAACAATGTCTTATGTTATTTAACAGGAAATGAAACATTTACAGAAATGTCCTAATCCTGTGTTATTTTGAGGTTTCATTCTATCGATAAAAGAACCTTAATTAATTATTTTTTGTAAGGGCCAAAAGTTTTGAGCAGGTTGTTTTTTCTGTAATGTCTCATTTGAAGAAAGGATCATGAAGGAAAATAAACATATAAATTACAGGTGTAGAGAAAAATTGAAGTTATATAAATGCAAGTTAAGTTGCTTGGTACATCAAATCGATAGGCTTTATAAAACAACGCGCTATAAGAACGTCTTAATGTTTTTTTCGCTAAGCAAGAACCGTATCCGCCAGTCTTCTTTATCGCATCGCAATTCAATTTTTTGCAACATACTGTTTTCGATTTATCAACTTTTTGACACACTCTATATGTAAATATTCTACCGCTCACAGATATTGCAAGACCATTATAGCCAGTAATGTGCCTTTAAACATATCAGATGATTAGCTGTTATTGAGACACTCTTTAATATAGATATATACAAAACAGACGGCCCTTGTTGTTAGCAATACTATTGTAACAAGCAGACAGGATATTTTGGTGCCAGCCTGAAGCATAAAACAGCAACACAACCATTCACGACTTTAATGAAATATTAATGAAGTTATAATTTACTTATTTCCATGGTTATTATACACAATGTTAGCCCTAACAGGATCATATGTGCAAAACTTAGTATACAAGTTTAAACAGGTCACAGCGTAAGCTCTCTTAAGCACAGAGAGAGAGAGAGAGAGAGAGAGAGAGAGAGAGAGAGAGAGAGAGAGAGAGAGAGAGAGGAGGGGAGAGAGAGAGTAGCGGAGAAGAAAGACAACAGAAGAGAGAAAAGGTTTACATTTATTGGTGTCTATTTTTAGTACAAAATACAGATTACATTTAATTAAGACTGAATTTAATATAGTTTTTACGAATCATTACCTGCACCTTTCGCACTTTCCGTACCATTTTATCAGTGAAATGACTATTTAAAAGGTATGACTACCACAAAGATGGTTAGCTTAAAAAACTTACTTATCACATGAGTAAGTGCCGTTGTCATAGTAATCACGGCTAGACGTTGCCATTTAACACTAGATCATTTGTTTCAAGCAAATCTGACTTCTTTCAAGCAAAACAGTTTCTATGTAACTGATATAATTTCAATTTCATTCCGACAGTAACAATAATATCTAAAACGCAGAAGTATCTGTTCTGCTTTGTTCCTTGTGATAACCAACGGTACTGTAACATCACAAAATAATTAAACTCACAGACATAATTATCTTGCAAATATGCTGAACTCATTCAGACATCATTATTGTCACGAAAATGTTTTTTAATGAAAATTAATAAAGCTTGCTGTGTAGGATGTGATGAGCAAGATTGCTGTCAATGGCCAGTATATTTTCAACTGTTGAGTTCAGGCAGTGCTAGTCCTAGCATAATAATGCAACTTACAACATTTATTTAAAACGTTATTTTGAAAATAGCGTTTACAAATCAATAAGGAAATCATATATTCAGACCATAGAAAGTAATTGCTTTCTGTGTCTTAAATCCAATGCAGATGGAACAAAAGTGTCAGTTCTGCTCCATTTCATTTGTTAAATGTTGGGAACTTACTGTTGACATGTTTAATTTCAATTGGTCATTGTAGGTGAAAATAAGAAACCTGGTGGAAGTATGTGCAAATTTCGTTTTGCTGTATTATACTTAGGTCCATTAATGATCTTATGGAAACATTTATTCATTTATTTTTGATTGCAATATAAAACATGCAGTCACAGCTAGGTACAACATGGTGGATCAGCTTTCATGCTTGGAAAGTAGGTCTACAACAGACACCAGTCATTTCACATTAACGTTTAAGTACATTATATCTGCAGTATTATGCAGTATTTTAAATATATTTAGTTAACTACATGGATAAAAAGTCAAAGTAACAAACACCTAGATGAAAAATTAAGTATATTCCAAAAATAATCTTGAACACAATAATTAAACCCTAAAGCAAATCCTAACGCCCGATCGAATGAGGTTGAGAGAACACGTCCAAATTTGAAGAAAGAGAATCAAATGCAGTGATTCCTTCACGTACTTCAATGATTTAATACACGACTTGACATGATTTATATCCACTGATTTCACTTGCTCCTACCAGCACTGCGAACTTTCTTTGCGGTATGGAGGGAATTTGGGTGATGGCTACCATTCCGTTCAATGCTCACTCCCCTTTCCCCTTTGAAAACCGAAGGAAACAAATAAGCAAAAAGAAAAAAAACAGAATTTATAAAAACAAATAAAACTCCCACTCTGCTCTGGACATGTTTTCTCTCTACGCTAATACTCTACCCTCGTGCACTTTCGGCTATAGAGGACTGTAAAACCCGGTTTGCCTTCATGTCGTGAATTATTATTATATCATCACCCAGCTGCTATGTTGTGATAGTTGAGCATGAAACTGCATGACATAGCAGCTAAGCCTGGCGGTCTATGTAGCCATGCAATAAGGCCATGTCATTTGGGCTTCTGTGGTCTAAGTTTTCTGAGGTAACTGGCTTGTTTAGTATTTTAAATAAAGCACAACAGTCAATCATGAAACGTAATTTATGACAAGATGAAAAAACATCGCCCGAGCCAAATATCTTTTGGAAAGCATTTAAAATATAATGCTATAACAAATAGTTAATAAATATCTAACAAGATATTGTATCTACAATCTGTATACGAAATACACCATCAACGTACACCACTAAGGTCAAATAACGTGTTGCTTCTTTACCGACACATCTACTTTCATTGAATTGTTAGTATCTTGCTACTACTACGGTTATTATTATTATTGTTACTGTTATTATTATTATAAGTAGTAGTAGCAGTAGTAGTAGTAGTAGTAGCAGTTTTACTAGTAACAGTAATATTAAGTCTGTCACATTGGTAACTGCTTGAAAATCGCAGGACTGACGCTAATAACTTAATTTCTGTGACACATCTTTTTATGGATTATATTATGAAAGTCATACAGTGTGTGTATTTAACTGATTAATCATTTCAACATCTATGACTTTAAGCCAAACACTTCTTTTCCAATTGTATCCCAAAGACATGATAATGTCTTCAGAATTCAGCAATAAATAACTAAGTGATACAAAAATATGTGAAACGATATACATATAAATTGTAAAAGCGGTAAATTTGTCTGGTAGGTGTTTAACGTCCCGCCCTTTCAGGGAAAAACTAAGTCTATATTGGGACGCAAAAAATAGCAAGACTGAAAAAATAGTAAAAAAAGATCAATAAAGAAAGTTTGAATATCCTGTGTTACTGTGCATGAACTTGTTTTTATGTTTTAAAGGGTTACCTTGAATGCCCAGATCTCAATCTAACTAGTTTTTAGTAGTGTGGAAACACTAGAATCTACAGTAATAAATTTTGACTAGATTGATTCAACTTCAGGACCTTTCTACGGTAATTTGGTGTCTGTTACTCACAAGTATACAATTTTCAAAGATGCAAAGTTGGGTCTAATATTGTGTCTGTATACGAGAACGTTGTATCCTATTAAAAGAGCATTACTACTACAAGAGTACATCTTATCAACGTTTTAAAAACATTGAACATGTAAATGCCATTTGAAGCACAGTATTAATTTGAAATCTAGTAACTTTATTGCCAATTTTGCAATCAGGCCAGTCAAATACTTAAATATTAAATATGATATATATAAATATATATATATATATATATATATATATATATATATATATATATATATATATATATGTATATGTATATAACATTTTAATTAAGGAAATTACTTTTAAACAAATTTTACAAATTCAAGTTCTATTTGTCTGTAAGAATTCTTCTTTCGAAATAAAAATCAGAACACAAAATTATGTTGAAAAATCAAATCTGCGTGGATTAAAAGTTACTTCGGACATATTCACACAGATACAAAACAAGGTTTCATATATTATAATTTTCATTGAAATTAGTACTATAAGAAAACTTGCACTCAAAATACAATGTGTAAGTTTCAGAACTATTCCTAAAATATTTCATGTTCCTTTCATGAAATCAATGTTAGGCAATTTACATTTTATCTAAAATGTATAACGTTAAGCATGAAACGAAAGCTGTGCCTCTCGTCAGACAGTCGACCCAGCACAAGCTGGATGTACTAAGTAATTGCCGCCCTTTGCAATTGTTGCATATTTCTACACATCTTTCGTCCTGTTGCGCAAGCAAGACTCTTTCTTCTGTTGACAGATAAGACTGACCATTTCGCTTTGAAAACCTACCTTTTTCTTCGGAATAATTTTGATATTTGGATATCCATTGGTCCGTCATTGTCGGCCCCAAATAGATATTTCTTTTAACATCATCCCTTAATAGTTTATTTACTGGTGAAATCATTTTTGCATCCAGTATGGCAATTAAGGGTACATGAGAAGACTCCTTTACTGACATGGCTTGTGGCATATCCATTAATGATAATACTAGGAGAATGCAAGTCATGTGTTGACGTATTCGAGCAATCCAGGTTCTGTTCTTTTCAATACGATCTGCAAGGTGAAATTTATAACTCCGATATCAACAGCATATCAAAAAGTGCATTTTTAAAAGCTATAAGTAAATATTATGTGATTCTGCTTATTTATCAGAAATAACGCAGAAGAGTTTTGTATTTGCTTGAACTTATCGTAGCAGCTCCACTTCTATTACAAGTCTCATGCATTAGTGTATATTAGGTCTAAATCGAATATAATAATAAATTTAAACAAAATTAAATAGCAACCAGTCGGTGTAAAGCAACATGGACAGCTCTGAGATAATATTAAAAAGCCGTCACTCTGTCACTTTGTGTTAAATTACTGAATGTATTTTAATAAAAGTCGATGAATTGCCGTTTAGAGAACTAAGGTTAAGTAAAGTGAACACCCATAATAGCATGTATTTAAGCACCATTTAATATATAGCGCCTCTGTCTTTAACACTCCAAAGATATTGTTCTCTACCCGGTATGGATGGAATATTTCATCAAAAGATACAGAAATTTTACATTAAAATCAATAAAAAATCTGTGCAGTAGAATCAAATTTTATTCCAAAGCTTCTGGATATATAATGTGCATAAAGCATAAACTTAGTATAAATTTTAGTAAAGTAAAATGCATCGCGATGGCCATTCTACCTTAAGTGTTTAAGTAGCTTCTACTGTGCCAAAACTAATTGGTAATAGAGATTTCAACAAAGAATAACACTGAAGCAAATAATAATTCCCTCCTACAGACTTTTATTGACTTTTCGTCATAATTTAGTAGCAAACATGAAAATCACTACTCTCACAAATTGACTACGTGGGACGGACATTCTTATTTTATCAAATTTTATATTTCAAAACTGTGCAAAATTACTTTACATTTTTTTCATTAAAATACATTTCAAATTGGTAGTTTCCAAATCTTGTTATTGCTCAACTGACTATAGCTACAGAATCAAAATTTAAAAATATAACAATAACATTGTTTTACTCAATGATTTACTTTGCCATACAGACAAACGTCTGCACAGAAACAATGAGTGAAAATGAATAAATTGTTATCAAAATAAAGCCCACCGCTGTTGTAAATATTGTTTTTGAAAGTTTATTAGTTTTGTAAAGGGTGTATTGCTATAGATTTCTTGTTTTCAATACCGAGGTCAGCTGCCAGATTACACAATAATTACGATTTTACGATTACAATTTTACGATAATAACGCCACACAGCGTAAGGGTTTTACAGGTAGCACTGCCATTTGGGAAAGAAACCAGGACATCCAAAAGCAGCTCACCCTGCTCAATGCGTTTACAGTCAAGCTTTAAAATTTTAGAAATTGTCAAAAACAGAATAAGTCTTGCATGGCAAAACGTTAAATGCAGTACTGACTTGTATAAATATGCTACTTTAACTTTGAATTTTCAGTTTTAGTAACATTTATTAATCACATGTCCTGGGATTTGCTTTAATACATTATATTAAACGGCATAGAAATGTTTGTGAGAAGTTTAAAACTGATGCTTAAATAGTACCTATTAGAAATTGAACGCTGTTTTACTTTCTTTTTTCACTTTAAAACAAACAATAATGTTTTTAATTAATGCACCACTTATTTAAGCAATATTTACCTTTCATAATTTCGCCTTAGTTAATATAACGGCAAAGAGTAATTAAGTAGATTGCTATCCTGTGCAGTTCACAACCAAGTTTCAATTATATTTATTTTTGAGGTAGGAACATCTCCTTTTATTTGGATAGCTAGACAAGTATTAGTGACATCCATTTGCCATGAGTAATCACGAAATTTTACAAAAGAAGTAGGATGAGACACTGAGACGCTAATTGGATAATGCTGCTAAGATTATATCTAAAGCCTACAGCTGATTTTGGTTTCTGACCCATGGCTTAAATTTCGCACTGTAGATGAAACTAAAAAGGTTCTCAAACCATAAACAAATGAGCACTCGAACCCATAACATCTCACAGCTATCGGTGCTCGTTACAAGACAGGATATACTTACCACTACGAAAACACTTTAAAATAGACACAGTGATGTGAAGGCTCACATATGATTGCATTCAAAAATGGGGTCAAAGAATATACATTTTTACAACTATATTTTTAGTTAATTTATTAAGGATGGTCATAGGCTTCCGCAAGATCTGCATCAAGTTCGAAATTTGAAACTTGGCGGGAACAATGACTATTAGAGAAAGCTAATATCATGGCATGTCCATTTTGCTTCTAGTGTAGCTTTGCTAATTGGTCATGGATCGCAAGGAAAGGTATAGTATAATTAAATGATTACAAATAGACATTCGGTCCATCTGAAAATTGAGCTCTCAACTTTTGAATGGAGATGAGTTTAGGTTTGAGATTAATAAGAGCTCTTAAATTTCTTATTCATTATTGACTTTCAAGTTAAGAGTAATCCATACCAGCAGCTATAAAGCAACTTAAAAGTATTACGTTTAAATTTTATTTCTTCTTTATAATTTAGGTGCTACTGTTATTTTATTACAAGATTGTAAACCACGTGTTATTAGATGCATTCAATGAAATAAAAATTACCTAATGTACTGATATTCGTATAAACCGAATAAATAATTTACTTATGAACGCTTTCGTTGCTAAAACAAAGCCATTTTTCTTCATCATGAGCCATAACACATTTCTCGTGTGTTGAATTACTATTTGCTTGACACTCCATAGCAGCATTTATTTAGATAACAAAATCATTTTGGTTAATATATTAGTCAATGCCGTCATTAGAGTCAAATTGTTATCTCATACCTAACTTCTACATTTAATGCGTTTGTCCCATACATATTGCCACATTGATAGGAAATTGTATAATTTTATTAGTAAACTTTCCTGTCTAGATATAACGCTAAACAGGCCATGTAAGCTTTTCGTTCGGATCGACAATGTGACCAGCAGAGGATGGAAGTGGATAGCAACTGTCGTCCTTGACAATGACCACAAACGACTCTACATCTTGGATTCCTTTCCGCATAAAGAACGTCGTCTTCTGATTTACGCCACGATCCTTCCTCTCGCTTTGACACCATATTACCTAATGAATCGTCTAATCCATGTGTACTGTATAAGTTAACCCCATAGTCTATATTCCATGGGCTTATGACGTCAACAGCATAAGGTGCTGCAGCACTTTGCATGTAAAATGGTCTTCCTTCAATCACAATGGCTCGCACCATTGACACCACAGTCAAGACGTTAACGATTGATTGGACGACGCGCATATTTTTCTGTTCTTCTGACAGTGAAATCTGTAAAAAAGCATGTAGCATAAGAACGACCACATTCACATGAACTTGCTTTATAAACCACCGTTACATTGACGAGGATTTGTGACCAGGGAGGCTGAGAGGGAAGAGACCATTTCCGCCTTATCTGCTATCTAGGGCACGAGTGAGTGCGTTTATGTTATTTTGTACTGGATTCAGGCACTTGTGAAGGCTAATGAATTCACCGCTGCGCGGTTCGTTCGCGAGTCTTCCATGTGTGCTCGAATCCACTACAAAGCACCAGACCCATTGCTATCACTACACAACATATCAGTATATAGAGGTTTTATGAGGTGATCTCAGAGAAAAAGATAAACTCGTCTCCATAAAAAATCTTTGCATAAAAGTAGGATTAAAATGAAAAAACCGTTTGATGCTTTATATCAATTTTATCCAGAATCTATGCACAAAATGTCATAATAATTCATGATAGTATGATCACTGTCAGAACAGCTACAAAATTAAACACAGGGTTTCTTTGCGACATTATACCTTATACGTGAGTACATTTACCGCTTTTATTAATTCCAGCTTCTTTTGATACAAAAGAATAAATAACAAAATAAAACAAAATCAACAAAACGTGAAATTAACTTCTATATTCACTGCATGTTAATTCGCTTGTGTAGATAACATGTTTTTGCATGCGCACACATGTGTTTGTCTTTGCGTGACAGACGTCATATATACGTCATATATACGTCATATATATACGTCATATATACAGTCCTCACTTATATTTTCAGAATGATGTAACAACATTCACAAAAAATATATCATGAAAGGGTAAGCAACTCCTTTTCAAACTTATCCATTTACTTTTGTCAAGCAATAATATATTACATATTTCATTCATTTCTTGTGTAAAGGAATAATTTACACTTTGATCCATCTTAAGAGGAACAAAAAAGCAACAAATCATATCTTAAAATACTCACGAAATTAACGTGTTCCCCAATGTGTTATTGTTAAATTATTTGTGCTTTCCTGCTTTTTTAATCAAAATATAATCTGCATTCAAACTTTCTCGTTTTGTTTCTCAAAAGTTCAACATCAAAATACTCTCAGTGGAAACATATTTTTCTTCGATACTTCGTTTCCAAAATCTGCCCTACTTGTACAGAAACTCAGACACCTGTATTGAAGAGGAACCAAGCCTTTCGCCTCTTCTTTTATTCATTTTAGCTGTCCCTAAGGTGTTACTTTATCTATAAAGGATTTGTAAATGAAATTAATAAATTTGAAAATGGGATAATATTACATAATTCGGCTTAATGACTTAATGTAACTTTCATTTACCAACATCGTTAACTTATGGTTAGGGGCGTCCTTGTGGGAAGGTTGAGAATGTAGTATCCACACTCTTTCTCTGACATTCGCCACAGGGCCTTTAATTATTAACAGGTCTTAATGCATGAATGGGAATTAAGTGTTCTTCAAAGTAAATAAACGTACAATTGGAGGGCCTTTCTTATTACAGCAAAACGCTTTTTGCTGTTATAAGTTGCTCTTATCTTATTACCATCTCTCCATTTTATGTTCCTACAACAATTCAAAAAGATGTTTTTCACCAGCTAATATCTCCATAAATCATTTACAGCAGTAACTTTGATAAAACAAACAAAAAAACCTATGATTACATTATGTTTCATCTGGGCGAAATATAGACTAAAAAGGCTTTGCAGTGCATCAAGCACACTTATATAGAGACCGTAATGATGCATACTGTCAATAAAATAACCACTATAACAGGACTGATTTGTGTAAAGATGAGTTTAAAATTAACTTATCACATGTCACATATTTTAATATTTTTAACAAACTAAAATTAATCAAACTGTTAAAATTTGTAGGGCGATAGATATACACATAATATATAAGGCAAGAAAGAGAGACAACAAACTATATATATTTATATGAAACTATATAATAAAATTCTCTTAGACCATTGGCATAAACTTAGATAAATACATTATGAAACTAGAACCTCATTTCGCTAGCCAAATGTCAAACACTTGAATAATATATTGCAAACAACACAGCTTGAATACGTCTTATAAGCCGAGTAGTGTTTGGTTTTGGTTGACTTAAGGTTTTATTGACTGATCCGGCATACGCCGCGTTATCTATTTGCGCAGTGAGAGCTCGCACAAAGCTGATCAACTGTGTGTTCTGTGTTGGCGTTAAATGCTCCGCATTTACTTGCAAAAATACACTCTTTTTACATGGCGTTTTAAAAAAGTAAACGAAATCGAAGGCGAAAATAAAAAGTGTCATGCACACGTTCATATCAACTTCTACCTAAGTCCCCAGTTTCGTGGCCCTAGGGCCCGTAGTGCCAGTGGAGGAGATGACACAGGAAATCCGATCACTGTCAAGAAGAAAAGATACAAACGCCTGCTCGCACAAATTCATATAGCCCTTGAAAGCCAAAGGCTTGTCAGTCAAGTGTTAATAAATCACACCATTATAAACATGAAGCACTTTTTTGCATCAATGTAAGAGAAAAGAGATTGTTCAAACGGTATAATGTTATTGCAATACATATTTTTATATATGTATTAAAATTTTAAGATTGGAGCATTTTCCCTTTACTGTTGAATAACATTGGTTGTTAGCCTTCTCTTCTTTCTTAGCCTTATTAAAATGTATTAACACCTTTTAATTGCAAATGAGATATGTTAGTGCATTGTGCATTAATGTGATGCTTGGAAATAATCAAAAACCTGCATCGTGGCATTTTAAGCTCTTGCCTTGTGTTGTGCTGAAAGCATTAAAATTAGTTCTGTTTTTACTTAATCTGAATTCGTGTGTTTTTTTTTTAAATTTTAGACATTTCGATGCAGATATGCTTTAGCTCAGGGATGCTTAACATCGATTAAAATTGCATTATTCATTACTTAGTAAAATTACAAAAATTAAATCCTTATATCTACAACAATTGTTTTATGTGTATAAAGTAGATAAGCGTTCTTTTATTTATAAACGTGCAAATTCTTCTCTGTCTAGACCTTCAGTGACTCATAATCTTCAAACAGAAAGGTTAATTATCACGATGACAGGGTTGGTGACACAACACCAGTAGTCTGCTTTACATCCGATAGGTGCGTTCGTGTGCCACACTAATTACAGCGTGGATATCATATAAATTTCCGCGTTAATTATGACAGTTATACGCACGAATATATATATATATATATATATATATATATATATATATATATATATATATATATAAAATTTCGGTATTGGGGAGACAGTTCGTATTTAGAAATAGCCCTTAGGGAGACATTATCATTTGGGAGACATTTTCAATGTCTCCCTAATGTTTATGCTTCTCTTCTGTGAATACAAGAAAGCAAAGCCTTCATTTTGAGATTAAAAGTAAAATAATATAATTTGTTTCACATTATTCAGAAGTTTAAACGATATTTGAAAAGTTAAACTTTGTTTTTAAAGTCAATAAAAAATCAGAAAATTTTCCGTCTATATCTCTACCGTTTTGTTGATGTTGAAATTTAGACCTTAGGGAGACATACCTTTTTTACTAAATTTTACCCATTGATGCTATGTATATCTTTCTTAAGAGCTTTTGAAAAAATATGTATATATATAAGTATCTCTTCATTTTGTTATATACAATGTTTATTACGTTATTTTATTAAAATAAAAATGTCAACTTTCGTCAAGAGAAAAAACACATCTTCGGCGGCAATATCATGGCGGGCACTTGCTGTTGCTAGAGAAGCCGGTATGTACAAATTAGCTAATTTCAGACATTACGTACCATTAATATCGCAGAAAAATAGGATTATACTACTAATTAGGATTCATTTTCCCAAATACTAGTTTCAGTATTAAATGTTTATGACTTAACTTGTTCTAAAAACAACGAATTGTAGTTTGAGCGAAAATATACAATTTTACGATGGAAGAAAGGTTCGTTCAGGTCACAATGACTGCATACTCGTGCAACGTTACGGATACATATCCATTCGTATTACAATATACCTTTGCGTAGATCCGAGTATAAAAGGAGTTCGGAATATAAATTTATTCATGTTACGGCACTGCTGTACGAAACGCATACGAGGGGAGCAATAAAAGGGGAGGAGAAAGAATGGTTACATGAGTTCGTAATTGGTGAAACGAAAAAGAACATCTTCCGTGGTTCAAAACAAATTTATTTTGTCAAATATCACAAAATGGTGTATATTTAAGTCGATAGGGTTGCAAAACTTGCACCTGGTTTATTTAGTGGAGTTTGAATTTAGCATTTTGTTGTCACCAATTAAGATCTACTCTAGCCAATTCTATCTCCTCTCCCTCGCATATGATACGATCGTAAGTAGCTCCTGAGGTCCGGGGGAGCGCTTCAAATTCTCGCTATATAACGATATGCAAGTCAACTGTGCCAGCTTTCTCGCTCTCATAACACAACGGTAAACGCAGCTAAGGAGCCACTCTTTTTTCTCTCACTTTCTCTTTTACTCTTTCAAACAAGCAAACGGGTTGTCTTTTTTCCCTCACTTTCTCTTTTGCTCTGTCTCTCTCTCTCGATGCACATATAGCACCCACGACAGTCGGGCAAACGCTTAGTGTTTTTTTTTTTGCTTTCTCTCTCTTCCCACGCATATGCCATCAACAATGGGTCTCCGTAAAAGCAATTAAAAATGAGCAACCAATGTTTCCTTAAGCCAGCTATTTTTAACCCCAGAGCTCTCTCTCTCTCTCTCTCTCTCTCTCTCTCTCCATGCATTACGGCAGGCAACAACTCTCTTTTTTTATCTTTCTCTCTCTCCAAACACACACACCACAGCAAAGCGCAACCAAGCAGGCACTCTTTTTTTTCGCCCAGTCTCTCTTTCAGTCTCTCTCAAACGGGTCGTCTTTTTTCCCTCACTTTCTCGTTTGCTCTGTCATTCTCTCTATGCATATATAACACCTACGGCAGACGGGGCAAACGAGCAATCTTTTTTTTTTTTTTTGGCTTTTGCTGCACACCCATATGCCAACACTAATGGATTTCCGTACAAGCAATTAAAACCCCAGAGAGCTCTCTCTCCATCCATCACGGCAGGCAACAACTCTTTTTTTGGCTTTCTCGCTCTCCGAACACACATAACACCTACGGCAACCGGACAAACGGACAGCCGGACAAACGGACAGCCGGACAAACGGACTGCCGGACAAAATGACAGCCGGACAAACGAGAACTCTTTCTTTTTGCTTTCTCTCTCTTCCCACGCATATGCCATCACTAAGGGGTCTCCGTCAAAGCAAT
The DNA here is from genome assembly GCA_949752745.1 of Protula sp. h YS-2021. Lineage (NCBI taxonomy): Eukaryota > Metazoa > Annelida > Polychaeta > Sabellida > Serpulidae > Protula > Protula sp. h YS-2021. The sequence continues at coordinate 15,974,601 of OX457030.1, forward strand.
TAAAAATGAGCAACCAATGTTTCATTAAGCCAAGCTGTTTTTAACCGCAGAGCTCTCTCTCTCTCTCTCTCTCTCTCTCTCTCTCTCTCTCTCTCTCTCTCTCTCTCTCTCTCCGGGCAGTCTTTTTTGTTCGATTTTCTCGCTCTTTCTCTCCCTGCATATACCAACCACGTACGGCTCATTTAGCGTTTCCTTTCTCAAGGCTGCTTTTTCGCTCTCCAAACACATATAACACCTACGGCAGCAGGGCAAACAGGGCAGTCTTTCTTTTTTTTTTCGCTTTCACTTTCACTCTCTCTCCAAACACACACCACAGCAACAGGGCAAACGAAGCAATCTTTTTTTTTTTTTGCTTTCTCGCTCTCTCCAAACACACATAACACCCAGGGCAACAGGGCAAACGAGGCAATCTTTTTTTTTTTTTGCTTTCTCTCTCTCTCTCTCCACAAGCAACCAACTAAATGACCGAACGGGCAGTCTGTTTTTTTTTTGCTTTCTCTTTCTCTCTCTCTAAACACATAGCAACCATGAAGCCACTCTTTATTCGCCCAGTTTCTCTTTTACTCTTTTAAGCGAGCAATCATTTTTTCCCTCACTTTCTCTTTTGCTATATCTCTGTGCACACACACATAACATCACAGCAGACGCGGAAAGACGTGGGAAGACGCGGGAGACGTGGAAAAACAGACAGACAGCTCCCTGTAAGCTCTCGAACCGTTTTTTTTAAATCAGAGGACTCATAGAGACATGGAGAGTTTTTTTTTTTTTGCTTTCTCTCTCTCTCCAAACACATATAACACCCACGGCAGCACGGCAAGCGGGCAGTCTTTTTTTTTTTTTTGTTTGTTTTTTGCTTTCACTTTCACTCTCTCCAAACACACATAACACACAACAGCAAACGGAACCAAGCAGCCACTTTTTTTCTTTCTCTTTCTCTCTTTCAAACGGGGCAAACGGGTCGCCTTTTTTCCCCCTCACTTTCACGTTTGCTCTGTCATTCCCTCTATGCATATATAACACCTACGGCAGACTCGGCAAACGAGCAATCCTTTTTTTTTTTTTTTTTGCTTTCTCGCTCTTCACACGCATATGCCATTACTAATGGATCTCCGTACAAGCAATTAAAACCCCAGAGAGCTCTCTCTCTATCCATCACGGCAGGCAACAACTCTTTTTTTGGCTTTCTCGTTCTCCAAACACACATAATACCTACGGCAACCGGACAAACGGACAGCCGGACAAACGGACTGCCGGACAAATGGACAGCCGAACAAACGAGAACTCTTTCTTTTTGCTTTCTCTCTCTTCACACGCATATGCCATAACTAATGGATCTCCGTACAAGCAATTAAAAATGAGCAACCAATGTTTTCTTAAGCCAAGCTATTTTTCTAACCGCAGAGAGCTCTCTCTCCACACATTACGGCAGGTAACAACTCTTTTTTTAGCTTTCTCTCTCTCTCTCTCTCTCTCTCTCTCTCTCTCTCTCTCTCTCTCTCTCTCTCTCTCTCTCTCTCTCTCTCTCTCTCTCTCTCTCTCTCTCTCTCTCTCCAAACACAAATAACACCCACAACAGCAGGGCAAACGGGGCTTTCGCTCTCTCTCCAAACACACATCGGCAAACGCAACCAAGGAGCCACTCTTTTTTTCGCCCAGTTTCTCTTTCTCACTCTCCAAACACAACGGCAAACGCAACAAAGCAGCCACTCTTTTTTCCCTCACTTTCTCTTTTACTCTTTCAAATGGGCAAACGGGTCGTCTTTTTTCCCTCACTTTCCCTTTTGCTCTGTCTCTCTCTCTATGCACATATAACACCTACGGCAGAGGGGCAAACGAGCAATATTTTTTTTTTGCTTTCTCTCTCTTCCCACGCATAAGCCAAACTATTTTTAACCCCAGAGAACTCTCTCTCTCTCCATGCATTACGGCATACACAGGCAACAACTCTTTTTTTTTAGCTTTCTCTCTCTCCAAAAACACGTAACACCTACGGCAGCAGGGCAAACGGGCCAGTCTTTCTTTTTTTTTTTTTTTTTGCTTTCACTTTCACTCTTTCTACACATAACACGACGGCAAACGCAACCAAGGAGCCACTCTTTTTTCGCCCAGTTTCTCTTTCTCTCTCTTTCAAACGGGTCGTCTTTTTTTCCCTCACTTTCTCTTTTGCTCTGTCTCTCCACGACAGCCGGGCAAACGGGTCATCATTTTTTCCCTCACTTTTCCTTTTGCTCTGTCACTCTCTCTATGCACATATAACATCCACGACAGCCGGGCAAAAGGGGAAACATTTTTTTTGCTTTCTCGCTCTTCACACACAGACGCAGAGGTTCATTAAGCCAGGCTATTTTTAACCCAGAGAGCTCTCTCTCTCTCCACACGCATCACATCACGGCATACACAGGCACACAGGCAACAACTCTTTTTTTTTGCTTTCTCGCTCTTCACACACACACAGACGCAGAGTTTCCTTAAGCCAGGCTATTTTTAGCCCAGGTTCAACATGTTGTTCAACATGTTGTTCAACATGTTGGTGTTCAACATGTTGTTCAACATGAATGGGCGCAGTTTTCCTACATAACTATCCACATTTTCATTTTTATGGAAATATGCTGATAAATTGATCCTTGTTTAGCTTTTAGTTGTGATTTATTCAGAAAACGAAAGATTAACATCGTATTAAAGTGCTGGATATTATTTTTATAGTGTTCGTCACAGGAAAAGCTCGTTTCAGTGAAATCGGTACATTAAAGGCATGTCAGTATACATTTGGTTTTGGTTTTCCCTTTACAAACAAGCATGATTTTGAAAATTTCTGTGGCAGCTCTAAACTATTCTGGAAAAAAATATGGCCTTACTAATAACTCCCACCATGCCGAAAGTGGTGACTTGTAGTTGCTAATTTATGGGCACAAAATTACGAATAATGCCCCGGTTACTTTTGTATCAAAGTGTCGCTCTTATAAGAGCATCAAGATTATTTCTCTGTACTCCGCATATCTGCCGTATGCTTTTAAAGCACGTCATCAATGCATCAGTGTGTTTGTGGTTTTGTTGACCGAAATTAATTTTAAAATCGTCAGTACAAAGTGTGTTTTGAATTTATCGCAAATCCACCACCCCCCCCCCAAAAAAAAAAAAAAACAAAAAACAAAAACAAAAAAAAAAAAAATGATTACAACTGGTTTTTATTTTTTTGTTGATTGAAATGTGGATATCTCAGGTTGCGCATAGATATGCTGAAATCGCATTTCCAGTGAAATAATATTTGCTTTATGCCAGTGTCATTGTAGGTTCGACTCCTACAGGGTGCGCGCATAACAATTTCTTATGCGGCGATATCGCGTCCTCCGGTGGTGGCACATGTGCATTATAGTGAATATGACAATTCAGGACCGAGTCTTTTTTGGTATATTTTCTGCTCTGGAGATTATATGAAAACTGTTATTTTTTCATAAAGATAGACGCTATAGGTACGCTACTTTAGCCGTAAAAATTTCGGCGGGTCACCTCCTTCCTGGGGTGGGAGGGTGCAAAGCCCGACCCGGGAACCTGTTTATTGTACATATAAGCATGGAAACTCGGGTCCAGATTACATATTCGACAGATTTGGCTGAAGATATTTGGTGTAATAACGTGTCACTAATACGTAAAAAAAACATCGTAGTCAAAAGTGCGGCTCACTTCAAACCTGGGCCTTGGTGGGTCATTTTGAGTGGTCCCCACCCCCATCAGTAGATAAGCGAAAATGGTATATTTTCTGATCCGGAGATTTTATTCGACTGATTTGAAAACTGTTATTTGGCATAAAGATAAACACTATAGGTACGCTACTATACCCGTAAAAATTTCGGCGGGTCACCTTCCCCCTGGGGTGGGAGGGTGCAAAGCCCGACCCCGGGGCCTGTATATTGTACATATAAGCATGGAAACTCGGGTCCAGATTATTTATTCGACCGACTTGGCTGAAGATATTTGGTGTAATAACGTGTCACTAATACGGAAATAAAACACCGTAGTCAAAAGTGCGGCTCACTTCAAACATGGGCCGTGGTGGGCCATTTTGAATGGTCCTGACCCCCATCAGTACATAAGCGAAAATGGTATATTTTCTGCTCTGGAGATTTTATTCGACCGATTTGAAAACTGTTATTTGGTATAAAGATAGACACTATAGGTACGCTACTTTAGCCGTAAAAATTTTGGCGGTTCACCTTCCCCCTGGGGTGGGAGGGTGCATAGCCCGACCCAGGGCCTGTATATTGTACATATAAGCATGGAAACTCGGGTCCAGATTATTTATTCGACCGATTTGGCTGAAGAAATTTGGTGTAGTAACGTGTCATTAAAACGGAAATAAAACACCGTATTCAAAAGTGCGGCTCACTTCACCCCTGGGCCGTGGTGGGCCATTTTGAGTGGTCCCCACCCCCGTCAGTAGATAAGCGAAAACGGTACATTTTCTGCACTGGAGATTTTATTCGACTCTTTTGAAAACTGTTATTTGGCATAAAGAAAGGCACTATAGATACGCTACTTCAGCCGTAAAAATTTTGGCGGGTCACCTCCCCCTGGGGTGGGAGGGTGCACAGCCTGACTTCGGGGCCTGTATATTGTACATATAAACATGCAAACTCGGGTCTAGATTATTTTTTCGACCGATTTGGCTGAATAAATTTGGTGTAGTAACGTGTCACTAATACGGAAATAAGCCACCGTAGTCAAAAGTGCGGCTCACTTCATACCTGGGCCGTGGTGGACCATTTTGAGTGGTCCCCACCCCCATCAGGAGATAAGCGAAAATGGTGTATTTTCTGATCTGGAGATATTATTCGACCGATTTGAAAACTGTTATTTGGCATAAAGATAGACACTATAGGCACGCTACTTTAGCCGTAAAATTTCGGCGGGTCATCTCCCGCCTGGGGTGGGAGGGTGCAAAGCCCGACCCTGGGGCCTGTATATTGTACATATAAGCATGGAAAATCGGGTCCAGGTTATTTATTCGACCGATTTGGCTGAAGAAATTTGGTGTAGTAACGTGTCATTAAAACGGAAATAAAACACCGTATTCAAAAGTGCGGCTCACTTCACCCCTGGGCCGTGGTGGGCCATTTTGAGTGGTCCCCACCCCCGTCAGTAGATAAGCGAAAACGGTACATTTTCTGCACTGGAGATTTTATTCGACTCTTTTGAAAACTGTTATTTGGCATAAAGAAAGGCACTATAGATACGCTACTTCAGCCGTAAAAATTTTGGCGGGTCACCTCCCCCTGGGGTGGGAGGGTGCACAGCCTGACTTCGGGGCCTGTATATTGTACATATAAACATGCAAACGCGGGTCTAGATTATTTTTTCGACCGATTTGGCTGAATAAATTTGGTGTAGTAACGTGTCACTAATACGGAAATAAGCCACCGTAGTCAAAAGTGCGGCTCACTTCATACCTGGGCCGTGGTGGACCATTTTGAGTGGTCCCCACCCCCATCAGGAGATAAGCGAAAATGGTGTATTTTCTGATCTGGAGATATTATTCGACCGATTTGAAAACTGTTATTTGGCATAAAGATAGACACTATAGGCACGCTACTTTAGCCGTAAAATTTCGGCGGGTCATCTCCCGCCTGGGGTGGGAGGGTGCAAAGCCCGACCCTGGGGCCTGTATATTGTACATATAAGCATGGAAAATCGGGTCCAGGTTATTTATTCGACCGATTTGGCTGAAGATATTTGATGTAATAACGTGTCACTAATACGAAAAAAAAAACATCGTAGTCAAAAGTGCGGTTTACTTCACCCCTGGGCCGTGGTGGGCCATTTTGAGTGGTCCCCACTCCAATCAGTAGATAAGCGAAAATGGTATATTTTCTGCTCTGGAGATTTTATTCGACCGATATGAAAACTGTTATTTGGCATAAAGATAAACACTATAGGTACGCTACTTTAGCTGTAAAAATTTAGGCGGGTCACCTCCCGCCTGGGGTGGGAGGGTGTAAAGCCCGACCCTGGGGCCTGTATATTGTACATATAAGCATGGAAACTCGGGTCCAGATTATTTATTCGACCGATTTGGCTGAAGATATTTGGTGTAATAACTTGTCACTAATATGGAAATAAAACATTGTAGTCAAAAGTGCGGCTTAATTCACGCCTGGGACGTGGTGGGCCATTTTGAGTGGCCCCCACGCCCATCAGTACATAAGCCAAATGGTATATTTTCTGCTCTGGAGATTTTATTCGACCGATTTGAAAACTGTTATTTGGCATAAAGATAGACACTATAGGTACGCTACTTTAGTCGTTAAAATTTCGGCGGATCACCTCCCCCATGGGGTGGGAGGGTGCAAAGTCCGACCCCGGGACCTGTATATCGTACATATAAGCATGGTAACTCGGTTCAGACTGGCAGTGTACCACATTTTAATTCACTCTTCAGTTTAACAATTGCCTTTTGCATTTTCTTTAGTATAGTTTAGTAAGGCAGTATTGGGGCTATGCAGCAATTGTGTATTTTATCGATTCATCAGGTCTTAAGCTACTTCTTTGGAGTTAAGAAGTATGTTGAGTCACCAAAAATAACTAATTTTTATTGCAATTCATGATAAGTTCATGGACAATCCGTAAGTTGGATTGCGAAATTGGGTAGCAGATTAGATGTATGAGACATTGTCTAGGGGTGTGCCAACTAAGGAATTGATCTGTTTACCAGAAGGTAGTTTTCAAAATTTTTTCACGTCAGCCCTTGAATTACTACTTTTCCATTGTCAGTCTATGGACTTTTAACACAGGGATGTCACATATCCTCTTCCTGTAGCTTTGTTTTTCTTTCAATTTCTCTGAAACTTTGGAAAGAGAGAACGTGCAACAGTTTCACCCAGAAACCAAGTTTACAGCTGTCTTCCTATTTTCACTCTATTTTTCGTATCCAGTCTCCGTTTCTCTGCGTTGTACAACAGAACTCAAAGGAAATATATAAAACTTCCAAAAATCTTTTCTGACGTCAGAAACAATTTATTTTAAAAATAGTGCAGTCCACTAATGTACACCTACAGTGTTCTCAAAAATATCCAAGCTTTTTAAACCGTAGCCGTTAAGAGTGAGATACAATGACCAATAGGGCATTGTACCACATTTTAATTCACTCTTCAGTTTAACAATTGCCTTTTGCATTTTCTTTAGTATAGTTTAGTAAGGCAGTATTGGGGCTATGCAGCAATTGTGTATTTTATCGATTCATCAGGTCTTAAGCTACTTCTTTGGAGTTAAGAAGTATGTTGAGTCACCAAAAATAACTAATTTTTATTGCAATTCATGATAAGTTCATGGACAATCCGTAAGTTGGATTGCGAAAGTTGGGTAGCAGATTAGATGTATGAGGCATTGTCTTGGAGTGTGCCAACTATGGAATTGATCTGTTTACCAGAAGGTAGTTTTCAAAATTTTTTCACGTCAGCCCTTGAATCACTACTTTTCCATTGTCTGTCTATGGACTTTTAACACAGGGATGTCACATATCCTCTTCCTGTAGCTTTGTTTTTCTTTCAATTTCTCTGAAACTTTGGAAAGAGAGAACGTGCAACAGTTTCACCCAGAAACCAAGTTTACAGCTGTCTGCCTATTTTCACTCTATTTTTCGTATCCAGTCTCCGTTTCTCTGCGTTGTACAACAGAACTCAAAGGAAATATATAAAATTTCCAAAAATCTTTTCTGACGTCAGGAGCAATTTATTTTAAAAATAGTGCAAACCACTGATGTACACCTACAGTGTTCTCAAAATATCCAAGCTTTTTACACCGTAGCCGTTAAGAGTGAGATACAATGACCAATAGGGCATTGTACCACATTTTAATTCACTCTTCAGTTTAACAATTGCCTTTTGCATTTTCTTTAGTATAGTTTAGTAAGGCAGTATTGGGGCTATGCAGCAATTGTGTATTTTATCGATTCATCAGGTCTTAAGCTACTTCTTTGGAGTTAAGAAGTATGTTGAGTCACCAAAAATAACTAATTTTTATTGCAATTCATGATAAGTTCATGGACAATCCGTAAGTTGGATTGCGAAAGTTGGGTAGCAGATTAGATGTATGAGGCATTGTCTTGGAGTGTGCCAACTATGGAATTGATCTGTTTACCAGAAGGTAGTTTTCAAAATTTTTTCACGTCAGCCCTTGAATTACTACTTTTCCATTGTCAGTCTATGGACTTTTAACACAGGGATGTCACAAATCCTCTTCCTGTAGCTTTGTTTTTCTTTCAATTTCTCTGAAACTTTGGAAAGAGAGAACGTGCAACAGTTTCACCCAGAAACCAAGTTTACAGCTGTCTTCCTATTTTCACTCTATTTTTCGTATCCAGTCTCCGTTTCTCTGCGTTGTACAACAGAACTCAAAGGAAATATATAAAACTTCCAAAAATCTTTTCTGACGTCAGAAACAATTTATTTTAAAAATAGTGCAGACCACTAATGTACACCTATAGTGTTCTCAAAATATCCAAGCTTTTTACACCGTAGCCGTTAAGAGTGAGATACAATGACCAATAGGGCATTGTACCACATTTTAATTCACTCTTCAGTTTAACAATTGCCTTTTGCATTTTCTTTAGTATAGTTTAGTAAGGCAGTATTGGGGCTATGCAGCAATTGTGTATTTTATCGATTCATCAAGTCTTAAGCTACTTCTTTGGAGTTAAGAAGTATGTTGAGTCACCAAAAATAAATAATTTTTATTGCAATTCATGATAAGTTCATGGACAATCCGTAAGTTGGATTGCAAAAGTTGGGTAGCAGATTAGATGTATGAGGCATTGTCTTGGAGTGTGCCAAGTAAGGAATTGATCTGTTTACCAGAAGGTAGTTTTCAAAATTTTTTCACGTCAGCCCTTGAATCACTACTTTTCCATTGTCAGTCTATGGACTTTTAACACAGGGATGTCACAAATCCTCTTCCTGTAGCTTTCTTTTTCTTTCAATTTCTCTGAAACTTTGGAAAGAGAGAACGTGCAACAGTTTCACCCAGAAACCAAGTTTACAGCTGTCTGCCTATTTTCACTCTATTTTTCGTTTCCAGTCTCCGTTTCTCTGCGTTGTACAACAGAACTCAAAGGAAATACACAAAATTTCCAAAAATCTTTTATGACGTCAGGAACAATTTATTTTAAAAATAGTGCAGACCTCTGATGTACACCTATAGTGTTCTCAAAATATCCAAGCTGTTTACTCCATAGCCGTTAAGAGTGAGATACAATGACCAATAGGGCATTGTACCACATTTTAATTCACTCTTCAGTTTAACAATTGCCTTTTGCATTTTCTTTAGTATAGTTTAGTAAGGCAGTATTGGGGCTATGCAGCAATTGTGTATTTTATCGATTCATCAGGTCTTAAGCTACTTCTTTGGAGTTAAGAAGTATGTTGAGTCACCAAAAATAACTAATTTTTATTGCAATTCATGATAAGTTCATGGACAATCCGTAAGTTGGATTGCGAAATTGGGTAGCAGATTAGATGTATGAGACATTGTCTAGGGGTGTGCCAACTAAGGAATTGATCTGTTTACCAGAAGGTGGTTTTCAAAATTTTTTCACGTCAGCCCTTGAATCACTACTTTTCCATTGTCAGTCTGTGGACTTTTAACACAGGGATGTCACATATCCTCTTCCTGTAGCTTTGTTTTTCTTTCAATTTCTCTGAAACTTCGGAAAGAGAGAACGTGCAACAGTTTCACCCAGAAACCAAGTTTACAGCTGTCTGCCTATTTTTCACTCTATTTTTCGTATCCAGTCTCCGTTTCTCTGCGTTGTACAACAGAACTCAAAGGAAATATATAAAATTTCCAAAAATCTTTTCTGACGCCAGGAGCAATTTATTTTAAAAATAGTTGAAACCACTAATGTACACCTATAGTGTTCTCAAAATATCCAAGCTTTTTACACCGTAGCCGTTAAGAGTGAGATACAATGACCAATAGGGCATTGTACTACATTTTAATTCACTCTTCAGTTTAACAATTGTCTTTTGCATTTTCTTTAGTATAGTTTAGTAAGGCAGTATTGGGGCTATGCAGCAATTGTGTATTTTATCGATTCATCAGGTCTTGAGCTATTTCTTTGGAGTTAAGAAGTATGTTGAGTCACCAAAAATAACTAATTTTTATTGCAATTCATGATAAGTTCATGGACAATCCCTAAGTTAGATTGCGAAAGTTGGGTAGCAGATTAGATGTATGAGGCATTGTCTTGGAGTGTGCCAACTATGGAATTGATCTGTTTACCAGAAGGTAGTTTTCAAAATTTTTTCACGTCAGCCCTTGAATCACTACTTTTCCATTGTCTGTCTATGGACTTTTAACACAGGGATGTCACAAATCCTCTTCCTGTAGCTTTGTTTTTCTTTCAATTTCTTTGAAACGTCGGAAAGAGAGAACGTGCAACAGTTTCACCCAGAAACCAAGTTTACAGCTGTCTGCCTATTTTCACTCTATTTTTCGTGTCCAGTCTCCGTTTCTCTGCGTTGTACCACAGAACTCAAAGGAAATACACAAAATTTCCAAAAATCTTTTATGACGTCAGGAACAATTTATTTTAAAAATAGTGCAGACCTTTGATGTACACCTATAGTGTTCTCAAAATATCCAAGCTGTTTACTCCATAGCCGTTAAGAGTGAGATACAATGACCAATAGGGCATTGTACCACATTTTAATTCACTCTTCAGTTTAACAATTGCCTTTTGCATTTTCTTTAGTATAGTTTAGTAAGGCAGTATTGGGGCTATGCAGCAATTGTGTATTTTATCGATTCATCAGGTCTTAAGCTACTTCTTTGGAGTTAAGAAGTATGTTGAGTCACCAAAAATAACTAATTTTTATTGCAATTCATGATAAGTTCATGGACAATCCGTAAGTTGGATTGCGAAAGTTGGGTAGCAGATTAGATGTAAGGGACATTGCCTTGGAGTGTGCCAACTATGGAGTTGATCTGTTTACCAGAAGGTAGTTTTCAAAATTTTTTCAAAAGGACATATATTAGGCCTGGTTTTATTGACATGTTGTAAATCCTGTCTGCAGCAACTGCCTATAAGTCCAGATGCAAAGACTTGTAGCAAAGCCTGTACGCAACGACCATCTTACAGTGTGTGGATTAAAAGGTGTATTAAAAAACCTGTCAGTAACGAACACATTCCGGATGATATTAACAAAGACGTAAAGCCTTTCTGTAAAGGACACGTTCCAGATCTGGATACACTCAGTACAATCTGTTTGAAGGGATCATATTTCAGATCCGAATAACAAGACGGACAGCAAAATCTCTCTGAAGTGACCACCTTGCAGCCCCTGGATAATAGAACCTGTCGGTCATTATCAACGTTGAGGCCCCAAGTAGAAAGGCAGTAGAAACTGTGTGCAGCCACCATCTTCTATGAATCACCCCAAGAGAAAGCATATCATGGTTACAACACTTTGATTAGTGGATGTGAGGGAAATTTAGGTGCATAGGCTGCGCTTCGAGCTGTATCTGTATAAAAGGGTGGCAGGGGAAGAGATTTGAAAAATGCCAAACGAACTAAAGAAACAATCATTAAGGAGGAGATTGTAATGACCACTTTGCCGACCCGGATAAAAAATTACATAAAAATCTTTCTACTATAAACACGGTCCAGACCCGGCTAAAAAGAGGTGCAGAAAGATGTTTTAGTGACCCGGATAAAATAATACAAGAAAGTATATCTGTAACGAACGCCTTCCAGGTCCGGATAAAAAGAGGTATTGAAAACCCTTCAGTAACGATCATCTCCAATGTGCCTTCCACAATAGGCAGTTTTGTGTCAACCACTTTCCACGTAGAAAAAGGATAAACGTTCAATACAGAAGGTTTGTAGTGAACGACTTCCAGATCCGGATAAAAAGACTAATATTAAAATGTGTCTGTTGTGATAACCTACCAGACCCGAGGTACAAGACGAGCAGGAAAAGCTTCCTGTAACGACCGTCTTCCACGGATCATGATTTTAACCACAGTTTGGGAAGTGAACGTAAGAGAATGATTGAGTAAAAATGTTAAAGCTGCGTGCAGGACCATAACCATATTAGGGGGGAGCCTGAATGGGGGATGCGACTGGAGCCTAGGGGACGCTTTAGCCAGAAACGCGTTATCCGGGGCGCAGTAGCTGAGAGTCCTTTCGCGCAGACCCCTGGAGGGCATTTATAAAAGCCACTTATGAAATATCGTTGTTGAGATAACCACTTTGCAAATTCAAGACCGGTTTAAAAGTGACGTACGATAAAACCTACTTTTAACGATGACTTTTCAGACCCAGATTTAAAAGTTTACCTAAAACCGCTCTGTAATAATCGTCTTTCAGACCTTAGGAAAAATATATAGAAAACATAAAGTAGCGACCACTTTCAAGACAAGCAATAAAACAACAAAATTGACCTTTTACTAAAAGCGAGTATAGTAAAACCTTTTCTAATGGCTACATACATATGGAAAAAATACACACAGTGAACTATGCCCGAAATGACCATTTTCAATGGATAAATAAAGCGTTTAACTTATGTTGTGTTTATTTCACCAATTTTTATTTTTCTATTTTACTCATTTGAGCTATTTGTGAAATAAAAATGCGCATCTCTGATGTACACTGACAGTTTTCTCAAAATATCCAAGCTTTTTACACCGTAAGAGTGAGATACAATGACCAATAGGGCATTATTCCACATTTTAATTCACTCTTCAGTTTAACAATTGCCTTTTACATTTTCTTTAGTATAGCTTAGTAAGGCGGTTTGGGGGCTATGCAGCATTGGCGCATGGGTGCATGGCGATTTGCTTATGCTACGAGCAGAAGTCATCTATGGATGTAAGTCGTGAGTAAAATCGTTGGGAAAGAAACATGAAAACGATCATAAACATTTGTTTCAGTCAGCACTTGTCGCTGTTTGCTTTTGTGGGTTCGACTCCCACAGAGTGCTTGCATAAGGATTTTTTATGCAATCAACTGGCACTCTCCTTTAATAGCACAGCAAGATAAGTATTAGACTAGGACTGGTTGCCACTGAAATAATAACAGGCAAACGTTTTTAGCATAAGATAGCAGTAGTATTAATAGCTTCATACTAAAGAAAGAGTGTTGAATGGATAAGGAGGTGCAACATGAAGTTCTTGATTATTAAAAGTGTACGTGCGTCAGAAAATGTCTAGAAAAGCATCCCCGCCTATAGTTTTGGTCGAATCACGGAAAACTGTGGGATTTTCTATATCGTAAAATAGCATAAAAACAACAGTTTCACAGCGTGTAGCTTCTAAACCATGAAAAACTTGATTAACTAGACAGTTATCTAGAGCATGAGACATAAATGACCAACTTAAAGCGGGCTGTGCTACCACCGGAGAGCGCTTTTTCGTTGCATAAGAAATCGTTATGCAAGCACCCTGTGGGAGTCGAACCCACAATAGCAAACAGCACTATTTTCTTAACCACTGGTATCATTTATATAACAACCACAATAAATTTTTTCGATAAAAACGGTAAGTGCAGCAGCACTGTAAAATGGATTCAAATTAATTAATTTTGTACGGGAATTTTTATATAATTTTGCTCAGACTGGTATTTGGGTCTTTTCTGGCATATTTCACCCCAGCCCACACGTTGTCAAACTCAGGACTATAATCGTTGAAAATTACATTACCAAAGTCGTTCGAAATTCTACTTCGCGCATGTGCGGCGAATAATTCATACTATATACAATGTACACTGGTATCTCTACTATACAATATCTTACAAATGTACTTTCTATAATCCCTTACCTGAGGTCCTGGTACCTCCTATCTGATCCACCCTCATCCCCATACACAATTTGCAGTACATAGAAAGTTCGAATATTTTTGCTCCTTGCTCGAAGAAGCGCATGCGCAAAATAATATCTCTTCTTCCTTTAAATATGGTTGCCCTAGAACTTTGAATGCATAGCAGTTTTTTTCACGCCTGCCCTTTTCTGGCATATTTCACCCCAGCCCACACGTTGTCAGACTGAGGACTATAACAGTTGAAAATTACATTACTAAAGTCGTTCAAAATTCTACTTCGCGCATGCGCAGCGAATAATTCATACTATGCACAATGTACACTGGTATCTCTAGTATACAATATCCTACAAATTTACTTTCTACAGTCCCTTACCTGAGGTCCAGGTACCTTCTATCTGATCGTCCCACATCCCCATACACAATTTGCAGTATATATAAAGTTTGAATATTTTTTACCCTTGCTCGAAGAAGCGCATGCGCAAAATAATACCTGTTCTTTCTTTAAATATGGTTGCCCTAGACATTTACCTGCATACCAGTTTTTTGCACGGCTGCCTTTTTGTGGAATATTTCACCCCAGCTCACACGTTGTCAGACTGAGGACTATAACCGTTGAAAATTACATTAACAAAGTCGTTCAAAATTTTACTTCGCGCATGCGCAACGAATAATTCATCTATGCACAATGTACACTGGTATCTCTACTATACAATATCTTACAAATGTACTTTCTATAATCCCTTACCTGAGGTCCAGGTACGTACTATCTGATCGTCCCTCAGCCCCATACACATTTTGCAGTATATAGAAAGTTTGAATATTTTTGCCAATTGCGCCAAGAAGGGTATGCGCAAAATAATATCTCTTCTTTCTTTAAATATGGTTGCCCTAGACCTTTACCAGCATACCAGTTTTTTGCATGCCTGCCCTTTTCTGGCATATTTCACCCCAGCCCACACGTTGTCAGACTGAGGACTATAACCGTTGAAAATTACATTAAGTAAGTCGTTCAAAATTCTACTTCGCGCATGCGCACCGAATAATTCATACTATGCACAATGTACACTGGTATCTCTACTATACAATATCCTACAAATGTACTTTCTATAATCCCTTACCTGAGGTCCAGGTACCTACTATCTGATCGTCCCTCAGCCCCATACACATTTTGCAGTATATAGAAAGTTTGAATATTTTTGCCAATTGCGCGAAGAAGGGTATGCGCAAAATGATATCTCTTCTTCCTTTAAATATGGTTTTCTTAGATCTTTACCAGCATACCAGTTTTTTGCACGCCTGCCCTTTTCTGGCATATTTCACACCAGCCCACACGTTGTCAGACTGAGGACTATAACCGTTGAAAATCACAATAACAAAGTCGTTCAAAATTCTACTTCGCGCATGCGCAACGAATAATTCATACTATGCACAATGTACACTGGTATCTCTACTATACAACATCCTACAAATGTACGTTCTATAATCCCTTACCTGAGGTCCAGGTACCTCCTATCTGATCGTCCCTCAGCCCGATACACATTTTGCAGTATATAGAAAGTTTCAATATTTTTGCCAATTGCGCGAAGAAGGGTATGCGCAAAATAATATCTCTTCTTTCTTTAAATATGGTTGCCCTAGATCTTTACCTGCATACCAGTTTTTTTGCATGCCTGCCCTTTTCTGGCATTTTTCACCCCAGCCCACATGTTGTCATACTGAGGACTATAACCGTTGAAAATTGCATTAACAAAGTCGTTCAAAATTTTACTTCGCGCATGCGCAACGAATAATTCATGCTATGCACAATGTACACTGGTATCTCTACTATACAACATCTTACAAATGTTCTTTCTATAATCCCTTACCTGAGGTCCAGGTACCACCTATCTGATCGTCCCTCAGCCCCATACACATTTTGCAGTATATAGAAAGTTTGAATATTTTTTACCCTTGCTCGAAGAAGCGCATGCGCAAAATATTACCTGTTCTTTCTTTTCAATACGGTTGCCCTAGACCTTTACCAGCATACCAGTTTTTTGCACGGCTGCCCTTTTCTCGCATATTTCACACCAGCCCACACGTTGTCAGACTGAGGACTATAACCGTTGAAAATTACATTAACAAAGTCGTTCAAAATCCTACTTCGCGCATGCGCAACGAATAATTCATACTATGCACAATGTACACAGGTATCTCTACTATACAATATCCTACAAATGTACTTTCTATAATCCCTTACCTGAGGTCCAGGTACCTACTATCTGATCGTCCCTCAGCCCCATACACATTTTGCAGTATATAGAAAGTTTGAATATTTTTGCCAATTGCGCGAAGAAGGGTATGCGCAAAATGATATCTCTTCTTCCTTTAAATATGGTTTCCTTAGATCTTTACCAGCATACCAGTTTTTTGCACGCCTGCCCTTTTCTGGCATATTTCACACCAGCCCACACGTTGTCAGACTGAGGACTATAACCGTTGAAAATCACAATAACAAAGTCGTTCAAAATTCTACTTCGCGCATGCGCGACGAATAATTCATACCATGCACAATGTACACTGGTATCTCTACTATACAACATCCTACAAATGTACGTTCTATAATCCCTTACCTGAGGTCCAGGTACCTCCTATCTGATCGTCCCTCAGCCCGATACACATTTTGCAGTATATAGAAAGTTTCAATATTTTTGCCAATTGCGCGAAGAAGGGTATGCGCAAAATAATATCTCTTCTTTCTTTAAATATGGTTGCCCTAGATCTTTACCTGCATACCAGTTTTTTTGCATGCCTGCCCTTTTCTGGCATTTTTCACCCCAGCCCACATGTTGTCATACTGAGGACTATAACCGTTGAAAATTGCATTAACAAAGTCGTTCAAAATTTTACTTCGCGCATGCGCAACGAATAATTCATACTATGCACAATCTACACTGGTACCTCTACTATACAACGTCTTACAAATGTACTTTCTATAATCCCTTACCTGAGGTCCAGGTACCTCCTATCTGATCGTCCCTCAGCCCCATGCACATTTTGCAGTATATAGAAAGTTTGAATATTTTTGCCAATTGCGCGAAGAAGGGTATGCGCAAAATAATATCTCTTCTTTCTTTAAATATGGTTGCCCTAGACCTTTACCAGCATACCAGTTTTTTGCATGCCTGCCCTTTTCTGGCATATTCCACCCCAGCCCACACGTTGTCAGACTGAGGACTATAACCGTTGAAAATTACATTAAATAAGTCGTTCAAAATTCTACTTCGCGCATGCGAACCGAATAATTCATACTATGCACAATGTACACTGGTATCTCTACTATACAACATTTTACAAAAGTACTTTCTATAATCCCTTACCTGAGGTCCAGGTACCTCCTATCTGATCGTCCCTCAGCCCCATACACATTTTGCAGTATATAGAAAGTTTGAATATTTTTGCCAATTGCGCGAAGAAGGGTATGCGCAAAATAATATCTCTTCTTTCTTTAAATATGGTTGCTCTAGACCTGTACCTGCATACCAGTTTTTTGCATGCCTGCCCTTTTCTGGCATATTTCACCCCAGCCCACACGTTGTCAGACTGAGGACTATAACCGTTGAAAATTACATTAACAAAGTCGTTCAAAATTCTACTTCGCGCATGCGCACCGAATAATTCATACTATGCACAATGTACACTGGTATCTCTACTATACAATATCCTACAAATGTACTTTCTATAATCCCTTACCTAAGGTCCAGGTACCTCCTATCTGATCGTCCCTCAGCCCCATGCACAATTCGCAGTATATAGAAAGTTCGAAATTTTTGCCCTTGCTCGAAGAAGCGCACGCGCTCAACAATATCTCTTCTTCCTTTAAATATGGCTGGCCTCAAATTGTATTTACCAGTTTTCAAAGATAGTTTATTATGTCAGGGAAAACTTACTTCTGCGCGAATATTCAAGCATAATACAAGGGCAGAAACATGAAAATGAACAGCGCATCGTAACTTGCAAAACTGTTAATGTGTTCTTTTGAAAACAGACTTTGTTAGTCACAATGGCATTGTTATTAAAAGTCATGATAATCTTCCGCAGCAAATAAACTGCAAAATACGAATAATGAAGAGCTGACTTGGAGCTATCAAATATGTACGAAGAGGACAAACAGTTACACTAAATTCAAATTGTTCAGTAGTAAACGTGAGGTTATACGCGCATAATACAAGGAGAGAAACGTGAAATTGAACAGAACATCGTAAGTTGCAAAGCTGTAAATGTGTGTGTTTTTTTTTAAATATGAAAACAGCCTTTGCGACGGTTATTCCATATTTGTTTACAAACTAGAAGCCACACAATTCACAATGGCATTGTTATTAAAAGTCATGATAATCTACTGCAGCAAATAAACTGCAAAATACGAATAATTAAGAGCTGACTTGGAGCTATCAAATGTGTACGAAGAGAATTCCCCAGACACTAATTCGCATTATTCCGAATATCGCGCAAGATTGTTAAATATTTACTCATGTCGTATGATATTATGCTTTCATTTTACGAGAAATAAAACATACAACTATATAAACAATAATAACTATATATAAAACAAATTTTAGTCATTTTATGCTTTTAAAAACAGGTTTCAAGTCTGTTTACCTCGTGTTGTTTACTGGTACCCAAAAAGACGAAATACACAAAAAACAGGTTTCAGTAGCAAGTGTCTCCCTAAGGCTGGAACTGTATATAAAAAACATTAGGGAGACACAGAATTAAACAAAAATGTCTATATCTTTAAATCCGTCTTTTTCAATGAAGTTTTCTGATAAATTACAATAAAAAGGCAATATCAAGAAGATTTATGTTAAAATACAATCAAATAATACTCTAATAAGAAAAATATTTAGCACAATATAAAATGTCTCCCTAAGGTCTATTATTAAACATTGTCTCCCTAAGGTCGGTTTCATATATATATATATATATATATATATATATATATATATATATATATATATATATATATATATATATATATATATATATATTTGATTATCAACATTTATTGCAATGCAATCGTTCTTATACTTTATTATAGGGATTATCAACATTTGTTTTAATGGTTCTCATACTTTATTATAGGAATTATCAACATTTGTTTTAATGGTTCTCATACTTTATTGTAGGGATTATCAACATTTGTTTTAATGGTTCTCATACTTTATTATAGGTATTATCAACATTTGTTTTAATGGTTCTCATACTTTATTGTAGGGATTATCAACATTTGTTTTAATGGTTCTCATACTTTATTTTAGGGATTATCAACATTTGTTTTAATGGTTCTCATACTTTATTGTAGGGATTATCAACATTTGTTTTAATGGCTCTCATACTTTATTGTAGGGATTATCAACATTTGTTTTAATGGTTCTCATACTTTATTTTAGGGATTATCAACATTTGTTTTAATGGTTCTCATACTTTATTTTAGGGAATATCAACATTTGTTTTAATGGTTCTCATACTTTATTGTAGGGATTATCAACATTTGTTTTAATGGTTCTCATACTTTATTGTAGGGATTATCAACATTTGTTTTAATAGTTCTCATACTTTACTGTATCGATTTTCAGTCTTTTCTATTTATTGGGTGATGAATATATAAACTGTCATGAAAGAGGAGAAAATCGCATGTAGTTGAGAAATTTGGTACTCAATCAATTTTTTTTATAATGAGTAGCTAAATATTCGAAAATTGCCCAATCAATCAAAAGGCAAATAAAGACTTAAAAAGGAAAGAGTAGACTTGAATAAAAACGTGTGTGTTAATGCACTTTCAAAGAGATTCCTTAAATGCACAGGCCTCATATTTCATTCTCAGG
Organism: Protula sp. h YS-2021; assembly: GCA_949752745.1. Taxonomy (NCBI): domain Eukaryota; kingdom Metazoa; phylum Annelida; class Polychaeta; order Sabellida; family Serpulidae; genus Protula; species Protula sp. h YS-2021. The sequence goes on from OX457030.1 coordinate 15,994,271, forward strand.
TCTTAATTACTCGAACACATATAACTGTATAGGCATAGCCACACTTGCATTTTTATTCATTGGTTAACAACAAAAGCTTGTCCCAAATGGATTCGTTATCGGTCATAACAACATTGATAGTCAGAGCAGAATCAATAGCATTGATTTTTTTGTGTTCAATTTAAGCTTTGCAAATGCATTTGTGCTTTCCATTGCCCACGTCATAACACCTCAAGACACTGGAAAGAGCCGGACAACACAACACAGCCGGCTGGTCTGTTATCTTTAAATCTGAAAATTGGAAATCCACACATATATCCAGTTTCATTATCTTTTGCAAAGCCTATCGTTTAAATAAAGGGTTCTATCATTTTTGTTCTCTTTTAAGATAGAGTTTTTCAATGTTATTTAACCCAAATAATGAGACTCACTGTGGCAACACGAAACCGAACACAAAAACATTTAACATTGCAAGAAATGCACATAAATACTCATTAATGACAAAAGTACACATAAACACTCATTAATGACAAAAGAAAATTTTACCGCACAAAGCTGTTGCCTCAGCCCGTGAAACGGCTGTAAACATAAACAATATTGATATATATGTCTGAACTTACACCAAACATGATGGATTTTACGACACAGTAAACCGCTAAACATGAAAGGAACAATATCAGCGACTATAGGGGATGTTTTAAATTTCATTTTACAATGAAAAGGTTATAAATGTAATTTAAATGCGCCCTTTACTAGTGGTTTATTTGATGGGCTTGAAGTCAGATTATTCATTTTTAGGTTTTAGATTGAAACAGATATTCTTATACAGTGGGAGTAATGTCGGAATCGATATGTGTGTTCTGTTCCTGACATAAGCCTCGCACAGAAAGTAAATTAGTCTGGAAACCTTTTAGGTTTTAAATTTTTAATGTTTTTTTAAGGGCTGCCAGGAAACTAATAGAAATTCAAGCCACAGTTACTCATAGCTCCTGTTGGTCAGAGGGAGTAATTGCTTCTGAGATGTTACATCTTCACATATACGGCTCCTGAATCCCGAATGTTGATGGGAAAAGTTTTGCCCTAACAATTTGATAACCAGGCGGTGCTGTCAAATATCCCTGAGAGTCACTGTTCTAATTCATTTGAACCCAAAATTTATACAAGCGATATATTTATATAAGCGATACATATACAGTTTGTAATTACCGGGAGGGGCCTCTTGACTCCCGCATGTGCATTGCCAGAAAATTGAATGAACAAGCCGACAACTGAGATCTGCATTTTCTTTTGGGCAGCACACCGTTTTATAGAAACAGGTCCCAATATCAACATCTGTTTAAACGAAACTTTGTCGTTGAAATTTTTAAATATTTATAATGACGTCACAAACATCCACCATGAGGTATATTTATAATTACTTCACTACTGTTAATATTAAGTATAAAGTATTTCTGAAGTCGAAGGAAATTTAACGATCCTAAATTTTTTTTTTGTAAATTACTTACTTAATGCATCTTATGCTTTATCTAAACAGATCTGAATATTTCTTTTAAACATTAGAACCTACAAGTTGAAATAAGGTTAGTGAAAATTGTTCATTTCCCGATTCGCCTTGGTATTTATTTCTAACAAACACATAGAAAGTCTCTTACCGCAGAGTCCTGAAGCTGCAGTCGCTGCAATATTAAATGAACTGTATATGTGGTTATTTAGCGCGTTTTATGTGGTTATTTCAGTCGCTGCAATATTAAATGAACTGTATATGTGGTTATTTAGCGCGTTATCTTTTTCATACTGTTGTACGTAATATTGTGATAATGTTGTTCATGAAAAAGTGATTGTTTTGATACAATTTTCATTCACAATTAATTTTAATTAGCAGCGTGGATATAATTGATCCTAAAGCTTACCAGGAGGAAAGTAGGTCACGGCAAAAATGAATAACATTCCCACAAAATCGCTTGTCTTCATTTTAATATTGAGAGCTCTTAGCTTTGTATATGTTTGTTGTATTCTGCATTAAGTTTATTGTGTTGTTCAGGCTTTTATCAGATCAAAAAAAAAAAATTACACGCATTGATTAGTAAAAACATTGTAGGACGCAAGCAGTTGCACTAAAGAAAAGCACCACCTACTGATATATCACAGTGCCATTCATCCATGAAAGAAAGGTTTATTGATAGTCTTTTTATTACATTGCAAAGATCATTAAAGGGCATGTATTTTCTGTCGTGCCACGCTTTATGAGGTGTGTTACTTCTTGCAAGGATGAATGTAGAGGAGCGAAGTGTATTAGCATCTTTTACAATCGATAGTTTTGTGGAAAGAAAATATTAGAGGGATGGTCTTGTAGCATATTGCTTGTTCGGAATAAATGATGCTACGTGAGACATAAAAAAATAAAGAAACAAATACACTTAATGCCCCGGAGGAAGGGGGTGGGGGCACTCACATACCAAGTGGTTACTATCCGTGTCCAGGACTTTTTCATGACTTAAACGTGAGTCATCTGGCTTTGGCCAGACCATCAGGTTTTTCTCCTTATTCCGTTAGATTAGAGTGTAATATATTTACACTTTATGAAATATAAACTTCAATTAATTTACATATCACTAAATAATTCTTTTACAACAGATATTGCAATTTAGTGGCCATGTTTCTAATAATAATAATAACAGGAAATAAACTTGGATTCGATTTTAGTAAAATTTCATGACGCTCTCTAGAATTTCAGATATATCTCGAAAAAAGGGCGGCTCGGCAGCCATTGCTCGCTTCAAACAGAGATGAAAACGACTCGAAAGGAATATGAGTTGGTGTCCAAGTATTTGTGAAATGTGGTTCTCAAGAAATTAAAATTTTCTCGGGAAAAAATGGCCGCCGGTCAGTCGTATTGGATCCAACTACAAATCAAGGGTAGGAAAGATTTCTACATGCGTCATAACTCCACAAGTATCCAAGGCGATTGCCCCCGAGTTTGGAGTAATCGAAAAAACGAAAGACCAGCCGCGGCAGACAAACACGCACGAGATGATGGACAAAATGCTAATAAACAGCTTGGCATTCCAGCAAGTGATGTGTTACTGAAATCGAAGATTTCTTTAATCAAGAGTGAAAAGGGATAGTCCCCTGCTGCCATGTGGCGTGACAATCTCTGTCAACAAAGAAAAAACAAGAATATATAGTTCTTTTTTATTTTTATTTCAGTACAGGCCACACTTGACAACTGCAATTTGATCAAACCTGACATATGGCATCGCTATATATTTGTTCAGTGAGCTAGCTTATTAAGTTGTTTTTAAAAGCAACATTTATTTACATCTTCAAGTGGAGTTCAACAAAGACAATACATAAACTAAACCTCGTTGTAGCCTTGTTCAAAGACCACATACAGACTTGACCATTATGTAACCTTGTTCAAAGACCACATACAGACTAGACCATCATGTAGCCTTGCTCCAAGACCACATATACAGGCCAGACCTCGGTGTAGCCTTGTTCAAAGACCATATACAGACTAAACCTCGTTGTAGCCTTGCTCAAAGACCACAAACAGACTAGACCATTATGTAACCTTGTTCAAAGACCAATACAGACTAGACCATTATGTAGCCTTGCTCAAAGACCACATACAGACTAGACCTCGTTGTAGCCTTGTTCAAAGACCACACACAGACTAGACCATTATGTAGCCTTGCTCAAAGACCACATACAGACTAGACCATTATGTAGTCTTGCTCAAAGACCACATATACAGGCCAGACCTCGTTGTAGCCTTGTTCACAGACCATACATCACTAATGTCACCTTGGCCCATCAGCCAAAATTTGACTAGAAAATGGCTTAATTTTTGTCAGCGACAACCCAATGTCGATTTAAGCGCTACGTTCGTTCTGTTCAAATCTTAACAGAGATACGAACATGTAAGTTTTCGTAAAACACTCAGGTTAAGATTTACATTTACTGACTGCCACAAAACGTACCGGGAGTTTCCGAAAACAAGCCCTGGGCTTCCAAACGGAAACTCGATATTTTGAGACCCTCATATTGAGTCGAAGACCTGAAGGCTTCTGTTTGGAAACTGTTTCCAAATATAAGCCCCAAAGGCTTCTATTATTATTTCGGCAATTAAAATTTTGTTGTTGCTCAATAAAAAACAAGAAAAAGAAAACCAAACGATGATGCCCATAGCAAAAAATCCCACCTTATTTAAAGGCATATTGTGACTCGAAAATTGGGGGTTCATTAAAAAACAATTTCCATTACCGGACTAGATAAAACTCACATAAACAGTTACATCTCATTCTTAAACTGACTAGGAAAACCACTCCAATTCAAGTCGTTAACAACAAAGAACGCCGTGACATGTGCACGCACGAAACGACAACACTCTCGCTGACTGGTAAGATCCGTTTAATTTTGTTGCCTTTATTATTGCCTTATATTTTACATTCTTCCCTTTCCATGGGTCCCAATTCTGTTAAGGAAATACATAACTTTGCTACTGGTATTCAATTCTTGCTTTTGTGTTAATTTGTTTTATTATGCTATAAATATATTCTACACAATACATGAATCAATGCTGTAAGGACTCTCATTGGATGAATACACAGATGTCGCAATACGTCACGACAATACGTCACGACATGGCATGGAGATGCGTTACATCAGGGTGGGCAGAAAGCGCACACTATTACACAGAAAGGGGGTCACAGCTTGGTACGTAAACGGTCCAAGGTTAGCAAGGAAGCCACAGGTTGAAACAAAATGAAGTCACAGTCTGACAGAGTGACGTCACAAGTTGGCAGACAGCCACGTCAGCGCTTGACAAAGAGTGACATCACGGCTTGACATATCGTGACGTCACTGCCTCGCAGACAGTGACGTCATGGCTTGGCAGATAGTAAAGCCACGGCTTGACATATCGTGACATCACTGCCTCGCAGACAGTGACGTCATGGCTTGTCAGATAGTGACGTCACGGCTTGGCAGATACTGGCGTCAGAGCTTGGCCGTGGGCCTGCTTCCCACTACGGGCTTGTCCAGCCACTCCTTCCAGTACTTGGGCCTCTCCAGGGCATTTGGTCCCTGGATCATGGCGCTGTACAATCTCTTGTAAATCTATAAATAGAACGCATTCTCAATGAACTCAATTGCCTTTACACTTACAACTGTCCCCATAAACTGAAAATTGGTTTGAAAGGTGTATGCAGAAACTCTACGGTTAAATTTAGTGGTCTTTTTTTTCTTAGTGGCTCTTCTCACCTGTCCGTCAGAGTGACCTATAGGACTGTTTAATATGAAGTCGGGCGGCGCTATAGCATCTACCAGGCAGACGGCTTCCGGTTTTAGCTCACAGCAAAGTCTCACGATGTTGTCTCGTACAAGTCTTGCCGGTTCTCGTCCGTGGAAATAACCACCTGCAATAAATAAAAAGTTAAGTGCATGCAACTTTAGGTTCAAGAGTACACAAGATATCATTTCAAAGCATCAAGCATCCAACGACAACAGCAAAATAAATAAATAAACAAATAAATAAATAAAATAAATAAAAAAAAACCCTTATGAGGTTGAGTGGTCACCACAGGAATACCTTGATAAAGGGTGGTCATGTGTTTCTCCAGGCTCCACAGGCCGTACAACGAGCAGAGCTTCGTCAGCACGGCACGGATACACTCTGGTGGTTGCGAGTCACTCAAGTGCGACATGTACCTCGCCAGAACTGTCATCTGCGAAAAAAAGTGAAATTTAACACAATATAGAAAAGCTTTCAGGGCATATAAAGCTCCATTAGGACAATTTGATCCTTTTCTGTAATGTAAAAACACAATACAATGAAAACTATTGAAAAAGGAGGACTGCAGCTTGGCCAAATGTGCTGAAACGACAAAACGGCAAAATGGTTTGAAAATGAAATTTCAATATTTCATCATGACTCATTAATGAAGGCTTAAGGCCACTCCCCACACCCCAATGAAAGTCTGAAGTCACTCCTGACACCTCAGCGAAGGTTTAAGGCTGCTCTTGATACCTCAAATAAAGACTTAAGTTCACACCTGATACTTCAAATGAAAGCATAAAGTCACTCCTGACACCTCATTGAGGGCTTAAGGCCAGTCCTGATACCTCATTGAGGGCTTAAGGCCACTCCTCACACCTCAATGAGGGTTTAAGGCCACTCCTGATATCTCAATGGGTGATTAGGCCACTCCTGATACCTCAATGGGTGATTAGGCCACTCCCGACACCTCAATGAGGGTTTAAGGTAACTCCGGACACCTCAGTGAAATCTTAGGCCACTCCTGGAACCTCAATGAAGGGTTAAGGCCACTCCTGATACCTCAATGAAGGCGAGAGCGAGGCTCCGGCAGTAGTACACCTGGCTGTCGTTGCGCGCCGTGAACGTGTCCTTGCCGCGGTTCAGTTCCTGCTCCAGCTTATCGGCGCTCTCTTGCAGTAGATAACACACCAGCCACTGATACGCTGATAAGATACCTACAACCACTCTGCCATATTAGCTTATCTGTGTTCTGCTTCGGTAGATAACACCCCAGCCATTCGCAACCTGATAACATACCTGTAACCTGTCTGCCATATCGGTGCGCGCAATAAAATAGTAATACATCATTCTGAGTGCGTACGATATTGTTTTTTTTTTTTGCCTTATTATATGCCTACGTTTGCTATTTTTATATCGTTCTTCAAAATTTTACCACGCACTATTTTTGTACTCAGTATGCCCAGATGGTCAGACGCGTAATCGGTACCGCGGTCAGCGAGCATTGATATTTGACTCGGTTTTTGCACTTAAGAAAATAAATATTAAGTATTTATTTGTTACGTGTAATGATTATTTCTGACGTAGTCTCCCCCCCCCCCCCCGCCCCCAGCCGCGGCATTATATCAGTTATATCTTTATTAATTTCAAAATCACCGAAGGACGTGTGTAAAATTACCAACAATCTACCCTTTAAAATAAATATTACCTTCACAAATGCCTCCTGTCTGTCATCAGTGATAATACACTTTAATTTATATGCCTTAAACTCATGTGGTTTAAGAACTAACCTAACAATCCCGCCTCATAAACAAGACTTTTCCCTTTCGAAATTTCCTTCTTATCAAATCGCGAAATAACGCAACGCAAACACAAATGGCGTAATTATATGACATTTGTAATGAGATGACGTTTCGTTTTCAGGCTGTGCTGTATATATCGTCACAGTAATGACTCATTTATCGATTTTGAGGGCGGTTGCAGTTGATTGTGACCCACTTTCTCTTCACTTTCAACTCCGAAAACACGTGTTTTTTTTTGTTTTTTTTTGTTTTTTTTTTTGTTTAAGGTTTACATCTGATCGCATTATGGCTATGCTTATAGGGGCCACCATTCAATTTGACCTATGAAAAACTGCATGTTAGTTTTTTTCTATCATTTCTTTGTACGCGGACCTCTAGGCATATAATAAAGAAGCACATGTATTACTACGCCGATTACGCATGCACTAAACCCCTACAGCATATCAGTCGAAATGGCACACACTGTGAAACCCCCGACTTACAATGATGCGACATAATGCCGTTTTGATTGGCGAACTTCGTCAGCAAAATGTTCTTCATGTTGTTGAGGAAATAAATGCTCCCTAGCGGCGATTCTAATGTTTCTCCCCTGTTGAGTGCCTGGAGGCAGGCCAGCAGGTAATTGCTCGTCTGTTGCAGTAGCACGTTGTTGTCTCCCTCGTAGGTGCAGTTAGGGTCATGGTCATTCCGAATGTCCCCCAGGCGATTCACTGAAAAGAAAACAATAGGTAATTACTGGCCTAGATATCCTGATAGTGACGCCTACTGGGAAATAAAAAATGCGAAAATAATCGAGATATTCCAATAAATACACGTCACCTACACACTATTATTATTTGAGATTTTTTATAACGCAACTTTGCATTATTACAAAATCAACTTAATTTTAAAAGGATCCAACTCTTGCCCAAAATCGGTTGTTGCCCGCCCCCCTCTCCCGCAGTGCTTGTGGAAACTGGTACAACGAGTTCAAGTTCGAAAAGTTGCGATGCTTATTTCTATCTAAAAAAAAAGCCATTTATAAAACACAGACTACTCATAATTAAATGCAAAAAGAGCTGTATAGTCTGCGATTCCTTGATATCTTACTCAGAGTACCACATTCTCATCAGTTTACATTACAAGTCACAGCTTGGAGATTTTCCACTGACGTCACCTTTGAAGTAGCCATGACCTCCGCACGCCTCGCGGCACTCCTGTATGGCATCACGTGCCAGCCACGCGGCCAGGGGCTTGCTGGCACACGACAGCGCGTGGATCTCCTTCCCTAACTCCGCCTGTCCACAAAACAATTGATTTTAATTATTGATTTAATGCGCTGAGAAGTTTCCAGCGAGATGAATTAGGAGGGCGATAATAGGAGAGGACACAACTGCGCCAACATTCTAAGCCTGTTCTCTTGTATGCCGCCACAAAAAAAGAAGTATGTTCTCCCCTATGCACCCAAATTCAAATGGACTTCTCTGTCCCAGTGATAACAAAATGGGCATGAGGTTGACCAGCATCCCGACGCCTCCGTGGGGATGACGTCACTCACCTGGCGATCGCTCGAGTCCTTCATCATCAGACCCATGCGTAACTCGACAAAATTCATGAAGAACGTCTTTGCGAAGTGGTCGAGCACGTAAGCTCCGGCCAGATAGGGAAAGAGTCGCCACTGCTGTAGCTGGTATTCTAACACCGGAACCTCAGGGCCGCCCTCCTGTGGCCCAAACTGCCTCCTTACTGCGGAATACCTGAAAAAAAATACAGCGATTATTTGGGAAAAGAACACGCGTCACACACATATCTCCACAAGGACGTGGTTATAAAGGCCTCAAATTTGCTACATTAAACTGTCTTTGTCAACCTTAGACACGCCCCGGGTTGGTCTGAAGAAACTGCAAATGATCCCGTACATTTACGGCCTCGGGCCAACATCACCGCCTCCCTACCCGCCTCTGGAGGGATCCGCTAAAATGTAAACCTCCTATTCAAGCTGTAAAATGCCCTGCTGAAGTTGTAGCTATGGAGCGTGCTTACCGGATAGCGATGGGCAGGCAGAGATTCATGTTGTAGCTATGGCATGGGCTTACCGGATAGCGATGGGCAGGCAGAGCTTCATGTTGTAGCTATGGCATGGGCTTACCGGATAGCGATGGGCAGGCACAGCGTCATGTTGTAGCTATGGAGTGTGCTTACCGGACAGCGATTGGCAGGCACAGTTTTATGTGGTAGCTATGGGGTGTGCTTACCGGATAGAGATGGGCAGGCAAAGCTTCATGTTGTAGCCAAAGGGTGTGCTTACCGGATAGCGGTGGGCAGGCACAGCTTAATGTTTTAGCTATGGGGCGTGCTTACCGGATAGCGGTGGGCAGACACACCTTCGTGTTGTAGCTATGGCGTGTGCTTACCGGATAGCGATGGGCAGGCAGAGTTTCATGTCGTAGCTATGGGGCCTGCTTACCGGATAGCGGTGGGCAGGCACAGCTTCATGTTGCAGCTATGGCGTGTGCTTACCGGATAGCGATGGGCAGGCAGAGCTTCATGTTGTAGCTATGGCATGGGCTTACCGGATAGCGATAGGCAGGCAGAGTTTCATGTCGTAGCTATGGGGCCTGCTTACCGGATAGCGGTGGGCAGGCACAGCTTCATGTTGCAGCTATGGCGTGTGCTTACCGGATAGCGATGGGCAGGCAGAGCTTCATGTTGTAGCTATGGCATGGGCTTACCGGATAGCGATAGGCAGGCAGAGTTTCATGTCGTAGCTATGGGGCCTGCTTACCGGATAGCGGTGGGCAGGCACAGCTTCATGTTGCAGCTATGGCGTGTACTTACCGGATAGCGATGGGCAGGCAGAGCTTCATGTTGTAGCTATGGCATGGGCTTACCGGATAGCGATAGGCAGGCAGAGTTTCATGTCGTAGCTATGGGGCCTGCTTACCGGATAGCGGTGGGCAGGCACAGCTTCATGTTGCAGCTATGGCGTGTGCTTACCGGATAGCGGTGGGCAGGCACAGCTTCATGTTGCAGCTATGGCGTGTGCTTACCGGATAGCGATGGGCAGGCAGAGATTCATGTTGTAGCTATGGCATGGGCTTACCGGATAGCGATGGGCAGGCACAGCTTCATGTTGTAGCTATGGCATGGGCTTACCGGATAGCAATGGGCAGGCACAGCTTCATGTTGTAGCTATGGCATGGGCTTACCGGATAGCAATGGGCAGGCACAGCTTCATGTTGTAGCTATGGGGCGTGCTTACCGGATAGCAATGGGCAGGCACAGCTTCATGTTGTAGCTATGGCATGGGCTTACCGGATAGCGATGGGCAGGCACAGCTTCGTGTTGTAGCTATGGGGCGTGCTTACCGGATAGCAATGGGCAGGCACAGCTTCATGTTGTAGCTATGGCATGGGCTTACCGGATAGCGATGGGCAGGCACAGCTTCATGTTGTAGCTATGGCATGGGCTTACCGGATAGCAATGGGCAGGCACAGCTTCATGTTGTAGCTATGGCGTGTGCTTACCGGATAGCGATGGGCAGGCACAGCTTCATGTTGTAGCTATGGCATGGGCTTACCGGATAGCAATGGGCAGGCACAGCTTCATGTTGTAGCTATGGCATGGGCTTACCGGATAGCAATGGGCAGGCACAGCTTCATGTTGTAGCTATGGGGCGTGCTTACCGGATAGCAATGGGCAGGCACAGCTTCATGTTGTAGCTATGGCATGGGCTTACCGGATAGCGATGGGCAGGCACAGCTTCATGTTGTAGCTATGGGGCGTGCTTACCGGATAGCAATGGGCAGGCACAGCTTCATGTTGTAGCTATGGCATGGGCTTACCGGATAGCGATGGGCAGGCACAGCTTCATGTTGTAGCTATGGCATGGGCTTACCGGATAGCGATGGGCAGGCACAGCTTCGTGTTGTAGCTATGGGGTTTGCTTACCGGATAGCGATGGGCAGGCACAGCTTCGTGTTGTAGCTATGGGGCGTGCTTACCGGATAGCAATGGGCAGGCACAGCTTCATGTTGTAGCTATGGCATGGGCTTACCGGATAGCGATGGGCAGGCACAGCTTCATGTTGTAGCTATGGCATGGGCTTACCGGATAGCAATGGGCAGACAGAGCTTCATGTTGGCCACAGCTATGCCCGTGATCCCGACGCGACCCCCGGACAGTGCCCCCAAGCTGGCGCCGAACCTCTTGTTCTCATCCTGGCGAACGCATCCAGAAAGAGAAGAATAACAATAACAACAGTTTTATCTTTTAAGGGATGGCCGAAAGACACTAAGAATAGCTACATGACTTGGGCGAATGCTCTGAACTGATTTACCTCAATCCAATATCTTCTCACTTTTTTCCTGAATGAAAAAGGTGATGGATTTTGCAGCTATTGGTAGTCGAAATTCTAGTGAAGTTACAGTATATATTCACTTCTTTTGAGTCAACATGTAGATATTAAGAAAGGTCAACACTTTCTTACTGGTCAACAATACTTAACTCATAAGAAGTCAGTATTTGCTGATTGTTGTATACAGTGATATTCATAGAATTCACCTTGAATGGAGTGACGTATTTCCCATCCGGAGTGACGTCACCAGTCCTATTCAGCAAGCTCTTCTTTGGAATGCGGTAGTTATGGAATGACGCAAAACTGTCAACACAGAAGCGTCGTTATGAGTTTTATCTACCGGAAGTGTGTCTCGAAAGCTAGTCCTAATATGTCGTCTGCATCTTCAATCAGTCCTTTAAAATATATATATAATTCTCTTGTAAACTAGAGCAGTGTGCATAGCCCACATATTCCCCACAGTCCCCCCCCCCCCCCACCTCCTCATCAGTTACACACGGCCATCAATAGTCAATCAAGAGCTGAAATTTTCCAAGTCCAGTTGGTGCATTTTCTTTGGATAAACCTGGCCCATTTACAATACCGATCTGTGTTTGTTCCCATAGAAGCTACATACCCAGTTTCATTAAAATCCCTTGTTCTTGAGATATCGTGTTAAACTCATTCCGATGCTGAATAATTTCCAGGATTTGGTAAATTTCAAAGTCCATTTGGTTCATTATCCTTGGGCCAACGTAACCCATTTACAATACCGATCCTTGTTAGTGCCAACAGAAGCTACACACTATGTTTCAATAAAAACCTTGCAGTTGTTCTTGAGATATCGTGTTAACAATAGTCAATCAAGAGCTGAAATTTTCTAAGTCCAGCTGGTCCATTTTCCTTGGACGAACCTGACCCATTTACAATACAGATCTGTGTTTGTTTCCATAGAAGCCAAATACCAAGTTTCATTTAAATCCTTGCAGCAGTTTTCAAGTTATCGTGTTAAAAAGCTCTTGATGACAGACCGACCGACACGCGGTACATCGCATATATTCCCCACAGGTCAGAGGCGAGAACAAAATCGCAGCTGAGTGCAAAAAATATCCAACTGGTAAGAGACTATAATTTTACAAGACAATTATAAAAAAAACACTGGTGTTTGGAATGATCCGAAGCTTTGCGCAATGTTCACATTTTCCTTTCGGGCACGTGCTGCACATGCACGCTTTCTGACTCCGGGTTTTTTTTTTCTTTTAGGGGGGAGGGGGGGGATCAGTCCACCCGCTCGTGCGGCTTTATCACTAGCTGTCGGTCCTCCTCGACTTACCCGTTGTCTTTCCCATTGAGTCCAATCTTCTCGCCCATGTCGCCGACCATGACGCCGGGCATGGCGTGCAGGGTTTGCGCGTCACGCACCTGCACGATGAACGTGTGCAGGCCGTGGCAGGCGCCATCTGGCGTGTACAGCTGGGCGTACACGGCCGCATGCGTGGCGCTTTTCCCTGCACATAAACGAGTACATCACAAGTACGATACAAGTACGTTACAAGTACACTGCACATCGCAAGTACAAATATGATATGGCTGTTTCTTGAGTTTCAGTGTAGATTTCTGCGTCAGAATCTGAATTTGGTTTCCCATAATTACGCCTGTGGAAGCTAGGTCTGAAATTTGGTTGCGAAATCCATCCAAAATTCAACCATTGGTGTAAAATTAGAGCTCCACGCTCGGGAACATCAAAATCACTTAATTTATTGTGCTATAATCATAACACTACCAAAATATGGATGGAGTCGGTGTGTACCCGTATTTCATTTGTGATCTATTTTTTTTTATTTTTTTCATCCACTTGCCTCCACGTTAGTGCCAACTTTGCAATAAACAAATACCACATAATTTTTAGCGGTAAACAAGGACGTAGAAGTAGTCTGGTCATAAAACTCACGGACACGTGATATGAAAACTCGCGGACACGTGATATGAAAACTCACGGATACGTGATGAGAAAACTCACGGACACGTGATGTGAAAGCTCACGAACACGTGATGTGAAAGCTCACAGACACGTGATGTGAAAACTCACGGACACGTGATGTGAAAACATTCAAGATCCAATCTTACCCAAGTTTCCAACCCAAATTTTGGTTGCTTCAATATCAGGAGTGTTGATTATGAATTCCTGAAAATCAAGCACAGTATCCACGTTTTAGAAAGTCAGTACAACATGCTTCCAGACGATGCAATCAACTTCTCTTCTGAGTATAATTACAGAGCCACTTTTGCAGAAAAGGTACCGAAAAAAAAAAGACTGTGACACATTATTATTTTTTTTCCTCGCATTGACCTCAAACCTGCAGTTATTTGGTGACATCAGCTGCTTGTTTTATAACTCACCTGTTTGAAAGTGCATCAGTTTGAATTTAGAATATTTTTGTTGCTCTCATTCCAATTCTCAGTAATGAATTCTTATGTCGTACCTACAGCGTTCTGCTCATTTTTATGCGCGTGTGTGGCTCGCTCAAGCGCTAAATTTCTCAATGCATATATCTAAATCAGGGACGTGTGGGCTAGGGGAGGTTAGGGGTCACTGAAACAACCTGTGTTTTTTCATCAAACGTCGCCGTCGTCCTCATGGCCTTTGTGTTACTCCCGTGGCTTAGCTCCGTCAGCGCAAAACAGCCAAATATCTAAAATAAAAAAAAAAAAAACTGAAGGAGAAGAAGCATTTTAAGTAAAAGTTTACACACGTACATACACACGTACATACGTACATACGTACATACGTACATACGGACGACGGATACCCCTCTATTGATAAGATAAGACCAGCCCGACATAGTCGGCTGGTCTAAAAAAAGGATAAGCAACACAGGTTTATTTTAAATTGGTAGATTTTCTTTGAGGACAATTTTACATGCGATCAGAAATAACGCCTAAGGAAAAAGGGTCCCTGGCTTACTTCACGGCTGTCCCCCTATTGTATCACTACGCCAAATTTGTTTATCAATGAAATGCGTTAAGCTGAAAATAAATATACACAACTCTTTGTTTGTAGTGGACCCAAGAAGGAGTAAATTCTACATGGGTTGTGTGACTCAAGTACGCATGCACTTAAATGATACCGAGTGCGTTGCTGTCCGACATATTGGATCGGCGAAAAAAAAACAAAAAAAAAAAAAAAAACACACAAAAAAAAAAAACACGGTGGTACATGACCAATTACATGCCCCAAAAAGATACATTGTGCACTTAGAGAGCAGAACGAGACCTCAGCACACCACACCACTGTTACTTGAAGGCGAAGAAGTGCTTGACCGCATTATGAGATGATGAGATAACATCTGTCATACCTCATAGTTATCGACCATTTTCCCCAAGTCTTCTTGCTCGTTCTGTGTTGACATATTTTTCGCAAGCAGCCCGAACATCTGGAAAGTGCACAGACGACTCTATCAACAAGCTACATTACTATGCATAAAGCCATGCTGTTCATTGTGACTGCAAACCCGGTCAAAAAGTATTGACAACTTGTATCAGAGTTCAAAGGCTTTGCTAGTGATAAAACGTGACAACTTCTAAGTACAGATGCACGCAGTTTCCAACTAACATCTTCACTTCTAGAATTGTAATGAAATCAACACTAAATGACATTTCTGCACGAGGAAAGTACATCATTGACAATTCGAAATAACAAACCTCCCAGTTGAGCATGTATTTTACAGCCATTGACCAATCGTACTGGCCCAGGGTGTTCGTGAATTCGGCAGCTTTCAGTGGGTTGCTAAACAACTCATCATCTGTACAATAAAGAACCAACGCCGCCACATTCTATTTTCAGCAACACAGTGCTACATTGAACCATGCCAAAATTACCACAGACAACGTGAGGATTGAGTTGAACATCAGCAATCTTTTCGTAATCTGTTCACTATTGGTTTTATTTTTCTTTTAAGTAACACCATGCTAAAAGCGCAACTTTGTGTTTATTTCAGAACGTGCAAGGTTTGATCGCAACAGGTATAGCTGTACCCCAAAACAAACAGCATCACATTCTTTTCTATCAATATCTAGCAGCTTATACAGCAGGTACATCATGCCTTGTCATTAGTCGTACGACTTACCATTTAAGAAATGATACTCAAACAGTCTCTTCACTCTTTTGAAACAAACGTGTCTTGTCTCTTCTAGTGAGAGCGTTGATTGGCTTTTGTAAAAAAGTGGGTCCTTTTCAAGTGTCGACCATATCTTGTTCTGTACATAATAAGCAAAAGAAAAAGTCACCGTTATGTAGCGATCTCTAGCGCTTATTTATACTTCGTCTTACTTTTTGCCATCAAAAACATACCACTGCAATTTTCTAACAAAGTAATCCTGACTAAGTTCCAGAGGGAAGAACAACATGAAATTGAAAGCACATCGAAATTGAGGGGCTTAACAAGTGTGCCAACTGAGCGTAAAAACAGCATTTGTACCCGTTACGTCTTAACTACGAAGTGATAACTAGAAGCAATGAAAACGTTCTTATTGTAGTTCATGATAATTTTCAGCAGTACGTGCATAGCTCTTCAATTTAGCGTACTATGATGTGCTTTCAAATTTTATGTTGCTTCCAGGATTTCCTGAAATTTGAACTTTTTTAATTTTTCAGAGATTTTGAAATATTTGAAATGGTGACATTCCAACAAGTTAAAAACAGATGTAACATGCAATCGTTTCGTTTAAAAAAAAAAAGAAAGTTGACCAAAAACGTAAAACCTCAATCCGCTCATCAAAAGACGACTATTAAGTTAAAGCTCTGTTTGGCTACATAATACTTATAAACGCATGAAATACGCCAGGTTGCTGCCAGATAACTGCTTGGTCAGAATCTGATATCTTTGCAACAAGCAAGCCTGCACTAGAAGATTAAATAAACTAGGATTAGAAACATAGCTAACATTCAGGGCTGGTAAAAATCATGATTTTTTTTAAAAAGGCTTTGATTTATTTTTTAAAAAATCATGAGTTTTGATTTTTTTATTTAAATCGATTTTTAAATTTTTTTCATTTAAATCATCATCATCATTTTGAGTCAATCAAAAGCGGTATCCTGGTACCAAGCGCCAGTCCAACTAAAAATTAAAATCGAAAATAAAAAATCCAATGTCACTTTAACAAAATTTGTCCATGTCTCCATTTGTCAGTTCATTTTTCTCTGATTCAGTGATTCAGAAATCTATAGCAAAATGCTAGTTTCCCAGCTTTTGTAACACCAAGGCTTGTTCTTAATGATCCATAGGTAAACTTTAAAGTGCTGAATCATCATTATTGAACGATGTATTTCTGGATGCAAAATAGGGCCTTATTTCCTTATTTATATACTTATGTATGCAGGCAGTTGCTTTGAATGAGGGGGGGGGGGGGGGGGGGGGGGATTACTTTAAGCATTACTTGGGGGTTTAAGTAGGACTTTAAAGTGGCAAATTTCTGGAAAAAATCTTAATATAAAAAAATAAAAAAAGGTGATTTTTAAAAAATTTTTGCATTGATTTAAATCATGATTTAAATCAGTTGATTTAAATAAACCAGCCCTGGCTAACATGTTGGTAATAATATGGTGTTTTGTTGAGGAGAGTGTTTGTCGTCATGAATTGTTTTCGTAAAACGGACGATGAAAGTCTTAGGAGGGAAACGATTAAGAAATCGCAAAGCGATATGGAAATGGAACACATCTTAACCTTAATACCTTTTACAAAACCTAAAAACTTTCTTCATTGAAATATGATATGTGTCCATTAAACCTTATTAAAAACTTTTACATGCAAAAAGAACGTTAAAAGGGAGTCTTATTTGGGCTGGGCACCAAATATCGCTCAACTCGTACCAAGTCTGAAAAGGAAACGAAATTTTTGAAATATTTCATTGGGTTTATTTGACATAATGTAACTTAGCTGATATGCAACGAGTATAACGAACAATTTTACGCTGAACTGAACGAATAATTACAGTACCGGGAGTTTCCGAAAAGAAGCCCTCCCCCCCCCCCATATAAAAGCCCCGGGGCTCTTAATAGGAAACTGTTACCCAATAGAAGCTCCGGGGCTTCTATTTGGAGTTAAAATAAAGACTTGAAAAAATCGTTTTCTAATAAAAGCCCCCTCCTTCCCTGCAAGTCTTTTCAGAACTCGTGTTTACTCGCCATGCAGACACGGTGCACCTAATCCTTTAATGTGAAGCAAACCCCTAAACACGTTCTGCGTCGTTGCTTAATCCTGTGGTCCGTGTTTTACACAGGATATTTTACCAGACTTTTTTAGTTACTGTTGTTTTGGTGTGTTTTGTTATTTTTTGTGCGGATATCCGCAGCATGTAGCGCTTTTTAAAATAAAAGATCGATGGTAAATTTTCTTTTTTTTTCGAATAAAAACTTATCAACAAGCCCCCCCCCCCCCCCCCACCAACCTAAAAAATTGAAGCCCTGGGGCTCTAATTAGAAAACTGTTTCCTAATAGAAGCCCCGGGGCTTCTATTTGGTTTCTAAATGAGCGCCTGAAATTGACCTGTCTCCAAATAGAAGCCCTGGGCTTTTTTCGGAAACCCCCGGTAGTATCCAAGTTGATGAAATGAAAAAGAACATCTCATGTGACTGAAAACAATTTTCATTTGTCCAGTATCGCAAAATAATGACTATCCAAGTCGAAAGGTTTGTCAAATATTCATTTGGCTTATTCAGTGAGCCAGAATTTGGCATTCTACTGTCAGCAGTTATGATCTACTGCAACCAATTTTATCTCGTACTGTAGACTATAATCTGTAAAATTATATAAGTCACTGGAAACTATCGCATTCTATACATACAAGGGGAACGAATGGTTAAAGTAAAACCAAACTGGTGAAATGAAAACACAGCGTGCTTGAGAACACATTTCATTGATCAAGTATCGCAGAATAAGGAATTTTGGAGTCTAAAGAGTTGCGGATTTTGTATAACCCTGTGGATTTACGAGCACTCTATCGCCGATAACGAACTACATTAACCAGTTCTATCTACTACGAGTACGAGGGGGGAGGAGAACGAATGGATACAGTAGATCCAAACTGGTGAAATGAAAAAGAACATCGTCCGCAGTTCAAAACAAATTTATTTTGTCAAATATCACAACATAATGTATATTTAAGTCGACAGGGTTGCAAAACTTGCACCTGGCTTTAGAGGAGTTGGAATTTAGCACTTTGTTGTCACCAATTACGGTCTACTCTAGGCAATTCTATCTCCTCTCCCTCGTACTCTTATCCCTATCACAACACATTTACGTAAATATACGGAAAGATTCACCGCTAAAGAACAACCAGTGTAAACATTACCCTGAACTCTATGATATCTTCGTCATCCAGAAATTCCTTCATCCCGGAGACATCAAAAGATGCCTGCTTTCTGTATTCTGACAATGGTCCTTCAGAAAATGTGGGAGTAGCACCAGGGTTTGACCCTGCATCCTTTTCCATGGCTTCCACAGCACGTGCCATATTCTTGTTTTTGACACAAACTATTTTGTCGCGGCTAGAGTCAGCCTTTTCCCCAGTTATCCTATATGTAACCCAACTTCAAGGTTAATTTCTGGGATTAAACCTTTGTGGTACACGTTTGTTTACATTTTATCGTCGAAACTGGTTTCATCGGTGACTATTCTTGTGCTCATAATTATTTTTCTATTGACGGGTTGCGTGTCAAAATGATCCGATATGAGCCAAAACATGACATTGCTAAAAATTGTGCCATTTCGAAATCCAGACAGTCAATATATTTGTAATTAGCACGTAAATTAAAATTTTTAGCTAAAGGATATAAAACACGCTCCTTTTTATATTCTGAAAAGAATTTATAAATTCTTTTTTTTTTTTTATCTAAAATGCTATGATTTTATATTATCGCCTCAACCTTCCCACTAAAGGAACACTTTTGGCGTTGTTGCCTAGGAGCTACCTCTATGCTAATCAGCTGTCTGCTGTCTCGGTTTTTTATGTGTTATTCCTATTTAAATGAAGGTTCTGCGATCATAGTACTTATTTAAAGAACAGAGACCTATTCTTACGCGCTACATATACTTTGTACTTCTACCAGAGGTCAGCAGTTTTAAAATGGCGCTTTTTCTGCCGAAATTTTAAAAGCCAAAAATATTTAACGGAAGTGTTTTGGTTCCCAAAAAAGGGAGAAAAAATTTGGTGATTGGATGTCGCATAGTTACACTGGAAGTTGCCCATCAGCTTCAGCAGCTGCACTTATAAATCTTGTTCCAATTCCAAATATCTTTGCTTCAGTGGGCAGCGTTGCTGATTGCAGGCGCATACTCTATCTTTGAGTTCCACCGACAAGAAAGAGCTGCTTTCTGTCAAAATTCCGTTTAAAGAAACGGTAGAAGAGGTTGTCGGTGCTGTATGTAATCGAGTTGAGAACTGAAGACTCACGGCGGAATATAAAGTATCCTTGTGATGCATCTCTTTTACGTCTGGATTTTTATATCTTTGCAAAGGCATTATTATTGCAAGGATTCACATAAAATAACCAACTATGTCATAATTTACATGCGCTTGTTCAGAATGCAGAAACATTTAGATATAAACAAGTTAAATATATCGAGTGCAAGATAGCAAAGCTATGCCCTGTAAAGCCATCAACAAATACTTGTATTTCCCGTACGCTTATTATACTGAAACTGTATAATATTAATAAGTGCATTCGAGGTATAAGCTTCGTAAACAGCGCAAACTAAAATAACTTAAATAATTCAGTACCTTGAGCTAAAGTGCAAACTAGGAACGAGTAGAAAATAAAGACTGCCTAATCCCAAGAGAAATTTTACCTTATAATAAAAGAAAACTCAGAATATTACAGAAAGAACATTTAATGGCTGCTGAAATGTTGCTTTGATATTCCGTTTTTTTTTAATTAAAGACACATTGGTACCAGCATCTCGAACATCAATGTTAACTTAATCTATTTTATTATTTCGCAATAGTAGCAAATCTTATTTTCGCTCTTTGTCACTGAGGTAGCTTAATATGCAATTATGAATTTACACTAATTAGCCTGCTGATCAGGATTTAGTACTCCTGTTCGATGTTTAATTTTCTATCTTTCGCACAAATAACTGTGTAAACTTTACTTAGTGTATGCATGACAGACTTACCCTTTATACTTTTTTTTAATAAACCAAATGAGAACAATAACCGAAATTTCCGTTTTGAAATACCAAAAAAAAAAAAACAAACAAAAAAAAAATAATAATAATAAATAAATAAAAATAAATGATGTGCACATTGATGTGCCGAATTAGATCAATATAATGTCCCATGAACCGCAAAAATTCTACAAAAAAATCAGTTGAACTCAGTCAAACTTAAAAAAGGACGGTGTAATTTGATCTGACTTGTTTTCAACGTGTTAGTGGTTTTTTTGCTGAATTGTTGATTGAACAAGTGTGTATAATTTTCTTTTAAATTTGATTCGCCAGGCTTTCAGATCAGCTAGACCCTCCTATTTTTAAGATGCACACAGTGTTTTGGAGGATAAATAATATAACACTTTCCTTGCATTTGTTAAAAGAGAAAACTAGTTTCTATATGATGTCTTAACCTTCAATATCATATCGAAAATTAAGAATAAACTGTTAGAGCAGGTGTTTATGTAGCAGCTCTTGGGCCATGTAAGCATGCAGTCATGCAAATTCGTTGTAAAATGCTTTAAATTAAAATAAATTACTCTACTATTGTAACGCACTTCAGTGTGGTTAATTAATTCTTTATGTGAGACTGCCATGCGCCTCCGTAAAGAAAGAATAAAAGTAGCTAAATGAGCAAGCTATGTCTGGGTTATCCCTGTGGCATGCGCAGAGACGAGGAGGGGGGGGGAGGAGAGTAGGGAGAGGCATCCTGCGCGTTTTCGTTTAAACAAAGAACATATCCAATGTTCTTGAAAGTTGTGTTGTTGGTTGAAAAACTTACCGGACATTAAGAAATTTATTAATCGGACGGCCCTATTTTTTATAACTTCGGATTTTTAACTCTAGAAAAACAAGTATACAAGTGAACTGGTTAAGTCCCCAACCGCACCTCCCCAAAACCTAACCAGGTCAAGCTCCTTAGCTTCCCAACCCAGCTGTCAATTTTAGTTGTAATCCGTCCAGCCGAACTTGACATATCATGTCCACAACAACGTGCACATGACGCACAACCTGAGATATTGTGTCCCCAAGAGAAAAATTTTAAAGTTTCAGTGACCTTAAAATAGTTACCTTGACCTTTGATCCAAGGTCACAAAAACCTAATCGGGTCAAGTGTCTTTGCCTACCATTCTACGTACCAATTTTGGTTAAAATCTGTCCAGCTAAACTTGAGACACCCGCCTTATACAACAGCAATCATCGATCGATCAAAAGCTAATGAGAGCACATTTCAAAGTTGACATTTGCACTATTTAAAAAATCTGGCAATTTTTCAATTTTCAACAAAAATAAAAAGCAACTACACTTTGCACACCTAGAATATACAGTCTCTCTGTGTGCCAGAGAATAATAAAATCCCTTCAATAGTGACTGAGATCTAGCGCGTACAACTTACTACTATACATCGGGGCAATTGCACTTTTTCACAACATCTAAAAAATCTGGCAATTTTTCACTTTAAGAATAATAAAAAAATAACCACACGTTTCACACCTTCAATATTTGTACTCTCTCTGTGCAAGAAAGAAATGAAATAACTGCATTAGTTACTGAGATATGGCGCGTACAAACTTGCCACTGTAGATGGGGACAGACAGACGGACACGGCCCGTTTCATAAGTCCCCTGCTCCGTGCCAAGCGCAGCGGCGGGGGACTAAAATGATTTTTTCAAGAGGAAAAGCTGTAAAGAACAATGTAAATACATCATGTTTACAGAAACTACATGCCACATCACATAAACCTGTAGCATATCAATTCTGTATTTCAGAAGACGATAGATAAAGACGACCTAGACCAGATGACGATAAAAAAACAAGTTTGTTCAAGGACAGAGTCCCAGCTTACGAAAAGCGATAAAACCAATTCCAGCGTGCAGGAGCAAGGGAATTTCCCTAAAAATGTGGGCTTCAAAAGACGAGATGGCAAAGAGCAAGCTAAATAATTAATTTAGCAACGGACCCGAAAATAGACCGATACATACATACACAGATTTACCACAGGCAAGAGAACATGCGCCTACTGTAAAGGGGCAAAAAGGGAACAAGGGAGAGGGAGAAAGGGGGAAGACTTTAGTAGTCTGTAGAGTAGTGTGCAGAGCGTAGGACTTCATTAATAACAGGACGTGGAGTCAATGTTTCGAACCTCATGCACTCCTAAAAGTAAAGGTTCTAATTCTTACTGTACCTATTTTTTCATTCATAATGGAGTTCTGTTACTTAAGTTTCAATGTTTTTGTATGTATTATTTTACGGGGTTTGCACTTCGGACCAATGCGCATGTTTATTTAGCATGCGTTGCTGCGCAGTTCGCATTTCAGACCAATGTGCATGTTTTTTTAACTTATGATATGCTCTGTTCACATTTCGGACTAGTGGGCATGTTTATTTAACATGCATAGATGCGCGATTTGCATTTCCTATCAATGCGCATGTTTATTTAACTCCCGTTATGCTCTGTTCGCATTTCGAACCAGTGTACATGTTTATTTAACTTGCGTTGATGCGCGGTTCGCATTTCAGACCAATGTGCATGTTTATTTAACTTCCGTTATGCTCTGTTCGCAATTCGGACTAGTGCACATGTTTATTTAACTTCCGTTATGCTCTGTTCGCATTTCGAACCAGTGCAGATGTTTATTTGGCTTGCGTTGATGCGCGGTTTGCATTTAGGACCAGTACACATGCCATTTAACTTGCCTTGATGCGCGGTTATTATTTCGGACCATTCCGTATGCTTATTTAACTTGCGTCCAAGCACGGTTCGCATTTCGGACCAGGGCGCACATTTATTCAACTTCCGCTGATGAGCGGTTCGGATTTCGGACCAGTGCGCATGTTTACTTAGCTTGCATTGATGCCTGGTTCCCATTTCAGACCAGGGCGCATGTTTAATTAACTTGCGTTGATGTATGGTGTTTATTTTAGACCAGTGTGCATGTTTATTTTGCTTCCGTTAATGCGCGGTTCGCATTGGAACCAATGCGCATGTTTATTTAACTTGTGTTAATACAGGCTGCTTATTTTGTACCAGTGCGCATGTTTATTTAACTTGCGTTGATGCGCATTTCGCATTTTGGATCAGTGCGCAAGTTTGCTTAACATGTGTTGATGCTTGGTTTGCATTTCGGACCAGGGCGCATGTTTATTTAACTTGCGTCGATGCCGGTTCTTATTTCGGACCAGTGCGCATGTTAATTTTTTTCAAAAATTCCGAAAAAAATCAGAAGTTTTTCAATTCACTCAAAAGGCACAAACCGTATGCATGACCCCCTAGACACGGCTCATACCAAAAATAAATAACATCTGATAATTTTTCCCCCAAAATTCCCTGATCGAATCAAAAAGCACAAGCCGTATTCAAGAGCCCCTAAGAATGCTTCACACCCAAAATAAATGATATCGGATCGAAGCTGTAGCAGAAGATGCGTTTTGAAGCATTTTCTTCAAAAATTCCCCCAAAAATCAGAAATTCCCAAATCGAGTAAAAAAGCACGAGTATATGCCCGACCTACCTAGTGATGCCTCATACCAAAAATAAATGAAATCGGATAAAAAACTGTGAGAGGAAATGCATTTTAATTTTTTCTTCAAAAATTTCCCCAAAATCCCCTTATCGACTCAAAAAGCACAAGCCGTATTCAAGAGCCCCTAAGCATGCCTCACATCCCAAATTAATGATACCAGATAAAAACTGTAGCAGAAGATGCATTTTGAGGTATTTTAAAAAAATCCCCCCAAATCAGAAATTCTCAAACGAGTAAAAAAGACACAGTCGCATACCCGACCCACCTAGCGATGTCTCATACCAAAAATAAGTGAAATTGTAGGAGGAAATGCATTTTAAAGTTTTTTCTTCAAAAATTTTCCAAAAATTAAAAAATTACCCGATCGACTAAAAAGCACAAGCCTTATGCACGACCCCTTAGGGATAACTCAAACAAAAAAAGATGAAATCGGTTAAAAAATGTATGGGGAAATGCATTTTGAATTATTTTTGAAATTTGTTTCTTCACAAATTCCCAAAAAATACAAAAAAGTCCAATCGACTGAAACAGCACAAGCCGTATGATCAACCGCTTAGGGACGCCTCAGATAAAAAACAAATGACATCGGATAAAAAATGTAGGAGATACATTTTAAAAGTCTTTCTTTAAAATTCCCCAAATATTCAAAAATCACCAGATCAACAAAAAAGCAGAAGCCGTATGCAAGACCCCATAGGGACGCCAAAAATAAATAACATCGGATGAAAATATAGGAGGAGAAGCATTCTGAATTATTTTTGATTTTTTTTCTCAAAAATTCTCCAAAAATAGAGCAATTGTTCGATCGACTAAACAAGCATAAGCCGTATGCATGTCCCTTTTGGGGTGCCTCGTACCAAAAATAAAACAAATCGGATAAAAAATGTAGGAGATACATTTTATTTCTTTTTCAAAAATTCCCCAAAAATTAAAAAAGTACCCGATAGACTAAAAAGCACAAGCAGTATGCATGACCCCTTAGGGATGCCTCATACCAAAAATAAAGTACCCGATCGACTAAAAAGCACAAGCAGTATGCATGACCCCTAAGGGATGCCTCATACCAAAAATAAATGACATCGGATCAAAATTGTAGGAGCAGATGCATTTTGAAACAAAAGTTAACTAACTAACTAACTAACTAACTAACTAACTAACTAACTAACTAACTAACTAACTAACTAACTAACTAACTAACTAACTAACTAACTAACTAACTAACTAACTAACTAACTAACTAACTAACTAACTAACTAACTAACTAACTAACTAACTAACTAACTAACTAACTAACTAACTAACTAACTAACTAACTAACTAACTAACTAACTAACTAACTAACTAACTAACTAACTAACTAACTAACTAACTAACTAACTAGCTAACTAACTGACTGACTAACTAACTAACTAACTAACTAACTAACTAACTAACTAACTAACTAACTAACTAACTAACTAACTAACTAACTAACTAACTAACTAACTAACTAACTAACTAACTAACTGACTATCTTACTAACTAATTAACTAACTAACTAACTAATTAACTAACTAACTAACTAACTAACTATTGCCATCCGCACACCTATAGGAATACCCCAGCTGGGCTAAAAAGTTAAATTAACCCTCTCACAATAAAAAATATGACGATGAAAATCCTTTTTTTCCGTGTAAATTAGTGTGTCGTATTAAATGTGCACAGAAAGAAATTCAAGCATAATGCATTCAAAACAATGGTTAGGCGTGACATTGTAATTTGGTAAAATTTGATTTTTTCTTCTCTTTTCACCTTAGCGTTGCCCCTGTTTCTGATTCATCTCTTATCTATCGAATGTTCTTTTCAATGCAATCGTATCGATATCTATAGATCTTTGCTGTGTAAATCGTGCTAGCTCAATATAATGCATGCAATATGTGAGATTAGTGGATTGACAGGGTATTTCTTTTGTGTCTATCTAATTGTATTATGGCGATCAGTAAATAAAGCAAGGCTTGGTGTTTTGTGGTATAATCAGTCTTGTTTTGACAGCGGAATCATAAGCAAAGCACTAAAAAATAAACACAGCACGTCCATAACTGAGGTCTAAGAAACATGGAAATAAATTTGTTTTGGGCCTGGCGTACAGTCCTAATGTAAACCATGCGTGATATTAAATTCAGAATTTGACCTGCATATGATCTTTTTTGTCCGTAATCCAGTCATATTCGTTTTGTTTCGATGTTGGAATTACTCGTTATCAATAAGATTAGGAAGTCAGAAACATTGGAGTCACGAAACTGGCGAACTGATAAGGCGAATTTGTTGAATATTAATATTTTTGGGGCACAACAATCAACTCTCAGTAAATAAAAAAAAGAGAAAAAGAAAACTGAACAGGATATTAAGTTCTGACATTTTTATTCGGCGCATATTTGATCGTTATATTCTTTCACCACACATAAGACAAGGATAAAATTTAGCGAGTCCAGAAAAATCAAGATGGCGGATGACGAGGTTGAGGTTGCTTTGCATGAATTCGGAGCCAATGAACTGATGGTTGCCTGCGAGGCGGAGGACATTGACAGCGTAAAATTAGCATCTTGTTATTATAAAAAAAATGCAAGCCGTTGTTTTACCTGGCAAGCTGATTTGGTTTAAGCATTTTCATAAAATTCAAGCATTGCTTTCTTTTGTAACTTTAACAAAGCTCTTTATTATTATTATTATTATTATTATTATTATTATTATTATTATTATTATTATTATTATTATTATTATTATTATTATTATTATTAGTATTATGTCTTTTTAATTTTTAAAGAAGTATTCTATCATTTACTTGAATATATTTTTACATTATTTTTTAGTGACCTTTCAAAACGAAAGGTGTGGATTTTCAACTGCTTTTGGAGTTCAAACAGCTGTGTTTTGCAGGCATTGGCGTTAATAGAAGCCGGGGTACCGCTGGTTGCAGACAAAGATCGGCGCGGGCGCAATGCGCTTCACTATTGCGCCGAATTCAACGTCATGACAGATATCGCCGCCGCCTTGATCAAGAAAAAGCGCAATCTGACGACGGTCAAGGACACGTATCATGTGACCCCACTGCATTTGGCTGTGATCTCTGGAAATCAGGACATGTGCGAGCTTCTCCTCTCCAACAAAGCCGACATCAATGCGGTTGATAAGGATCAGCATAACGTCATTCACTTAGCGACAGCGCACGGCCACGCAGAGTTACTCCAATTTCTTGCCGATAAGGGAGCCAAGTTGAACCGCCCTGATAAAGAGAAGGTGTTTTCGCTGCACTACGCCGTACAGCTGTGTGGTAACACATCATCAGGCGCAGAAAAGAAGAGTAAAGATAAAGGAAAGAAAGGAAAAGATAAGAAAAAGAAGAAGGAATCAGATGATGGTGCAGGGGCTCCCGCGCAACCGACCAATGGGCTGGAGGTAATTTGAAAATTTAATTCTTGCATGAGACACCGCCCATTTCATTTGTAATTCAAGATAGCTGTTTTGCAAACGACAAGACGGTGAATATGCAAATAAGGCAGTAAATCTAGAACAATGTTACAGATGCACATTATTTTATTTCCTCAATACACATCACCATAAATTAATTAATTATGTACTTTTTCTTGTTGAGGGCTTCTTTATAACCAGTGACCTTTGAAACGTTTGCCTTTTCCTACGATTTAAGTAAAGTTGCAAAGGTTGTACCCACAGGTGCTGGCTAAGCTACTTGAGCTGGACACAGACCAGAACTGCCGCGACGGCGAAGAGCGCACACCCCTGATGTGGGCTGCCAGTTCAGGTCTTCTTCTTCTTCTTCTTCTTCTTTATTGATGTGATTGGAGGAGAGAAGGTTCTGTTTCGGTTTAGTTCAGCGAGAGTGGAGGAGAGTTTGATCTTTACACCACCAAAATTCACTTCTGTAAATAATGTGTTGCATCAATGGCATCCCTATGCTGCTTTCGTTTTAGGTTATAAGCGAGCTGCGGAGTTGCTGCTGGATGACGGTGCTCTTGTCAATGTGTCTGACCGCTCAGGCATGACGGCCCTCCATGCGGCGGTATCCCGTAACCATGGAGATATGATCAATTTCCTCATCAAAAGAGGCGCAGATGTCAACGCGCCAGACAAGAAAGGATGCACGCCGATCTTCTATGCAGTGTCGCTTGATTTAGTGGATGTGGCGAATACGCTCCTCCGCTACGATGCCAACCCCAATCACCAGGATATTAAAGGCCGGACAGCGTCGCACTGCGCTGCCGCTAAAGGGAGTAACCAAATCCTGACCATCCTGCTCCACGCCAACGCGGACCTCTGGCTGCCTTCTGTCAAGGGGGATTATCCCATCCATGAAGCTACGCTAGCGAAGGAAAACGAAACTGTTGTTTTTATTTTAGACGTCACACCGGAAGCGGATGCGATCAATAGAACGAATAACACCAACACGACAATACTCCACCTAGCGGCTATTGCGAACAACAAGTCGCTGTGTTCCACCTTAATTAAGAAAGGCGCACGCAGGGATATTGAAATGTCACTGCCAGATGGCGCTCAACTGACCGCACACCAAGCCGCCATCTTAAAGCATTCCGTAGATGCCGCCGGTATATTGGAACCAGCAGAAAACACCGTACCGCAGGAACCGGACGAGGAGAGCGAGCCGGAATCAGCACAGGTTGAAAAGCCAGAGAAGAAGGAGAAAAAAGAAAAGAAAGAAAAGAAGGAAAAGAAAGACAAAAAGAAGAAGAAAAAAGCAAAGTAAAAGTAATCCCGAATAACATTCATCTGGAAATGGAACACACATATCATTTAGATCATCGCCAATGATTGTGATTTCCTTTTAATTTAAGCACAACACACGTTTTAAAATGATAGAAGATATGTTGTATATAAAATGCCTTCTTGTTGATAAGATGTGTCGAATTAGGTCACGAAAAAACGGTGTTTCTCATCCTCGGGCGGTCAGTAAAAACCAAATAAAACAACAGTTAATCCATATGGTGGTATGCGTATGATTTGACGGCTAGCTGGGTTTATTTTTTCTACAAAAAAGATAAAACTGAAAGAAATATTTCTCCTGAAAGAAATAAATTTTGGCCAGCAGCCCTATCTTGATTAAAAAACAATCATCAATTCTTGTTAATATTTGGTAGTTTACAGCGTTCTAAAAACAGTATTCTTTCTAAAACCAGTATTCTTTCTCCGATCAGTATTTGTGTGGATAAAACTGTTTGTTCTTTCACTGCAGTATTGAAAGTTTTTATCACTTCTGTCAGTTTGATGTAAAATGTACAGTGAGTTGTGCAAAAAATGTTTGTTAAAATATATATTAAAAGATATATTTGTTTTTGCTTTGAAGATCTGTTCATGGTCATTTATGGCAGCTTTCTTCGTAACATTTCACAAATGGTACGTCATGGCGAGACATCACAATAGTATGTAATGAAACGTCACAAATAGTAAGGCATGGCGACACACCATAACCAGTACGTCATGATGACAGATCATAAATAGTACGTCATGGCGACACATCACAAATAGTACGTTATGGCAAGACATTACAAATAGTACATCACAATGGTATGTAATGACCGTCACAAATGGTACGGCATGACGACACATCATAACCAGTACGTTATGCTGACAGATCATAAATAGTACATCATGGCGACACATCACAAATGCTATGTAATGACACGTCACAAACAGTACGGCATGGCTACACGTCACAAGTAGTACGGCATGACGACACACCATAATCAGTACGTCATGGCGACACATCACAAATAGAACTTAATGACACGTCACAAACAGTACGGCATGACGATACGCCATACGTCAATACTGAAGTATTTTATAAAGTTATGACAAAGCTACTGCATTTTTAGCTCGCAATAAATAACTGCCGTTAACGTCTACCGCTACCATTTATTACCCGTTAAAGCCTGATTTGCATAATCGTTATCAATCTATTTGAGAATGGAACGAATTACGGTTATTTCCCAATTATGGGCGGGGGGATGGGGAGTCTAATATAACGTTTCTGTTTGAATAAGCCAATGCTATGAGAAATGAGCCTTGAATGAATATATATATATTGCAGAATTATAAGAACAAATAAAACAAACCTTGAAATATTAACAACATTTAATAAGAACGCCAGCATAAAAAAACAGTGTTGATAACGAAGTGTCTTATTGACAGCCATCAAACGTCCACCAGGACCAAGGAAACAGGACGACGTCACCGTTTGGATTACAGAATGTCACTTATATCGTATCCAGTGATAGTATCCATGGACAAGTATGCCTCGGCGTAGATGCATGAATTGCGCCATTTGGCAAATTTCGGGAAATCAGCACAGGCACTGCAATAAAAATGAATCAAATTTTGATTTGAACACTCAGAGCATTCTAACAATTAGGAAATAGTACAGACTAAATTTTGCACTTTTCCCGCCTTCCAGCAAGAATTCTTTTTTAACGCACAGCATCTTGGATTTTATTTACTCGCATTTTTTAGGACCGACCGACTCACCTAGTTTTGTTCTTGGCGATTTTAGTGACGTCATAAACACAAGGTTAATTTTTTCTTTATCTCTATATTCAGAACAACGAGTTGAAAGACATAATCTGGTACAAATTCGATTATTAAATAATTTAGCTCTTCACGAAAGTGAATACCACACCAGATTCGCATGCATTGGAAAAATGCGCCCAGAATCCACACGAATTCATTTATAAAACTACACATACTTTCTTGAATGCCATCTTCCACCATACGCCTTTTGGCAAATTCCAACCATGGGACAGTCCCACAAGCCGAGCTCGTCTGCGTCACAAGTGTCTATGAGTCTCCTACACGGTTCCCGGTAAGGTTCTAGTTTCTCCTTGCCTTGAGACAGGAGCATATCGGCTGTTATACAAAGACTTGACATCTTCGCTCTTACGCCTAATGCCGTGATGGACAGAATGCAGAAGAGGACAGCAAAGGAGCCAGGTCTAAGCGGTTGCATCATTGTTTTTACTTCAAAGTAAAAAAAAAGAAGAAGAAACATTAAGGCTATATTACATCCATATCGTGACTCAAATGAAATTCCAAACTTAATTATCCAGGGAAAAATAATCCAAACAAAAAATAACCCGGTGTAATGAAACGTTTTGACCCCCAAACAAATCAACCCCCCGGTCGATTTGTTTTAAAACAAACAGACCCCCCGGTCGATTTGTTTTGGGAAAGCCCGCCATAACAAACAGGCCTCCCCTATAATAAAATGACCCCCTCCAAATAATCATGTTTAAATATAAAATGGAAGTAAAAAAGGTGCATATGGTTTTTAAATACTATTTTAAGCATTTTCTACCTCTAGATGTAGAAAATTATTATTTTGAGCCTTTGAAATGCCATTATTGAGCTTGGACAGATTTTTTGGTGACTGTATGTTAGTGGTGTTGGAAGTGTTTTCGTGGTTGAAAGTGTAGATGTTAGTTGCTAAATAAATGTTATTCATGGATATAGTTTTTATTTCAATTAAAGAAACTAATAAGGTAGTCATATGTGGAAAGAAATAAAGAAATCAACAAAAAAATAAGAAGGTTAAAACATTTCAGGGGGGGGGGGGGGGGTCTGTTTGTTTTAAAACAAATCGACCGGGGGTTCTGTTTGTTTTAAAACAAATGGACCGGGGGTCGATTTATTTTGAGGGTCAAAACGTTTCCTAACACCGGTGGTCGTGAAAGTGACTTAAATGGTTAGGAAAATGTTATTTGATAAAAAGTAGCTTTATCTTGTAAAAATGTGACATTATTTTTTGGTAAAATATGACGTTAGTTTTGATGGAAACTGTGATGTTATTTGGTAAAAATGTGAGGTTATATGGTGAAAGTGTCTTACTGCAGTCTCTGGTGGGCGTACAGGAGAACCGGTGACCAGTAAACCAATCTCTGGGTGTAATTTCACGATTAAAAAAAAAAAAACACTTAAAAAAACACTCACGCCTGCATTAGCTTTAAGATCTAGGAAATAATTAACTGTCATAGAAAAATATTCTCTTTTCAGGGTGCAAAGCAAAAGTATTTTACTGATTAAAAATTTTCTCTTTCTGAAAAAGAAACTAGAAACGAAGAGAACAAAAATTTGCTCACCTGTCGGATGTCGGTGCTGTGGCAGTGTCTCCGTTGTCTGTCTGACTGCAGAAAAATTTCCACTTTTATACTTGCCCCACCAACACGGGTTTTTAATTTACTTTCGGTCTTTTGGAACTAACTGCGCTTACACCCACCATTTAAGACATATAGATAAGATACTTTCTCCTTAATGTCCCAGTATCTCATTATCTACTTTTATCTCTTTTTATCAGAAAGGGCAAAACATTAAGTTGGTGACACTATAACCTGATTATTGGATTTTCAGACAGAGATCTGATTTCATAATTGATTAAATTGGAATAACATTATTAATTGCTACAGGAATGACCATTAAAGTACTAGAAGGGAGATCTAATTTGATTTTTCTCGCAAACTGGTTGGCTATCTAGACAAGGCAGATGTTGTAATTCTGCTGACGTTGTGGTGTGAAGGATTAGAGTATGGACGGTGCTTATTTTCATGTATCAAAATGTAAAATCTGCCAAGGGATGAAATGCGTGGCAAATTTCTCGACATTTTTTTTAGGAAGACGCATGGAATAAATTTTTGCAAAAGACGCCTTTGGTACGCGGCTTCATATATTTCATGGCTATTTCTGAAATGTTTCTGTAACCTTTCTAAAATGCAGCATACTCTATCATTTTTAAAGATGAATGTTTTCGAGACAGAATAACGCCTCAAAACGTGTATTTTTATTTACAATTTATCGAATTTTTGCTGATTCTTTCCTTATGTTGTTAATGCAACCTGTCTCAATAGTGTGACGTCATAAATAGTGTGACGTCATAAATAGTTGATGAGCATACTCCACCTTTCTCTCGCCCCA
Organism: Protula sp. h YS-2021; assembly: GCA_949752745.1. Taxonomy (NCBI): domain Eukaryota; kingdom Metazoa; phylum Annelida; class Polychaeta; order Sabellida; family Serpulidae; genus Protula; species Protula sp. h YS-2021. The sequence continues at coordinate 16,027,345 of OX457030.1, forward strand.
CCTCCCTCCCCTCTTCCCTACACACACACACGATGGCACACAGCTGTTAAATATTTATACCGTTTGGCTGAACATTCAAATAGTTTTCATAGAAATTATTTGTGTGTGTGTATGTGTGTGTTTTTTTCTATTACCAGTGTTAAATGCTCCGTATTGAGGCCATAAAGATGTGGTGTTTAATATTTCATGAAATCGCGTCAAAAGTCCCTTTCACCCTGTCTGGGTTAAAAAAAGTGGTAAAATGTATAATTCATAGAATTATTTAGTATGCCATTATTAAAGCAATCGGCCTGAGATTTCAAATAATAATAATAATAATAATAATAATAATAATAATAATAATAATAATAATAATAATAATAATAATAATAATAATAATAATAAGTCCACAACCCTTTGAAAATGCGGCAGTAAAAATGACACCCCAACTGATGAAACATTGAAACAATTAATAAAAGATGAGAAAACATGGAAACAAGTAACGAAGCAGATGAACCGAATTAAAAATGTATATTTTTAAATAGCTTACTATTAATTTCGCATGATATTGTTTTTTTTTATTTTCTATTTTCAAAAAAACGGTTACACTTGTGTCAGGATTTTCTCTCGCTCATTTGAATGTTGTAAAAAGTAAGAGCATTCTATTAAATGTTATTTGAAATTTTAAAAAGTGAAAAAAAAAACGCTGCTGTTCTTTTTAAACAATCCTTGTTGGTCATATATTTCTACACAGGTGTTTATACATAGGTATGTAGGTATATACACTTTTCGTGTTTTTTTTTTCGTAAATAGTTATGCACACAGGAGTTCACGTACCGTTTGCGATAAAGTGTTAAAATAAAATGTACAATATAGCATACATAAGGAATGAAAAATATACCAATGTATATATCCTATTTGATGGCCCTTATACAGTGCGCCAAGTGAACTGAAAATTCATAAATAAACAAATACACAGCAGTTATATCTATGTTTTACGCTGTTAAAATATTCATTTATCGTGCATCACCAACGAACCTACAAATTTAATTCTGGATAAAATTTCAACGACATCTGGATTTCAATACAAATACGTTATTACAAAGGGGAGTAAGAGACCGAATGCAGGCAGGTTTGTTTCTTGTCTTTTTGTAAGACGTTTGAATTTGGCGATGATTCAGATATCCTTACTTACAATACTTATGTAAAACTCAAAGTGTCTCAAACTGCCAAAATTATACTGTAAAACAAGAAATATAGAATTCAAAGAAATGGATTCTTTTTTATTTTGTTGAATTTGTGTCTAAATTGTGTCTAATTTCTATAGAAATCATGTGTTCTGGTTTAGTGCGTTAAATTGTGTGTTTGAAGGTATTAAAACATCTTAAAGTCAATTATCCTATTTAATCAACTGAAAATCAACGTGTTTTACTTCCTGTCTGAGTGAGATTCTAATTCTTTGACGATTTCCAGGGCAAATACTAAACACAGCAAAGTTCCAGAGTGAAAAGTTGGAGGAATGGTAAAAGATGTCAGTTTATGTACAGCTGTTTTTGTCAGTCTGCCTCACCTCCATTGCCATCAGCTCACCAGACTTTTATTTATCTACTTGGTCTGCTGTACAGAAAAGTACTCTGAACAATGGAAATGCGGACTTGGCTAATGATGGCGACATACACACATGTGCAACGTTAGCTCTCGATTCGGATTCTTGGTGGGGAGTAGAAATTGATACTCTGCATGCTGTCCACAGATTGCGGATGTTAGCCTCTATGGAGCCGTGTGAGCGATGCCACATTTAATATACTTACGTATAATTAATACATTTAATGTAATACAATGTATTTTAGTTTATTAAATTGATTAAAATTTTATTTTATTTAAAACGAGTTTTTTCAATCGTGCTGCACTGTATTATATTGCCATTGGTTACACATGATTACACATGAGCTGTGTAGATCACAGCTGTGTCTGGAGATTCTTTTTGGTTAAATTATTTGGCAATTTTAGGTCATGGTTTCGTGAATTTGAAAGTGAGGCTATCCAACACAACAAGTCAATTCGGATTAAAACGGATACGAGCTTCAGCGACTGGTCAGGACTTTGTGTTGGAGTGTATACATAATGATTGGCAGGAGGTTGAGTTCTTTTACGCAAGAGCCGCACAGTTTTTACAGTTAAACTTCTTCACTGCTACAAGAGACTATCTTCGCATTCAGTTATGCGAGGTTGTGATTATTTCATTCTAGAGGCGGGCGACCGAATCAATGCCTATATCTTGAAATCTACTAGCAGGTGTTGGGCGAAAGTAGGTTTCAATTAGAGCAATTATGACTTTATCCATAACACTATATCACCTGAAACTACAAGCATTCGAATTTTTCATGACAGCTGCCGAACAAAACGCGTTGCTATGCACCATAATAACATCAAGCATGAAACGTTGTGCAAATTAATTCAAATGTGTATGTGATGTTATAATATTACATTTGAAAGCCTGAAGATGTTAAAGATTAAAAAAAACAAATGGATTATATATATAAACAAGCAAAATATTAAAAAATGCATATCTCGGGCAAATAATATCAATCGATGCGATTTTCATAAATAACACATTATACGAGAACAAACATCACGCATGCCAGAAATAACCAATAAGAATGAATTAAACTATATTCGGAAATGCATTAAAAATATGTTTAGAATTTATTTGAAAATACTACCATCTAGATTCAAGAGAATCCTACTGCTTTAATTCATTAGATGTCTATTTTGTAGTGATTTTAAATTAACCGTGCCAATTGTGCTTTAACAGAATGCACAATTTGTGCCTTGTCCTCGTTTACTTCGTGTCATAAATGTCTTTGAAAACAGCTATTTTGTTAATAATTTGATTATTTGTTTATTTAGAACTCAGAAAAGATAACGTTTTAAGTTTTGAGTACACTTTGTTTGAGCCGTTTTTTTCAGATAAACTTGTGCAATTTGCTTCCACTATTTACGTTTTATTTGAGAACTTAACAATAAATCAAAACATTTAATTGTTGAATAAAAGGTACATGTGGCATAGCATCTTGTGCCATATCTTTACAAATAAATAAATTTAGCCCCCAAAATAAATTTTTTAACAGGCCAGAATCATATATTTTTATATTTACAACATCCAAGCGTTATTTGTTGTAATCGCAAACATCAATGTATGAGCAATTTTAACCCTTATTTATTATTATGCCATAAAATAGACCGGACACATTTAAGTAAGTTCACTCATTCCCAGTCAACATAAGTATTAATCTTGTCATCTTGTAGTTCTTTCGCACACTGTACTGCATTAGAAGTCTCTCGTCTCTGCTCTATTTCACTGTTTCTTCCTCTTGCAAATCCCTCTCCACACTTTCCAGCCTTTCTTTTAATCTTTGATTTCATTTTTCGCACAGAGCTTCTGCCAAGGATATTATCGCGCATTCTTCTAAGCGCATTGAGGAGATTATCGATGTCGAGAAAAACAATGAATAATATTTCCCCGAGCGCAAGTAGAAGTATGCTGGTTCCCACAACAGGTGCCAATGTACCCTCCCTAGGCTTTGTTGAAGTTGTATCATATTCTCCTGTAATTGATCATATTGTTTTGTTTATTTTGTTATTTACCCAACGAGTTATTATCCTATCAAAATACAAACAGTTTATATGAAATTTCAATTAGAAGTATGTTTACATATGAAGTTGATATGATGTTTAAATTACAGTGATAATCACATAAAAACTCGCGCAGGTGGTGTAGTAGTTTTGTCGTAAAAGATAGCGTCTTCGTAACTGAATAAGTTTGCCTGAACAACTGGCATTTAGTGACACAATACCTTTGTGAAACAGAAATGAATTGTCAGTTGAAACTGCACTAGATGTATAAGGCACGAAAAATATTTTAGCTTACGCAGATAGCACTTGTAAAAGGGCGGTGACCACTTTCCATTAAACTGACACCGACTTCTTTTCACAGCATCAGCTGACTCAAAGGCGAACTGGTAGCCTTGTTTACACTTGTAGTGTACCATAAAGTTGTTGGGTATTTGTCCAGTTGGCAGGTATTCATTCAGTATTTGTATGTTAGACGTGGATACACCGGGACAGGTTGAAGCTGCTTGATACCCTTAAAAATAACACGTTTATATGATACCAAAATAAACGACAAACAATATCTGTATCATTGTGATAAGAGTCATGAGTGAGAAGTTACTGAAATACACAATGAAGTGGAGAAGAACAGCATACCCGTTTTCATGCAGAGAATTAGCCTTACACTGCTGTTGTGTGTTTGCACCCACTTATCTCCATCACAGGCATCGGCAACCACATGCTCCTCGCATCTACGCTGCCAGTTGTGCCTTGTATAAATGAACAAATCACAGCCTTTAATGTGTTTATGAGATAATCTACATCAAATGAGTGTATTTTCATTTAAAATTCAAGCTTTGTCCCCTCCTTTTTGAATGAAATAAGAAGATAATCTAATCAACCAAGTAACCTTTTACTGAAAAGTGGTTATCCTTTCCAGAATGTTATGCTTTTGATACACTCAAATAAAATTCCTAGATGGGAAGGCTAACTTTATGCTTCAGACGCCATAACAATATTTTGTGCATGTATACTTAGTAACAAACAACATATGTTCTGGTTTTGGGCACAATTTGAACGAGCGCACTACATTTATTTTAGAAAAACACCATGTTTTAAGTAATTATAGTTATTTAAGTTTTAAGGCTTAGTTGTATGGAATGCCGTTTTCACATTTATTAGTGATTTGTTGATATCAAAAATTAATTTTTGATCTCAAAAATTGATTTTTTGATATCAAGAATTAATGTTGGATCTCAATAAATCCATATTTTGATATCAAGAATTCATTTTTGCTCTCTGTAATTGTATTTTTGATATCTCTAATGTATTCTTGATCTCAAAAAATAATTTTTGATATCAATAAATATTCAGAGATATCAAAAAATATTTATTGATATCAAAATGATTTAATGATATCTAAAATTAATTTTTTGAGATCAAAAATTCAATTCTTGATAGCAAAAATAAAATATTTGAGAGCAAAATATCAATTTTGAGCTCAATAATTATTTTTCTATATCATGATATCAAGAATTTATTTCAGATATCATTATTTCAGACTGATATTTTTAAATTTGGGTTTTGAAATCTGCAAACGATTTTTTGATCTCAAAAACTGATTCTTGATATGAAATAAAAAATTCAGAAACACGCATCTGTAAATAAATAATGGCTGTCCTTGTATACAGAATCTTTATTTTAATTTTTTACTGTACAAAAAAGAATCAATTCTTGAGATAAAAAATTGTGTTGTTATTATTGATCTCAATAATTCAAATTTTCATCTCTAAAATTTAATTGATGATTCGTTACATTTTATGTGAATGTGTGTCTCCCTTAAGATTTTTTAGGTTTATAAAATTGATTTTTTGATCTGAAAAATAATTTTTTGCCATCTAAAATTCAATTATTGAGAGCAAAATATAAATTAATGAGATCTACATTGATTTATTGATATCTCGAAATATATTTTGATATCAAAAATAAGCATTAAATGTTAAAACGGCATTCCATATAGTTGTAGATTGACTAATATTATTAACAAAACCAACAGCAGCTGGTAGCTAATCAAAACTAGATCTTACCATTTTACAGCTGTTTTGTTCGAGAACCATCTATAAACAGTTCTAAGTCCGGTGTAATAATAAGCTTTACTTTGATTCACACATCTTGTCTCACTGGAATAAAAAGTTATATTTAAGGTAAGGGATTGTTTTGGCAAAAATGTATCAGGCAAAATAACTTTCTAATCTTTAGAAAGTCGCTTTCAGTAGCTAGTTTTCAATGCATGATTTTGTTTTTTTTGTGCAACAAACTTTATGCAATAGACTACAATTCTGAAAACTACAAGGTTAATTCATTTCGGTAGACGATTCTCTTTGCGGGATAATCCTGGAATAGCCCAAACTATAAATAGAGCCTGGAGTCTGGAAAACGAGACATTGAAAATTTGGGTCCTGGGTGGAACTTGATTCTCTCTCTCTCTCTCTCTCTCTCTCTCTCTCTCTCTCTCTCTCTCTCTCTCTAGCTCTCTCTCTAGCTCTCTCTTTCACTCTCTCTCTCTCTCTCTCTCTCTCTCTCTCTCTCTCTTCCTACTTGTAACAGTGATTCGAATTAACTATAAAATAACCAACCATCAGTAAAGTAGACAGACAAGGAGTGCGAACCGTTTGGAGTTCTATAAAATCCGCTGTGTCAGTAATATTACTCACAGCAAGCTATAGAACTAAGATTGGTTTCATTATATAATAAAATTTGCATCAAAATTTCTTAGGTTATATTTAAACCTTTGCCGCTCAGTTAAATGTCATATGAATTTAAACACTCACCTAATGTTAAAACGGAAGTCAGTATTTTGGTAATCATTTAAATAGTCATGTGACCAGTGTTCCAGAAGTATCATGCCAATTTCTTTACATGACGACTGGGCAGAAGAAAATGTCACGTGATTGTTTTTATATATAGCACAATATTCAAAGTCCCCAGATTTTTGCCTCACCACACATGGATCTGGAATGTAACAAAATATTCTATAAATAGAAAGCATGAGCTGTGACACATAAAAACTATTTGATATTATTTACAACAAAAGTACAAAGGGTTATTAGAAAACCAAGAAGTTTACTCGTACAGAAAACCAATGATTTTTTTTCATTTAACTGAATGGTCTTCACTTAGGAAGGCATTTCAGTTTGTTATGATTAATACACAAAGAATTTTAGATGCAATGTTTAAAAAAGGCAAAGCCACACAGTGTGTGATTTGACTTCATCTTTTTGTTGCTTAATATTTGTCACATATGCTCTAAAAACACGGGTTTTCTTCCAAAACAAAGAATGGAAGAACATTTTTGGATGTTGGAAGAATATATGTATTTTACTTCGTAAAAGTTCAAAAGTCAAATTAAATAGTTTTCAGTATTTAACAGTTTCAGTATTCAATAGCTTTCAATATTACAGCATTATTGCAGATTAATGCAACTACTATTTTTGAGTAATAACACTAATATTTAAATGATCTCCAAATGTTCCCCTTGCCAAAGCATACAGACCATAACACCGACGACGTGTTGTGTTCCACACTCCAATTTCACACAGTGATGCTGATGTTTCTTCGGTTATGTTTTCGACTACACTTCCATTTTCCATTTCGCTTTCTGAAATGTTTATTCAAGCACGATGCTTCCAAACAACATAACTAATCAACGCAATTTGCATAACTTTTGGTTACAGCAGGGTGTCACTACACCATGTTATCTTCCGCTTTATTGTAATGTTCTAATTACATTGATTTCTAGAAAGCAAATAAAATATGCAAATAAAAACAACTTGTATCCATTAAACTGGATCTTCTTAAAAGCTGTTATTGGTTCAAAACTTGCTATCAAATTACAAAATTTAACCCAGATTTACTTGATTTCATATTACCCATAGACATGCAGAGAACGACATCACCACTGGCAGAATCAACACTAGTATCATCCCTTCTCCATCTATCCTCGTTGCACATATTGGCCAGTACACCGTTAAGCTCAAAGTCATCCCAGTTCTCCCATGTGGTGCTCATTGGTCGTCCGATGTAGTACAGGCCCTCACTTTGGTTTCTGCACAGCTTTTCTCTGTCCAAACATCTTATTAAAAATAGACACTTTAACTGGTACATCAAATTATAAACTGCAAAGATGTAAGGTAGATTTAAATAATGACAGCATAGCTGATCACCTGGTCTCGTGATGTAGGGAGGTATTTTGGAGCTGGTTCAGTTGAGAATATGAGCGATGTTCTATGAGTTTCATGTTGTTTTTGCTGCACAATGTCCGTGCTGTATTTTCATTCACGGGCTCAGATATATAGATGACACAGTATTCTGTGTTGTTTACCGTTTCCTGAAGATCACATCTCGGCGCTGGAAATATAATTGCAGAATACGAAAAATGAAATAATGAAGTGTATATTGCAGGAAATGCTTAAAAAAGTGACGGCAGATGCCTAAATTTGAGATGCTTATGAAATACTTTCTGGGGCTTTTGTGCAATATTTATTACTAAATATGGCTTTCGATGCCCTAAAAAGTTCAAAGTTTTAATAATTGTGAATAAGCAGACTTGCTTAGTGCCCTCCTTAAGAGCTATATCCATACAAAGATCGGGGTATAAACTGTGATTGTACACCATCTTATTTCGAACAATAAAAATGTTTGATCTTTACAATTACGATATTTTAATAACCACTTAAATTGATTCATCTAAACTGGCAAAATGCACTATTACAGTTATTATGGAGTTGTGTTTTACCTCGTTTGCACAAGTAATACAGCTCTCGCTCACATGAATAGTCATACCAAGAACGTCTGTTATAATCAAACTGGCCACAGAGTTGGCTATTCCGAGGCTGGTCGACGTACCACTTATTTAAAAGGAGATGCCCACTTGAATTAAGCATGGGAGAACCGTCAGTCCAATACCACGACTTCCGGCAATCCCAGCAGGCCGGTGACTCCGTCCGATCCGCACAAGCCGCGCATGAGCTATTTGTTTTTAAGCCGATCCAGATATCAATATGCATATGGCAGCTAGTCGCGCGGCTAGGACACCTGTCCGAACACAGTGACTGTGAACTTTCAAGTAAATATTCATTATTGTAAAAAAGTAATAACAAAAGGTTAATATAATGGACATATAACATTTTCTCCTCACATCATCCATGTTATTTCCATTCAAATGTGCACTATTTCTGAAATGGTGTGTTTTAAAATTTGCGCTTGAGCGTGATGATAAACATGTAAACGTACATAATGACCGCTCTTTGATCTGTGATGTTGTACACAAATTCGTAGTCTTCCACGCCTGTGATGCTCGATAAGTCACCACCGTCCTCCAGGCAACAGTGCCTCGCTTCTTCAAACGTTGTCTTATTCCATGATAGGAAATACTCGTACACTCCATTTGCATGCCACTCCTCTGTTAATAATAATAATAATAATAATAATAATAATAATAATAATAATAATAATAATAATATTAATAATAATAATAATAATAATAATAATAATAATAATAATAATAATAATAATAATAATAATAATAGGTTTACTGGAACTTTGTAAATTCATTGAAAGGCATTAAATCAGCATACCTGTGTCAGATAGAGGACAAAGAAGGCAAATATCCACTTTGGTCAAATATATCCACTGCAGCATAGAAAGAAATTGCAAAATAATGCAATTCAATGTGTTCCTCATTTTGTAAATTTTCATATCTCTTGGTATTTACTGTCTGAAATATTTTTGTTAATTTCGAATATAAAAAAATAACATCAATAACATGGCTGCTCATCCTTAATGAAATTCATGCCTAACCAGAAAAACGTTTGGTTAGTCCGTTTTGGCGCATACTTAAGACAATAAACCATAAGCAATAAATATTCTAAGAATATAGATGAGTCCATTGACAGGACAGTAATTGGGTAAGCACTGTTCGAAGTGAATACATTAATATTGCATAATATCCCAAGAGGAAATTGGCCACAAGTCCCTAAAGCACATCACAGGCCAGTGCGCACTGCAATAAAGTGTTCGCAAAGTTACTGTTAAGCCCACAAGGAGATATTTGTGTAAAAATCTGTAGTGCTTTTTATTGTTTCCATTATCTTTCTATGCTGTTGAGCAAATTATATTATATACTGTTTTCAAGCCCTCCCCCCCCCACCCCCCAAAAAGGAAGAAGAAATAAAATCACGGTAGACAATCTGTCGGATTCATGAAAAAAAGAAATTTCCGTGCCCTGTTATTTCAGTGTGGCCGTCAATAGGCTGTTCCTAAGTTACACACAATATTACTGTTACCGGTGAATAAGAGCTTAAGCAGTTGTTATTTTTATTTCATTGTCCTTCATTGTCCTTCTGAAGCGGAACAAGCGATAGTCTCCGTCATTGCAGTATAAATGTTTTGATATGCTTTATTTAATTAAGTGATGGAGAGTAATTGACATTTTTCCTTTGACAATGATAGGTAGTTCTTTCATTTACAACGCGTTTATGAGAGATGGTTTATTGGCGTAGGTTTTGTGTTGGCGTTGTTTTTGTTTTAGTTTAGTGTTTTATTACAAATGGGGCATCTTCCAAATAAACAAAAAACTCCCCGCAAATGTACATGTGATGTGATTAAGTGTTGATGAAAGCACTCAATTGTGTACATTTAATCCTATGTCAATATGCCGAACCTGAAAATGCATAAATATGACAAAGGTCGTAGCTAATATAAAAATAGAAATTTCATTATTTTTCTGTACTATTAACCCATGCAAATAGGAAAGATACAAGTTAGTCTTGTGACATGGAAAACCAGAAACTCGAGCGTTTGTTGCAGTGAAAGGTTTTCCTGGTGTTAGTCAGGAATTTGTTTTACCTTGCTTTGTCTTGCTCTGTGAAAGGTAGTGAAAAGCCTTAAAATTTTTGACAACAATTATTTCTGTTGTCAAATTCGTATAAATCATGCAAGAGAAACGATTCTTAAATGTAAGCAAAAAAGATGATAACGCTCAAGGAATATTATGAAATTAATCCGAGCGCGAATCCAGAGCAAGGCAATCAGATAGCACCCTCCTAAGCACAAAGTGACATGGACTAGAATATTGAATAAAAATCACGGCAGAGAATTATCTCGCATTGCATCCTGCTTCATTTACTAAAAGGGGTTATCGTGAAAGGCTACCCATCAATGTTTTTCTTACATAAAAAAGAGATTATTGACGATGTAGTTTCATTACTGTTATTTTATTGCATGACGTTGACTGACAGAATTCATAACTTACAGAAATGCGGAACAATAGCTGCACATGTACAACGAGTAAATATCAGTTTGTTAGATATGTGTGAACGTTCAGATACCATGTTGTGTTTCAGCTGTGAAACATGGATGAAACGTGCATGTTCCAAGAATGGGTTAAATAAAATATTGAACAATTCAAAGGAATGATCTGAGTAGAGATAATTTTTGCAAATATTTCCTTACAATGGGTCTCACTGGTTTCCTTGACAGTTGACGACGTTGCAAAATAACATAAAATCGGTCCAGACAGAAACTAAATAAAATACAAGCAGGCAATAGAATGTTTTATTTGAAGCCTGCAAAATGCACACGTGCTGTGATGTATCTGATTCTTAAGTCAAAAGTTTTCACTGCTGACCGAGAAGTTCCAAAAGTTGTTCGAATTCACAACACCAGTTAAGTAGTGCAACAACGCATCATTTGAATTATTTCCAGTCAACATTAAGATATTATCGAACAAATACGAAATATTGACTATTAGGTCAACAACTTCTATCTGACCAAAAGTATTTCGTGTTGATTCAAACTAAGTCAATATCTGCTCAATGTGGCATAAAGCAAAAACACAAGTCATAAATAAAAAACTGACAAAGCCCAACGTTCTGAAATAAACTAGAGTCTGAGTCAAGAATATGGTGCCATATGAAGCATTTTATTGAATTTACAATGGTTTCATTTTGTCGAATCGATGTTAATTTTATCAGAATTTTTAAAGCTGTTTCTTAAAATAATTAGGCTTAAGTTATTTGTTGGATCCTCTATATGGAAGGAAAACGCACCTTGCTGTTTTTGCAATCTTGCTAGCATTACTTTACTAACCTTTAGCTACTTCTAACCATGTATTACTTTTCTAATGTTGATCGTAAATTAATTCATATTAGATAATTTTATTTTTTGCAGCTATTGGTTTTTAAGTATTTGGGGGGGGGGGGGGTTTGGTTGTAAGAACATAAGAACACAGACCATGGCAGTCCTCACCAGCCCAAGTACAAAAAATACCTCCGAAATAGGACCATCCCACAATCGACAAAGCCACACAAATAAAACCATTTTGCAATATCCACCTAGTAGCACAGCATGCCACGTTGAAGAGCCACACAAACCGAACCATACTTGAAATGAGAACAGTTATGTTAGTCCCATCACAGCTTTAACTGCTCTTTATTAAATTAAAAAAAATATTTCATGTCTAAAAATACAAGCATTTATAGATGTAGCTGGGTAGCCACATATGGATCACGTTCAGATATTTATACGTTCCAATTTTCGATATCTGTTTCATAAGAGTGTGAAATTAAAAAAAAATCAGGCTTATAGTTTCAGAGATATATATCATGTAGACGACGCTCCATTACGCGGACAAAATTAAATGAACACTAACCTTCACCAAATTATCAAAATACTTTGATAAGTGTCTAAGAATACGAACAAAATTTGCACACCTTAAGAATGCATTCTACATACAGTAAAATCTCTATATAATGAACGCTCTCGAGACCTAGAATGTTCACAAAGCCACACAAATAACACCATTTGCAATATCCACCTGGTAGCACAGCATGCCGCGTTGAAGAGCCACACAAACCGGACCATACTTGAAATGAGAGCACTTATGTTAGTCCCATCACAGCTTCAACTGTTCTTTTTTTGTTCAGGGTACTAATGTGCACAAAACTCGGACAAAAAATTGATACTCTTTATTAAATTGAAAAAAAAAAGAAACAAACAAAATTATTTCATGTCTAAAAGTACAAGCATTTATAGATGTAGCTGGCTACATATATGGGTCACGTTCAGATATTTATACGTTCCAATGCAGGGCTCACCAAAGGAGCAATTTTTGGCCTGTATGCTACAGATGTTTTCGTTGCTACAATTTCTTCGTTCTGTGCCTTCACTGCCTTGAACAACAGAGGTCGTTCTACCAGGCAAACTGTGGGCGAATAATCGATTATACAAAACACTTTTCATAAATAAAGAATTTTCAAAGGACCCATAGGTCTACTTTATTTTTGTAAAAGAGATGTTTTTAGCAAATTAGTGTCCAAGAAAATTGAAAAATTTCTTTCCAAAGCAATATCTTTCTTTAATGCATCAAAAGGCTGATCAGAACTGATTTGTAGTGTAATCAACAGTGATAAAATGGAAGTCATTTCAAATTCCGTTTTTAACACTTGGTTCAATAAATATTATTGCTTTCAGTTTTAAAATACATTTTAGTATGAGTTTGCAAAATATTCAACAAAAAATATTGAATATATTCGTTTCTGTATATAAACCCAAACATTGTATTGTAAACGATTGCGGTAGGCCTTATTTGGAAATCCAGGCATCTATGTTGCCAGTAACTTTGATTTGAATACTTTCTGTGTTGTGTGTGTGCTTTTTTTTTGGGGGGTGGGGGGAGGCAAAGTTTTGAATGGGATGCAGTTCTTCCGTAGTTAGCAGACAGAATCATTATCTACACGGCAATCGAGACGGACGTCTCGTCGGTCACAACACACTATTGTATTTATAATGACGCAGTCTACGAAAACCACGAGTTATGGGATACAACAATCACTTTTGTGACATTTTTCTCCAACAGAGCGGTTGTTTGCTAATTAAATGGCCGTTGACATATACAATGTCTTGAAACAATAACCGAATTAATTTTTCAACCTTTCTCTCTCATTAAAGTACAATTAACGAATATATTGGTATGACAAATATATTTTTTCCAACTTTGCCAAAAAAGAAAGGGAGAAACGATATTATATTCATGGTGCAGAAAACTGAAATGAAAAAAATTAAGAAAAATAGATCTTTGCAATTGAATATACTCTGCTTGTTAACAAAGTGATATTATTTTTCTAAATTTATTAATAATTGCAATCACACAACTGTATTCCTAATTACTGCATTGCAAAAGAACTATTCTTTGAAATATATAGAATTAATTGAATAAAATAAAATTATCGAAATATTTTATTGAATTTTTATTGATTTTTTGTGCTATTATATGGTACAATTTATTTTAAACTTTTTTGAGGTATTCGCTTTGTTTCAAATGAGAAAGGTCTTGTGTTGAGTCGACAGAGTTATTCCCACTGACAAATGTCGCCCACAACAAAATCCAAATAAAAGATTTCAGTAAGTAATTTAATCATCTTTCATTTTATTTTATAAATTTACAAACGTATATATTATGTTCTAATCATATCGGTTTATATCTAGCCAAAACGAAGATATTATTACGAAAATAAAGATAAACGTCTTTTTACATGTCAATAATGTTTACTGAAAATAAGTCGATATCTAATGAACGGTATATTCTGAGAAAAATTTCTGTAACAATGATATTTAGTTTTGTCTTTTGACATTTGGATATGTTGTAATTCGTGACATAAAGTGCAGGAAAAGTTTGCTTTGCAAAAGAGTAAAAAAAAATGATATTTATGATCCGTATTAACAGCTGTGTCTGTGGTGGAGCTACTGTAATGTTCTTTTTGCTACTGTCATTTGATATCTGAGAATAAAGTCTACTAAAACACGTATGAATATCACACCAGTTATCTTGTTTCACAGTAGTAACGCATAATTGATACGGCATTTAAGTTGTTCAAATAAAGATCTGAGTGACAGAATAGTTTTGCATTTTGAGAAGTGTTTATTGTAGATGTAGACGTTTTTCACTATTCTAACAGTTAATTTTTTAAATTTCGGATTAAGTGCTATATCTAAATAAGTTATTTTGGCAATTTTCAATATCTGTTTCATATGAGTGTGAAATAAAACTTATAGTTTCAGAGATATATATCACGGAGACAGCGTTTCATTACGCGGACAAAATTATATAAACACCAAGCTTTACCAAATTATTAAAATACTTTTGATAAGTGTCTAAGAATACAGATTCAAATAAAACAAAACCAGTTGCCTATATTTCACACTTTACACTTAAAATGTCATCAAACAGTAGTTTAAAAACATAAGAAAGCTTTTTACTCTTGAATCTCATGCTATTGTCTTAAGTAGGCTTGATCCTCACGGGTAATGTGTAATTATTTCAAACCCTTTGTCCTATTGTCCCTAAGTACCTGGATTTGACGAGCACATAACTCAGGCCGCAACGAAGTAAACAACTACCCCTACCTTAATATGGGCCCCACTAACATATGGGGCAAGATAAGGGACCAGTAATTGCATAAAAAAGCCAGGAAAATATACCGGTAAAATATCTTGTGTTCACTAATTACAGGTTTGTTTGCACTGACACTGACCATTTGGGACCCCAGCAAGTGTTCACTGTTCAGAGCATAGAGGTGTTCACTAACGAGAAATTGCAATAAAATAGCTATGGTTAAGGCAATGGCAATACTTGAGACCAAAAATCATTCATTATATAGAGGCGTTCACTAACAAAAGGTGTTCACTAACGAAGGTTTTACTGTAGATGTTAAATTTCAAAAGAATCCGATAGATAGTTTTGGAGATTTGGCCTAGATACGAGGCCAAAAATACGCTAAGTTCCAAGGAAAAGCTTGTCAAAAAATTTGACCATTTTATGAATACGAATACCAATACAACGTTGCACACCTCCCATATATGCTCTATCTGTGAGCGAAGTTTCAAAACAATTCGACACGCTCGGACACGCATGGGAACGGACGGGCGGACAGACGGACAAACCGACAAGATCATAACAGCATCCCTCCGTTACGTGAGGGATACAAAATATAGATTAGCTGAAAGTATATATAGGATGTTAATATGCTTTTCGAGCGTGAGAGGTTATCGAGGAACCATGTACTATAACTAAGCAAAGGAAAAATTTGGTGTTTCAGCGTGCTTTGCAAGAGCCACCTTCTACTCACACAATTCATGCATTAGTCATAAGTTTTCATATGAATTAGGAGTCAGAGTATCTGGAAGCATCTCTGTATGCGATCAAAAGCAGACTATCTGACTAGAATCGTTGCCCCGACTTTTTTATTACTTGTAAAGCGTTTAGGGGGATTTTGCAGTGAATTTGCAGCCAAAACGAAACATTCTATGCCTGTTCCTCACCCCTCACCCTCGGAAGATATTTTGTCCTCCTGGATGCAATCCCTCAGATCGCCGCAGCTTGGGGTAGGTTGTATGAGAGAAAAAGAGACAATCTCACCAACGATAAGAATTTTATAAGAATAGGATTTTTATCGACACAGTGTAACTTTCACAGTTTTACAAATTCAATAATGATACCTGTTGGAGTGTCTTGATTATGTAAACATTAGTTAGGTTGCCTCTTTGGTTTGGTTGCCTAGGTATTTGCAAGAAAACTCCCTTCCCATCCTTAGTCTTGGGCTTCTCTTGAATTGACCAACAAGGTTCAAGGCTCTTTTCAAACAAAGCAAAAAAGAGTCCTTTTCTGAGGGAATTGATACATTTGAAAACGTTGCATTTTGAAAAAGAATGTCTATGGGCACTATGTCCAGCCGTAAAAGCAAAGTCATTACAAAGTATCGAGAAACAGACAATTTTGACAAAATTTAGACAACATACACAACACTATTATCGAAACTAAGAGTCTGTGAGACGAACAGCAGTTTTTGTGTTTCCCTTAAAACTATTTTTATTTGGCAGTTTGCTATTATTTGGCCAGTGAAAACACTACATTCAAGGAAAAAGCCTGACTTAGACAATGAAAAAGTACACATATAGCGGAACTTGAGATCAGAGGCTACTGTATCACAGCGACAATGCAAACCACTTTTCTATGGGAGAAACAACTCTAAGGGCCAATTTCACAACTCTAGTCTAGGCCCGGTTTCAAACCAGGTTTCCCAAAAGACAAACTACATCAAAACCCGATTTCACGAGACCTAGTTTGGAACCTGGTTTCAGTCCATTCCAAAAACTCCAGTCTAGACAGGGTTTGGTTAAACCAGGTTTCACAGGGGTTTCACAACACTGACTGGACTTGTCAAACCAATAAAAGTTCCAAACCAGGTTTCAAGCTAGGTTTCGGGAAGGTCTGGATCTGGTTTTGGCGAAACCAGGTCTAGACCACATTTATGAAGTTGGCCCTTATGCTTCCGGCAAAACGGATTAAAGGAGACAATTTAACATTTCGCGCTTGAGCTCAGTCTACACACGACTGGCAGCACGAACAGCATATTGTGAATTGCTGCAATTTGACCGTTTTTTTACCAACAATTTGGCCAAAGCAGTTCAAATAACCAAACAAAATATATGAATGACGCAGGTACTGAGTGTAAGTGTAATATTTCAAAGTAATCGGACCTGACATTAGTAGGAAGAGTAATATTTTTGTGTTTTCTTGAATCTGGCCAAGTCGCCAAAAAAAGCAAACTGTAGGATATTTTGCTAAATTTCCAGAAATGTAGGAACAATAGTCTTTTGAAAAATCATTTATACATTTCCCCAAACACATAACGCACGACGTATGCCCTACAGTTAATGGGCATAGCATACCGTTTATAGTCGGCAGGGCTTAAAATGGTTATTGAAAATTTTACCAACATTTCTCTTATCCCTAGCAAATCCCAAAAAATACATTTCAAGGAAGCCTTAACTTTTAACCGAAACAATCTGAGTAAAATTACTTGCAGAATAAAAACTATTTTGACAAACTTGATATCTAAAACTTTCAAATGGCGTCCTGAGGCCTATTATTGGACGGGCGCCAGAAAAATAATTGCAAAAGAAAATATCACACGAAAAACATTAGTAAATTTAGAATAAATCCAACAAAATTACAAGAGACAACGCGTTTGGAAAACACCTCACAAAAAGATTTAAAATGCCACTAACTAGCCAAACAAGATGTAATTTTTCAAGAGATAACCACCGAATTAACATTTGTACTAAATTTGAAAAGCATTTTGAATATTCCATGACAAAAAATTTCAAAATAGCGCCATTTAGGATTTTTTTTGGCAAATTGCCAAAATAAATCAAAACATTCGCACAAAATTTGAAAGGAATCCGAACAAAATCCTGGAAGAACAAACATTTTGAAAACTGGCGACGACAAAATTCAAAATGTCACCATTTGGCCATTTTCAGTGAATCGCCCAAAAAGTACTTCTGCAAGAGAGAACTATCCAGGAAACATTCGTACAAAATTTTAAAGGTATCAAATCAATATCCCATTGTGGATTAGAAAGTTTGAAAACTGACTAACAAAGAAATTAATGGCGCCACATTAGTAATGTTTGGCGAACCGGTAAAAAGTAGTTTTTCATGGTAGGAGCACCCAGTGAACATTAGTGCAAAACTTGAAATAAACCAGATCATAATTGTGGAAAAAGCATTTTAAGTAAAAGTTTATATGTGTACGTACAGACGGTTGTCCCCACTGACGCGATAATACCAGCCAAACGGTGTCGGTTTGTGTAAAAAAGCCGCTCGAAGCAAGACAATTTTTCATTTTAAAAAGTGTTCCGGCAAAATCCAACAAGAGTTATCACTGCAGTTTGGCAAGACTCAACTACACCGTTAAGTGCGTGCGGTACTCTAATATCGTCAGAGTACCAAGACACGAACTGGCGCTGCCCTCCCCCCTCCCCTACCTCCCCCACCCCAAGAAAACATCGCAAAAAATCGACATGCGATATTTTTTTCTAGTTTCGACAAAACGGTTAGCCTGATGTCAAGATTTTTCTTCGCTATTTTGAATGCTGTAAAACAATATTCTATTCAATGTTATTTAAAGTTTAAAAGTGGAATAAACACTATTGTTCCTTTTAAGCAATCCTGGTAGGTTATATATTTATGCACACGAGTTTATGCATAGGTATGTAGGTATATACACCTTTCTTTATTCCGTAAATAATTACGCATCCATGAATTGTTATATAAGATTGCGATAAAGTGCTAAAATAATATATATATTGAAACATACGTAAGATATGAAAGATATACCACATATTCGATGGCCCTTATTCAGTGCACTAAGTGAACACTAAAAATTCATAAATGCATAAGCAAATACACAACAGCCATATCTATGTTTTACGCCCTTAATATTCATTTATTGTGCATTAGCAACGAGCTTACTGATTTGATTCTGGATAAAATTTCGACGAGATATAATCCTTTGAATTTCAGCACATGATATCTTTACACTTGACTACGTGTCGAGGAGTACGTCTATCCCCCGTGGGCGATATAGTGTGTGTAAGGCTGTTGCGCGTTGACTACGCAAAATTTAAAAGTGGAAGGATAGGTAGACGAAGTGTCTAACATTTAAACGAATCAATCTGTTAACCAGTAGGCGCGTGAGACTGCCGCAGGTACGATAAGCTACAGCGCCCATTTTGAAAAATCTGCCATTTCGTCAATTTAAGTCTCATCCTAAAAACTGTTGGTTACTGGCTGCGGAAGGATGCAGAGAGGCCGTGTACAAAATTGGAAACGAATCCATCTATCAATGCGGCCTGAAGGCGCGTGAGACTGCTGTGTATACGCTTCAGTCTCACGCGTCTACAGGCCACATTAATTGATTGATTCATTTCAAATTTTGTACACGGCTTCTCTGGATCCTTCCGCAGAGAAGCCGTGTACAAAATTTGTTGCATCAGCAAAAAATTGACAAAATGGCGAACTTTTGAAAATTGGCACTGGACTTAGCGTATAAACGGCAGTCTGACGCGCCTACCGGCCGCATTGATAGATGAATTCATTTCAAATCTTGTACACAGCTTTCCTGGATCCTTCCACAGTGCAGGAGCAAGAATTTTTCGGATGGGACCTAAATTGACAAAATGGCGGACTTTTCCAAATTAGCGCTGTGCTTAGCTTACCTGCGGCAGTCTCACGCGCATACTGTTTAATGGATTGATTTGTTTAAATGTTAGGCACTACGTTTACCTATCCTTAAATTTTGCGTAGTCAACACGCAACAGCCTTACACACACCATATCGCCCAAGGGGATAGACTTACTCCTCGAGACGTAGTCAAGTTTCTGCTACAGTGTTTTAAATTGTGCTTTGAAGGTATTAAAACCTATTACAGTCAAAAGAAAGTGTATTTCATTTCATGAACTAAAAATAAATGTATGCCTCTCTAATTCTTTGGCGATTTCAAGTGCAAATACTAAACACAGCAAGGCTCCTGCGTGCCCTGTTGCAGGAACAGTAAAAGATGTCAGTTTGCGTACCTTTATATTCGTCAGTCTGGCTCACCTGCATTGCCATCAGTTTACCAGACCTTTACATTCTCCTGGTCTGCTATACAGAAAAGTGTTTTGAACAATGGAACGACAGATTGGCTAATATGGAACGTTAGGTCTCGATTCGGATTCTTGGTAGGGAGAAGAAATTGAAACGTTGCATGCTAACCACAAATCGTGGATATTTATCTCTGAGCAGTGTAAGCATGCCATGTTTAATATAATTAAGTACAAATAACAGATTTAATATATTTTTTGTGCAATGGATTTCAGCTTATTAAATTGATAAAAAAATTGTTGTGTTTAAAACGTGCTTTTTAATCGTGCGACTCTGTATCATGTTACCATTGGTCATAGATAAGAAATACAGATATGTGTCACAGCTGTGTTTGGAACTTTCTTGGCACAATACTTGACAATTTTAGGCAACGGTTATATGAATCTGAAAGTGAGGCTATCCAACATCCAACAAAGTTGATTCGGATTAAAAGGGATGCGCGATTCAGGAGCTGGTCAGGACTTGTGTTGGCGATGGACTGTATACAAAACGACTGGAAGGAAGGAGTTCTTTTACACAAGGGATGCAGTTTCGACAGTTAAATTTCTTCACTGCAGCAAGTATTTATGCGAGATTGTGACTATAGTCTGCAGGTGTGCGACCGAACCAATCAATATTTTTGATATCTACTAGCAGGTGTTGGTGATAGTAAATTTAAGTTAGAAGAGAAAGGGTTTAATTGATCGTGATAAAATATTAAAGACCATAAGCATTCGAATTTAATGTGACACCTGTAAAAAACGCGTTGCTACGCACGAAAATAACATTAAGCAATGAAACTTTGTGCATATTTATTACAATAATCACCTTATGTTATAATGGTACATTCGAAAGGCTAAAATGTTTCGATGATTAAAAACAGAACTGGATCATAGGTAAACAAGCAAAAGATTTTAGAAAATGGATATCTTGCGAAAAGACTATCTAACGGTCCGAGTTCATGAAAAACACACACATTGCAAGAGAACAAACATCACGCTTGCTAGAAGTAACCAATAAGATATTAATTAAAATTTTTATGAAAATGTATTTAAAACGTGTTTGAAATCTATTTGCAAAAATCACCATCTGGATGGAAGAGAATCTTACTCCTTTAATTGGTCAGATGTCCTCCTTTGTACTGATTTCTAAATTAACCGTGCAAATTGTGTTTTAACAGAATGCGCAACTTCTGCATTGTCTTCACTTACTATGTGTCATAAATGTCCTTAAACATAATCATTTCGATACTAATGTCAATATTTGTTTGTTTACAACTGAGAAAAGATATTGCATTATTGCTATCGTTCTGAGTAAACTTTGAACCTTTTTCAAATTAATTGATGCAACCTACTTCTATTTCTGTTTTATTTTAGAACTTAACGATAAAATATTTAATTGTTGAATAAAATGTACATATGACATAGTATCTTGTGGCATATCTTTGCAAATAAATAATTTCTGCTCAAAGTCAACGGGCCAAGCTCTTATACATTTACATTTAACGTTACTTGTTGCAATCGCAAATTTTAAATCTTCAACAAATTTGATATTTTGACCCTTATTTGGTTATTACGCCATAAAATATTAGAAATTTACACGTTTAAACAGTTTACTCATTCCCAGTCAACGGGAATATCAATCTTGTCATCTTGTAGCTCTTTTGCACACTGCACTAAATTAAAAGGCCCTGGGCTGGTCTGCTCTGCATCACTGCTTCCTCCTCTTGCAAATCCCCGTCCACGTTTTCCAGCCTTTCTTTTAATCTTAGATTTCATTTTTCGAACAGAGCTTCTGCCAAGGATATTATCGCGCAATCTTCTCAGCGCATTGAGAAGGTTATCGATGTCGAGAAGAACAATGAATAATATTTCCCCGAGCGCAAGCAGAATTATGCTGATTCCCACAGCAGGTGCCAATGTTCCCTCCCTTGGCTTTGTTGCAGTTGTATCATATTCTCCTGCAATTTATTATACTGTTTTGTTTATTTTGTTATTTATCTTTCGAGTTACATTCAAATACAAACTCTTTACATAAAATTTAATTAGAAATGTGTTCACGTATGAAACTAAGATCATGTTGTAATCAAATATAATCTCATGTTATGGTACAGATAGTTTAGAAGTTTAAAAAGTAGTGTCTTCATAACTGAACAAGCCTGCCTGAACACCTAGCAATCAGTGACACAGCACCGTTGTGAAGCAGAAATTTATTTGAGCAAATGACACTGCACTAGATGCAAAAGGCATGAAAATACTTCAGCTTACGCAGGTAGCACTTGTAAAACGGTGGATACCATTTTCCATCAAATTGACACCGACTTCTTTTCACAGCATCAGCTGTCACAAAGGCGAACTGGTAGCCTTGTTTACACTTGTAGTGTACCATAAAGTTGCTGGGTATTTGTCCAGCTGGCAGGTATTCATTCAGTATTTGTATGTTAGGAGTGGATACACCGGGACATCTTTCAGCAGTTTGACATTCTTAAAAAATACGTTTATATGATGCCAAAATAAACGAAGGAAAATACTTGTGTCATGGCAATACTTGTAATAGCTTATTATATCAATACTTGCAAAAGCAATAGTGAGTGAAAAGTTTTTGAAACACATAATGTAGTGGAAAAGAACAGCATACCGGTTTTCATGCAGAGAATCAGCCTTACACTGCTGTTGCTTGTTTGCACCCACTT
This sequence comes from Protula sp. h YS-2021, assembly GCA_949752745.1. Lineage (NCBI taxonomy): Eukaryota > Metazoa > Annelida > Polychaeta > Sabellida > Serpulidae > Protula > Protula sp. h YS-2021. Next base: position 16,050,155 of record OX457030.1, read on the forward strand.
GTCAGCATCACAAACATCGGCAACCACATGCTCCTCATATGTGCTCTGCCAGTTGCGCCTTGTATAATGAACAAATCACAGATTTTAATATGTTTATGAGCTAATTCATTGAAAATTCCAATTATGTACTCTCCTTCTTGAAGTATGTAAAATTACGTAGTCAACGTAGCAATCTTTTGCTGTAAAGTGATGATATTTAGCAGAAAGTCATGCTTTTTGGTACATCCAAATAACATTGCTGGAGGAAAAGCCGTTATGCTTCATAAGCCATAACTGAGTATACATGCTATGCATGTATACTCCATAAGAAATGACAAATGTTCTGTTTTTGCGCATCATTATATAGGATATATTTTAATGAGCGTACCATAGCGATTTTTGCAAAACACGTAGTGCTAAGTATTCATAGTAATCAAACTGTGAAGGCTGAGCTGTAGCTTGAGTAATATTATCAACAAAACCAACAACAGCTGATAGATACTCAAACCAGATCTTACCACTTTACAGCTGTTCTGTTTGAGAACCATCTATAAACTGTTTTAAGTCCAGTGTAATAATAAGCTTTACTTTCATTCACACATTTCATCTCACTGGAATGCCAAGATTATATTAAAGATAAAGGATTGTTTTGAGATAATTCCTATGTAAAACGTATCAGGTAAAGTAACTTTCTAGTCTGAAGAGAGAAATCTTATCTTTTTGAATAATTTTTTTTCAATGCATAATTTTTTGCAACCTACTTTTTGCAACAGAACTTACAATTCTAAGCCCGTAACTACCAGGCAAATTAATTTAGTGGAAGACTGTCTTTGCGGGATACTCCTGGAATAGGTAGGACTATAAATGTAGCCAGTAGCAAATAACCTACCATCAGTAAAGAAGAGTGCGAACCGTTTGTGGTTCTGCAAACTCTGTTGTGTTAATAATATTAGTCCATGGGGATGTGTGGATCAAAACTAAATTTTGCGTGTGCATTTTTTTTTGGATATACTAACAATTCTGGTAACATGTACATGTAAGATTACCTTTATTGTATTATAAAACTTGCATTAAAGCTTCTTAAGTTTGATTTTAAACTTTGCTGCTGTTAGATGTTGTATGGATTTAAACAACGTACCTAATGTTAAAACGGAAGTCAGTATTTTGGTAATCATTTAAATAGTCACGTGACCAGTGTTCTAGAAGTATCATTCCAAGCTCTTCACATGACGACTGGGCAAAAGAAAATGTCACGTGACTGTCTTTATATATAGCACAATATTCAAAGTTACCAGATTTTTGCCTCAAGAAACATGGATCTGGAATGTAACAAAATAACCCATAAATAGAAAGAATGATCGGCGACGCATAAAAACTGTTTGATATTATTTACAACAAGAGTGCACAAGGTTGTTAGAAAACTAGCAAGTTTATTCGTATAGAAAAGTACTGGTGGTATTTTGCATTTAATTGAATTAGCTTCAATTAGAAAAATCATCTCAGTTTGCCGTGATTAATACTCACAGAATTTTATACTCAACGTTTCGTAAAAGACAAAGCCAAAGAATGTGTGATTTGACTTCATTTCATTGCAAAAAGAAATCCTTTTATAGCTTTACATTAGGCATACGTAGTCTACAAACACATGGGTTTTCTTCCAAAAGAAGGAAATGAAAGCAGATCTGCTATTTTTGAATTTTTATGTTTTGTGTTGTAGAAATCTTTTTAAATAAGACATTCTGATAGTAATTATTTTACAGGATGTTAGAAGAATATTTTTATTTTACTTGTAAAAAGTCAAAATTAAAGAGTTTTCAATATTTAATAGTTTTGAAGATTTAATGCAGCTACTATTTGTTGAGCAATAATAGTAATATTTAAATTTTCTAAAATGTTCCCCTTGCCAAAGCATACAGACCACAACACTGACGGCTTGTTGCGTTCCAAACTCCAGTTTCACACAGTGATGATGGTGTTTCTTCTGTTATGTTTTCGGCTACACTTCCATTTTCCATTTCGCTTTCTGAAGTGTTTATTCGAGCACTATGCGTTTAATCAGCTCAGCGTAGCTAACACGTTTTCAAAAGTTTTGGTTAGAGCAGGGCGTCAGTATACCTTGCTATGTTCCGCTATATTGTAATGTTCTAATTATATTTTTATTTCTAGAAAAACAAATAAAAGATGCAAGCAAACACAACTTGTATACATTAAACTGGGCCTTGTTAAACACTATCATTGGTTTAAAATGTGCTTTCTACTTACAACATCTAACACAAATTTACTTGATTTCATATTACCTATAGCCATACAGAGAACGACGTCACCACTGGCAGTATCAACACTGGTATCATCCCTTCTCCATCTATCCCCGCTGCACACATCGGCCAGTATACCGTTAAGCTCAAAGTCATCCCAGTTCTCCCATGTGGTACTCATTGGTAGTTCGATGTAGTACAGGCTCTCACTTTGGTTTCTGCACAGCCTTTCCCTGTCCAAAAATCTTATTAAGAAATGGACACTTTAACTGGTACATCAAATTACAAACTGCAAAGATGCAAGACAGATTTAAATAATGACAGCATAGCTGATCACCTGGTCTCGTGATGTAAGGAGGTATTTTGGAGTTGGTTGAGTTGAGAATATGAGCGATGTTCTATGAGTCTCATGTTGTTTTTGTTGCACAATGTCCGTGCTGTCTTTTTTTTTTCACGGGCTCAGATATATAGATGACACAGTATTCTGTGTTGTTTACCGTTTCTTGAAGATCACATCTCGGCGCTGGAAATATAATTGCAGAATACGAAAAATGAAGTAATGAAGTGTGTATTGCAGGGAGAATTTCAAAAAGTGACGGCAGATGCTTAAATTTGAGATGCTTATGAAATACTTTCTGGGGCTTGTGTGCAATATTTGTTACTAAATACGGCTTTCGATGCCCTGAAAGTTTTAAGTTTTAACAATTATGAATAAGCAGACTTGCTTAGTGTCCTCTTAAAGAACTATATTCATATAGACGAGGTACAAGGATCGGGGGTATAAACTTTTCTAGAGCATCTTATTTCGAATTATAAAAATGTGTAATTTTTACAATTATGATCTTTTAACAACAGTCTGAATTAAATCATCCAGACTGGCAAGTTCATAAAATGAACAATTTAAGTTATTATGGAGTTGCGTTTTACCTCGTTTGCACAAGTAATACAGCTCTCGCTCACATGAATAGCCATACCAAGAACGTATGTTGTAATCAAACTGGCCGCAGAGTTGACTATTTTGCGGCTGGTCGACGTACCACTCATTTAAAAGGAGATGCCCACTTTCATTTACCATGGGAGAACCGTCAGTCCAATACCAAGGCTTCCGGCAATCCCAGCAGGCCGTTGACTCGGTGCGATTAGCACAAGCTGCGCATGAGCTATTTGCTTTTAGGCCGATCCAGATTAACATATCCAGAGAGGAGCTATTCGCGAGGGTATTACATCTGTCCGAACAGAGTGACAGTGAACTTTCAAGTGACTATTGGTAATTTTGAAAAAGTAATAATAATTTTTTCTGCTTACATCATCTCACTTACTTCTGTTAAATACGCATTGCTTCTGAAACGGTCTGTTTTAAAAGTTGCCCTGGAACGTGTTGACAAAGATGTAAACATACATGAGTGCTCTTTGATCTGTGATGCTGTGCACAAACTCGTACTCATCCAGGCCTATAATGCTCGCTAAGTCACCACCGGCCCCCAGACACCAGTGTCTCGCTTCCTCAAACGTTGTCTTGTTCCATGATAGAAAATACTCGTACACTCCATTTGCACACCACCTATCTAATAATAATACTACTACTACTAATAATACTGCTAATAATAACACTAATAATACTAATACTAATACTAATACTAATAATAATAATAATAATAATAATAATAATAATAATAATAATAATAATAATAATAATAATGGTTTGCTATCTGATTTGTTATCTAAAATATTTTTGTAAATTTCGAATATTGAAAAAAGAACAACAGCGATAAAATGGCTGCCCATATTTAATAAAATTAACACAAGGCATAATGCATGCATGATAAGAGTAAAGTTTGGTTAATCCGTTTTGCGCAGAGGCATATCTAAGGCAATAACTCATAAGCAATAAATATGCTAAGAATACAGATGCTGTCCATTGACAGGTAAGCAACAGCGTGGGTACGAATTCAACACATTTATCTTGCATCGTATCCCAAGAGGAGTTTGACTACAAGCCACTAAAGGCACATCAGAGGCCAATGTGCACTGCCATAAAGTGTTCGAAAAGATAATGTAACACTCAGAAGGAGATATTTGCATATATAAATCTGCAGTGCTTTACACTCTTTCTATTACTGTTCTACGTTGTTCAAAACTAACACTCAGTACTGTTTTCAGTCTATAAAAGAATAAGAAATAAAAACAATAGACAATCTGTCGGATTCATGAAAAAAAATCGTGTCATGTTATTTTTGTGTGGCCAGCTATAGACCGTTTCCAACGGACAGTATTACTGTTACCGGTGAACAACAGATTAAGCAGTTGTCGCTTTTTATTCATTGTTCCTTCATTATCCTTCTGAAGCAGAACAAGCGAGATCTCCGTTATGGGAGCATACATGTTTTGATATACTTTATTTAATTAAGTCATCGGTAGCGCGTTAATGAGAAATTTATTGTCGTAGATTTTGTGTTGCCGCGGTTGCTGTACACTTTATGTGTTTGAGTTTGGATGAAATCGCTCAGTTGTATACATTAAGTCCCATGTCAACATGTCAGACTTGAAAATGCTTAAATGTGTCAAAGGTCATAGTCAATATAACAAACGGAAATCTTATTTTTCTGGGCTGTTAAATTACTCGAATTGGGAAGAAAAAAGTTCGTCTTGTGGCATGAAGAATTAGAATCCAGAACAAGGCAATCAGGTAAAATTCTCTCCAGCATAAACTGCCATGGACCAGTAAAATAAATAATAAAGTCACCACTGACTCGACAATTGACTCGCCTCAAATTCCACTACATTTGCTAAAAGGCATTACTATGAAACGCTATACATCAATGTTTTTCTTGCATTAAAAAGAAATTGTTGAAGCAAATGTTGTTTCACTTATTGTTATGATTTATGACGTTGACTGACAGAATTCATAATTTATGAAAATGTGGAACGATAGACGCATCTTTTCAACAAGTAATATCCCTCTAGTAGATATGTTTGATAACGTTCAGATGCCGTCTAATGTGAAACAACGTTCGCGTTCCAAGAATGGATGAAAGTTTTGAATAATTCAAAGGGATGATTTGAGTAGAGATAATTTTGGCAAATATTTCTTTATAATTGTTCTCACTGGTTTACTTCACGGTTGGCGAGGAACGCAATTACGTTACAAAATAACTTAAAATCAATCCAGACATAAAGTAAATGAAATATAAGCAGACAATAGAATGGTTCATTTGAAGCCTGCAAAATGGACAGGTGCTGTGATGTATCTGATTCTTAAGTCAATAGTTTTCACTGCCGACCGAGAAGTTCCAAAAGTTTTTCGAATTCACAACACCAGTTAAGTAGCACAACAACGTATCATTTGAATTATTTCCAATCAACATTAAGATATTATCGAACAAATGCGGAAAATATTGACTTTTAGGTCAACAACTTCTATCTGGCCAAAAGTACTTCATGTTAGCTCGGACTAAGTCAATATCTGCTGAATGTAGTGTTCAGCAAAAATACAAGCCACAAATGAAAAACTGACAAATGCTAACGCTATGAAATAAACTCTAAACCAAACTCTAAACTCTTAAGTCAAGAAGCCGATGCAATGTAAAGCATTTTGTTGAATTTACCATAGTTTAATTTAGTTTTTCGATGTCGATTTGAGGAGAGCTTTTAAAAGTTTTTACGCCATTAGTTTTAATTCATCCGTTAGACGCGGCATTTGGAAGGAAAACGAATCTTGCCTATTTTACAATTTTGCTAGCAAAACTTTACCAAACCTTTAGTTGCTTCTATCAAAGCAATCCTTTTCTAATGTTAATCGCAAATTAATTCATATTTGAGAATTTTCACAAATTTCCACAAACAACACCACCCCACAAACGAGACCACCCCACAAACGAGACCTCCTCACAAACGAGACCACCCCATGAGCGACACCCCCTCACAAACGAGACCGCCTCACAAACGAGACCATCCCACACACGAGACCACCCCACATGCGACACCCCCTCACAAACAAGTCCGCCTCACAAAAGAGACCATCCCACAAACGAGACCACCCCACGAGCGACACCCCCTCACAAACGAGACCGTCCACAAATGAGACCACACCACGAGCTACACCGACTCATAACGAGACCATCCCACAAACGAGACTGCCCGACAAAAGAGGCCACCCACAAACGAGACGGCTCTACGAACGACACCACTCCACGAACGACATCGCCTCACAAACGAGACCACCCAACAAGCGAGACCACCCCATAAGCGAGACCGATCCACAACCGAGACCACCCCATGAGCAACACCGCCTCACAAATAAGGCCATTGTGCAATAGACACCTAGCAGCACATCACGCCACATCGTAGAATCATACAAACTGGACCACACTTAAAATGAGAATACTTATGTTAGTCCCACCACTACTTCCATTGTTCTTTTTTTCTTTTGCTTTTTTTTTTCGTTACGGGGTACTACTGTGCACCTAAATAGAACCACATTTTTTGGCGTTCATTATTAAACTAAAATAATCAAAGAGTTTTTTTTTACAGTTTTACAATTTTTAAATTTGCGACTTCAGAAGAAAATGATCGCACCATGTCTACAACTATAAGCATTTATAGCTGTACCTGGGTAGCTACATGTATAGGTCACGTTCAAATATTTGAATGTGTTAAGACAGGGATCATCAAAGAAGATATTGTTGACCGATATGCTACAGATGTTCTCGCCGCTACATTTTCGCCGTACTTTGTCTTCACTGTCTCCACTACGACAGTCCGTTCTGCCAGTTCCACTGTGGGATGAATAAGCTATTATATCAAACACTCTTAATAAATAAATAATTAGGCCTGTTTTATTTTTGCAGTAGAGATGTATCCAGTAAACTGGAGTCCAAGAAAATTGGAAAATAAGCAAAGTAATACTTTCTTTAATGCACAAAAGGGCTAATCAGGAGAACTGGTTTGTGGTGTAAACAACAGTGATAAAATAGAAGTAATTTCAAATTCAGTTATTTTTAAATTTCGCATTCTGTTGACTTAAATAAGTATGCTTTTAAATGGTCACACTTATTTCGATGAATATGATTGCTTTAAGTTTTAAGATACATTTTTTTTAATTCGAGTTTACACAATATTCAGCAAAAAGATCTAATATATAAAGTTTTCTATATAAACCAGAAAATATATATCAAATAAGATTTTGATAAGCTTTATTTGAAAATCTATGGCAAATATTTAGAACAAGGTTTCATGGATTTTGATGGCAACACTGGTAGGCCAATGTAAGATTACAAATACTTACATATTATAAGAGCAAATTTCTGAATAGGACACAGTTCTTCCGTAGTTAGCAGACAAGATTACTATTGTACCTACACCGCAGTCTAGAAGCATGTCTTCATTCTCACAGGTCACTGTTGTTTTTGTACCCAAACAGTCTACTAAAACCACCAAGTCACGTATTATGGAATACACCAATCAGTTTTGTGACATTTTTCTTCAATAGTTTGGCTGTTTGCTTATTTAAATGGTTAATGACAGATGCAGTGTTTTGAAACAAACAAACAAACAAACAAACAAAAAACAATTAATTTTGAATAATAATCGGTGACTCGAAGCACTCTTTTATTATATCATATTAATGGTGCAGAAAAATTAAATAAAACACAACAAAAATAGAAAATTCGTTACATCTGTGTAATACATTAGACTCTGTTGATTGAGTGATCTTGTAAATAAAGCAATATTATTTTCATAAATTTACTTAATATTTACAACCAATAAAACAACTGCATTCGTAATTATTACGCTATAAAATAATTATTTTTAAATATCCAGATTGAATTGTATTGTTTGAAAGTGTTCCTTTTACCTGATCCAGAAAGGCCTTGTGTCGAGGTGACAGAGCTATTCCCACTGGCAAATGCCATCCACAAGAAAATCCAAAGAAAAGATTTCCGTATTTTAATCATCTTTCATTTCAGTTCATAATTTTATAAACGTTCACTAATCATATCAGTTTGTATCTAGTCAACACGAAAATATTATTGACCAATAACGAAAATGTTGACCTAAAGGTAAACATCCTTTTACTGGTCAGTAATGCTTCATGTTGACGCAGAATAAGTCGATATCTATCAATCGTTTTATTCTGAGCAAAAATTTCTGTAGCAATAATGTTTAGTTTTTGTCTTTAACTATTTGAATATGTAGTAATTCGTGGTATAAACTGCAAGAAACTTTTGCTTTCAATCCCCTATGATTTCCATAGTAACCAAAAGACCAAGAAAATGGTATTGTCACGATCCATATTAACGGTTGTGTCTATAAAGCAACCTACTGTAATGTTCTTTCTGCTATTGTCATTTTATATCTGACAATGAAGTTCTTTCAAACACGAATGAATTACATACCAAATATTTTGCTTTTCAATGAGTAATGCATAATTGATACGGTACTGAAGCTGTCCAAACAAGGCTGGAATAATAGAGCAGTTTTAAATATGTTGAGAAGGTTTTATTACAGATGAGCAACTTGTTATTTCACTTCATACACGAACATTTGATGGAAATTACGTCTAGTAGAGCTATGTTTAATATTCATTTTAGCTTTGTATTTCATCTCTGTCTCCAATAGGTTCATTTCGTAACATAATCCGCTTATTCCGTAAGGGATTTATGTGCACAAGATGAGACATTTTTGACTGTATTTATTTAGATAAAAATTAAACATTCCGTAGTAATGTAACACATCTGCATGATATCATCTACTACAGCACAATACTTGAGCAAATCCTAATCAAATCAGCTGAACAGATCAGATACACAGATCAGTAGATCAGCTGAACAGATCAGCAGATTAGCTACACAGATTAGCTGAACAGATCAGCAGATCAGCTACACAGATCAGCAGATCAGTTGAACAGATCAACTAATTAGCTACACAGATCTGCTGAACAAAGCAGTAGATCAGCAGATCAGATCAGCAGATTAGTTGCACAGATCAGCTAAACAGATCAGCAGATTAGCTATACAGAGCAGCTGAACAGATCTGCAGATTAGTTAGAAAATCAGCAATGTGAAAAGAGCATGAGACTACTTAACTACTGAGACAAGCTTGAATTTCACTTTCAAGGTTCCCGGAGCCAAAAGTTATATTTTTTGAACTTGTATCAAACCTTGTCACATTCAATTAAGCATAAATGGTTGCAAGACTAGCATAGTGTGTGTGTAAAAATCCATACAAATAAAACATAATTATTTTTTTTCTACCATTTATTATCATCTAACGTAAATCTGGCAAATATATCAGAGCCGATATCAAAGTGCAGATATTGAAATTATCGACAAGTAACCTTTTCAATATAACAAATACAGAACAGTCAGCGGTCGAAACAAACGCCCCATGGGCTGCATTTGGCGGTACTTTGCCATTTTAGCTGCTGCCAGAGCTGTAGGAGCTGTCGGAGCTGTCAGAGCTGTCAGAGCTGTCGGAGCTGTCAGAGCTGTCAGAGCTGCAGGCGCTTTCAGAGCTACTGTCAGTGATGTCAAACTCTCCACCACATGTCTCATAAAACTGGACAAAGTCGGGGTCATGGGAGCAATGTCTGAAATCAACGTGAAACAATTGGTTAGATTTTAAATTGTTGGTCAAAAAGCAAAAATATTAAGGTAATATTTTTACTAATGAAGTTTAATTATTCAGTTAAATATAGATTAATTAAAATACCTGTTTATTCAGAAAAATTGATAAATTTAAAGAATAAGTCTCAAACATATGCCGATGTATTGCTAGAAGTAGGTCCTGATCACAGTCTTTATATATACAGGTCATCTGAAGGAATAGAAGATAGGAAAGACAGCAGGGTTACCCATATGTTTTACCACAATTGAGCTACCACCTGCAACCCTCCACACACAAACCCCCTTCTATTTGAGAGATCTCTTATCTCTCTCTCTCTCTCTCTCTCTCTCTCTCTCTCTCTCTCTCTCTCTCTCTCTCTCTCTCTCTCTCTCTCTCTCTCTCTCTCTCTTATACGGCTTGTACACATCAGAGGTCTGCTTTAAGAATAATCAGAAACATTTAAAACCGCGCTGGCTTTTAAAAAAATACTCTTTGGCTATTTTGGGATATTTGTTACGTGATTGCATGCTGGTATTACTTACGAAGGAATCCAGGGTTTGCCAAGGGATAAGTAGATACAGTTGCAGGTTTCCACTACACTGCAGTCCCATTCGCGAGCCCCACAAATGCCCGTGGAGCAACATAAGGCTGCTATCCCGTCGCGGATGTGATTGGGCGTGGTGTTATCATGTCCTTGAGGTCCAAGGTCAACGCCAAGGATCATTGTGTGTGCTGTGGCACTGGTTGTCTCCACACACGTGTAAACGGCGCACAGCACGGCGACGAAACCAAGTCCTAAGATGGCCTTCATTTTTTATTACTGCAAAATGAAATTTTAATAGTGCTAGCTCATGCAACAAGAAATGTTTCCGATTTAAGTACTATGCGGTCCCTAGCTCCTAGCTCATACTACAAGAAATGTTTTCGATTTAAGTGCTATGCGATACTTCACAACTGGTCCACTCTGACAACCAGGCATTCTATGAAATAGGTCACTGCAACTTGCATTGCGCTAAAATTTACCAACGAGTGTGTTCGAAAATGCAAATAAAACTTAGTTTTGAAAATATATCGCTGCATGAAAAACGATTCAATATATTTGTAACACAAAAATATGTAAAAGTCATGAGAAAATCCAGTTTGAATAAATCCTGAGCTTGTGGAGTCCCTTTTTAGCAAGAATCAGTGCTCTTTTCCTAGCCCCCCCCCCCCCCCCCCTCCCGAAAAAAAACAACAAAACAATAGAGCCTCAGTAAGGCAGGATCCCCCGTGAAGCAGTAAAAGTGAAATACCTGAAAAAGTCATAGGTAAAAATTAACGAGTTTTGACAGCTTTCCTCCGTGAATTTTTGGCAGATTTTCAAAGTTACATCTTCAGTTTATACATTTTTCACAATCCATTGTTTAATATTCCCTCATTTACCCTTAAAATAGTGGCTGACCGGCTACACCACGACGTCATTTTTTCCCCTCATGTTGACAACAATGCCACGTTGCACATCTTCAATATATATATTTTCACCATGCAAGGTTTCAGGTTCCTATGACATACCCTTCTATGAGAAGTCGGCCGGACGAAACTTAGTACATTTTGCGGACAGACAGACGGACGGACCAGCTCATAGCTATTAATACGCCGTTGCACATCTACGTGATATATTTGTTCACTCAGTGAAATATCAAATCAGTCCGCCTGATAGTTGAAGAGATATGGCCTCGACAAAATACCGCGTTTTCGCTAAGTTCCATCCAGGAATGTCACATTTTGGACAATTTCCCATTTCGTCAATTTTTCGTCAATTTCAGAAATTAATACGCCGTTGCACATCTGCATGATATATATATGTTCTCTCAGTGAAATATCAAATCAGCCCGCCAAATAGTTTATAAGATATAGCGTCCACAAAACAATGCATCAAAAGTGACAGACAGACATCCAGACAGATGGACAGACGGACGGACGGACAGATGGACAACACCCAAACCAACACCGGTTGGGGGCTAATAAAAACACACACAACTATGTCTGGCCGTACACGCAGCCACGTGACTCCACTACATGCTGCTGTTACAAGATGTCGAAGCGTAGTGAATTTCTGACTAAATACCGCTAACTAAAATTTCTGCACTCAGTGCAAACTTTCAATCTTGTACGAACAAAAATTATTTCTTGGTGTTTTTAAACAGCAATGCTGCAAAAATTCAATAAATTAAAGATCTTACCATGTTTGAAAAATGAAGCTAAAACAATTTAATTTGCACCATCGCATTACCGGCGTCGGAAAAACTTGTTTCAAAATGTCTGGTGTACTTGGGAAAATGTCTTTGTGCGGTTGCATAATGTACTACTTCGCATGTAGTGACCTCAGTTTTGCACACTGCGATTCATAAGAACCTCTTATATTTCTGAATTGTACGGTATTGTTCCCAGTTTATTTTTCGAGAATTTACCGATCGAGATATGAAAAAAGAAAAAAATCCTGTATCGGTTGCAGATATTGTCTCAATACGACGAACATAAAATGCACAATGCTCTATTCTGCAGTAAATGCAAATGTATTTTACTTGACTACAAAATACGAGTTCTTGACATTTTCATATAGTACATGTCTAAAAAAACAAACTCAGAAACAACGCTCGTGATTTGTGTTTATAAACCTCCTCTCCGTTTTAATTCCACCAAAGACTCTGCTTATCGATAGAGTAAAGTGTTAATGGTAAAAAAAACAAAAAAAAAAAAAAAAAAAACAATTAAATGATCAGCTGAAGAGTGATTGTGCAATTCATTAACGTTGGTTGTCCACTTGATATAGCCACAGTGTAGTGAACTATTTCTTTGCTGAAATTAAAAAAGAAGAAAAAATATACCTTGAGTCTGAATGGGCTGTACTTCAACACTGCTATGTAGACATAAACTTGCTGGAATTCAGATACAATGGTGAATTTATACGCTGTGCAGCCACACGTCACTGGTTAATTTCAGTTCCGTTATCGGGCACTATCTTATCTGGCGCCTGACAAAAATAAATCAATTTGATTGAAGATCGATTTTCGTAATAGTCATCTGGTGACTATGGGACAGACTTAAAAAAAGGAGCGCGCTACGAACAGGTGCCGCCAATGAGAGTTGCAAAAAAAAAAATGTTTTCGTCATTTTATATATATCTTTGGGAAATGTTTTTGTCATTTTATATATATCTTTGGGAAATGTTTTCGTCACTTTATATATATCTTTGGGAAATTATATATATATATATATATATATATATATATATATATATATATATATATATATATATATATATATATATATATATATATATATATATATATATATATATATATAAATGGACCGACAAACGTGCACACACACTTCCTCCTTTGCTTTACACCAACATCTGACAGACTATCTTGTTAAAATCAACAAAAACACATCTAATTAAACTTCGAACTCTTTTTTACCGTTTGTTTGCTCAATTTTTCATATTCATTTATTCATTTCCATCATTTTATTTATATTATTATTATTTATTATATTATTATTTATTTATTTACTTTATTACTATTATTTTATCTATTTATTTATTTATTTATTTTTTTTTTTTTGGGGGGGGGGGGGTTGGTAAAGGTGGCTCGTCCTTGCGACAGATATCAAAACAAATTCAGTCTTACACTTAATTAATACAGGTTCAGAGCAAGACTTTAAACTCAGACAGGTGCATTTTTTTTTGCACGGGGCGGCACGTTGGGCGTTCTTTGTGGGAGCCATTGTTCATTTGAATGCCAGCAGGAATGTTTGATATTATTTTGATTAAGAAAGCACGAGTCTTTTGCTGGACATCGCTGATTTTATAAGTGATGAATGGGAAAGCAAGTAGCATTTAGGCCCCTGCATTTAGGTCAGTAAGTCTAGATTTATTTGATCTCTATCAGCTATTAATTTCCACTGTCAAAGAGCAACAGGTAAAATGCAAACTGAAAACAATAACACATTTCGTCCGAATCTTTAAAGTATTTTTGTGGGGATGGTGAAGGGGCGGAGATGTTTTCAAACGCCCACTCAACTGCTGAATGTTTGTGAATACTAAAATAATTTCTTTTGTCGCGACCCAATTGAAAAAATACAAAATTATGTCGTTAAGGACCATTTATTTAGAATAACACAATATATTGATGCACCATATAAACTAAGAAAAACCTTACATAAACAATCGTATAAAAACAGAGGTATCAGAGATGTAAAACCCTCAGCCAAAGATGCATAATCGAATCGAAACGCAGTGTATTATCAAAGTGCTGCTATTTCGACATTTTTTGTCCATCGTGATGAAGCAGGTATATGCCCTGTGTGAAGTTGTAAAACTGTGCGGACGAACGGGAGGACGGACGGATGGACCCGAATACTATAGTCCCGCGCTCCGACATAACTTTCTCTCTCCTTATGGCTTTTAATTGTGACCCGTCACTCAAACACAACTGACTTCAAGGATCAGGCCGGATCTAACTTTTCGTGAAGGGGAACGGGGGGGGGGGGGTTCATCTTCTGACACCTTGAGTTTAAAAGTTTCAGAAAACCCAAAGCAACAGTGGTTTTTTTTTTAAATTTTAGCGGGGGGAGGGGGGGGGGGGGGGTCTTCTGTTAACACTGCATTAAGACACGCATACACAATACGGCTTTTTCTACAGATTCAATCTGGTCAAAAGTAAATCTGTTCGTGTATGTCAGGATAGGGGGGGGGGGGGGTGGCGTGGTGCTGGGCGCAGGAGTGAGGGGAGGCAGGGGAAAAGAGGGGCGACAAAAAGATGTTAGATTCAACTACTCGACCACAGATATTGTAGATATATATAAAAACTGTATACAAAAATATATAAATTTCTGACAATTTTCAAAGTCCCGTCATTATTGCTCTTTTTGGCCGATCGCGAAAAAAAGTATTTTTTTCGGTAGTAGACCACCTAGAGATTGTAGATGTGTAATACCAGGAAGATCCAACCAAAACTGTAGGAGGACATGCATTTTAATAAAAGTTTACAAAATTTTCACGGTCCTGTCATTTCGGCTTTTTTTTCGGCCGATCGCGAAAAAAGGTAATTTTCCGACAGAGGACCACCTGGAGATTGTATGTGTGTAATATTAAGAAGATCCAACCAAAACTGTAGGAAGAGATGTATTTAACACAACTCCCGTTATGTCGGCTTTTTTCGGCCCATCGCGAAAAAAGTAATTTTCCGGTAGAGGACCACCTAGAGATTGCACATGTATAATATCAAGAAGATCCAACCAAAACTGTAGGAGGAGATACATTACGAAAAAAAAGTTTACCATAATTTTCAAAGTCCCGTCATTTCGGCCATTTTCGGCCGATCGCGAAAAAAGTACTTTTCCGGTAGAGGACCACGTGAACATGTGTAATTTCAAGAAGATCCGATCAAAACTGTGGGAGAAGATGCATTTTGAAACATTGTCTAACACACACACATACACACACACATACATACCACCGACGGCGAAAAGTGATGGGTAAAGCCCTTCTTCGACAAAGTCGAAGCTGTGCTAAAAATACCCCAATATGGTTAAATTTTGGTGGCCCGCCAAAAGAAGTAATTTTTCATGACAGGCCTTCATAGTTAACATTTTTGCAAAATTTGAAGACAATAAGATCAAAATTATGGGACAAGCATCTTGAACGTTGGCTACCAAAAAGTTATAACTGCCTCCCCCCACCCCCAACATTTAACCAATTTTTGACGGATTGCTATCAAAGTAACTTTTCAAGAGAGGCCTACCTACTGAAAATTCGCGCAAAATTTGAAAGGAATCCAACCAAAACTGGGGGACAAGAAATATTTTAAGTAACAAGTGCCCCAAAGCAGTGACGGATACAGCTTTCGGGCAAGGGGAGGGGGGGAGAGAGTTCAACTTGGGGAACTCAGAGTTAAACAGTCAAGCTTTTTTCTGCGAAAACACAGAGTTAAACAGTCTATCTATTTTTTAGGGGGGGGGGAAGCAACCGCTGAACCCCCCCCCCCCCTCTTTGAATCCGCCACTCCTATGATATACAGAACTATAAAATACTACATCAAGACTGAGAAACGGCACATCACAGAGTGACTTGAACTTAAGACCTCTTGCTTCGCAGGCGACAGCACAAATCACTGCTCTATGGGAGGAAGAACCATAAATGCTGCCTGAAAACGGAGACAAGGAATTCACCTTGAGCTCGGTCTACACACGACATAGAAGCATCAACAGCGAGCAAATTGGTCTCTTTTGGCCAATACTGAGCCAAATCGACAAAAATACAAGCCTGGTGCAGGAATTTAGGGAAACATTCTTGTAAAATTTTTAAGTAATCGGACAGGATTTGTAGGAAGAATAGCATTTCTTTTGTGTTTTCTTAAATTTTGCTAAAAAAGCAAGGTGCGTGTAGAATTTCCAAGGGAACATTCCAGCCAAATTTCAAAACAATCGGGCCAAAAATGTAGGAACAGTAGCATTTTGAAAAAGTGTTTGTACACACAGACACACACCCACATGACGACTGATACTAATGAGTACAGTCCGCCGACGATAGTTGGCAGGGCTGAAAACGGTAACTGAACAATTTTCAAAGATCGACATTTGCCTGATCTCTGGCGAATCCCAAAGAAGTAAATTTCAAGGAAGCCTAACCTTTGAATGAGCCTAAAATACGACGCAATCTGGCCAAAATTACTTGCAGAAGAAGAATTATTTGGACAAACTTGATATCTAAAACTTTCGCACTGGGGCCACTTTTTGGAAAAGCGCCAGAAAAAGTAATTTGGAAAAAATAGTCACATAAATAACACTACCAAATTTAGAATAAACCCAAACAAACTGCAGCAGACAACGCATTTTGGAAAACGACTCACAAAATGATTTAAAATACCATTAACTGGCCAATCGCCATTTGGCCAATTTTCGACGGATTGCCAAAAAATGTATTCAAGAGACGACCAACTAGGGAACACTTGTGCAAAATTGAAAGGAATCACATCAAGACTGGGTTGACAGGAGGCATTATGAAGATTGGCTGCCAAAAAAATCAAAATGGCGCCATTTGGTCGATTTCTGGTACATCGCCAAAATAAGTAATTCTTTGAGAAAGAAACCCTAGAAATCAGTCGTTTAAATTTGAAACAAATCAAATCAAAACTGTTGGAGAAGCATTTTGAAAATTTGCTGACAAAAAAATTAAACAAGCATGTCCAAGGACATGACCCAGCCGAGTTACCAAGCAAGGAAAGAGAGAAAAACTCTGAAACGAATACTGTTAGGCCAAAAAAAGAAGCATGTAAAATGCACTTGGAAGCTACCCGAAAAGAAAGGGATGTTGGAGAGGTTGGGTTTTAACGATTCACGAAGTTACCGACATTTACACAATTTTTACAAAATTTTTAAAATTCCACCATTTCGGCATTTTTTTTGTCATTTGGAAAAAAAGCAAAGTCCAGGTGGAGAAGCACCTAAGAAACTTTCGATTAAAATTTTATAAATATTTGAAAAAAGACCGAGAAATGAATGGTTTGACAATTCTGTTATTTACTAACATTTATTCCAGTTTTTGCCAAACTTCAAAGTTAGGCCATTTCGGCAGTTTTTGGCGAACCGCAAAAAAAAAAAAAAAAAAAAAAAAAAAAAAAAAAATAATAATAATAATAATAGCCTAGCAGGCGAACCCCCAGGGAACATTCCTGCGTAACATCTAAACGATTGGAGCAAAACTGTACGAGGAGTAGCATTTTAAAGAAAAGGTTTTAACACACGCACATACGCACATGCATTCAAGCCCCCTACAGTGATACGACTAACCCAGTCTGACAAAGTCGGCTGGGTTCAAAAGCTGCCACTTGTAAATTGCCAAAATGTTTCAAAAGAAGACCTAGGAAACATTCGCACAAAAAATTGTGGGAGAACATTTTGAGAATTTGTTTAAAAATCAAAATGGCGCCATTTGGCCATTTTTTGACGAATCGTCCAAAGTACTTTTCCAAGAGAGAACTATCTGGGAGTTTGTACAGTTTTGAAAGATATATCATCAATATTGTATATGGATAAAGAATATCGTGAACATTGAGAAAAACACTTCTCAATGGCTAGCATTTGGTTAATTTTTGCAAATTGCCAAAAAGAGGTAACTTTTCGAGGGACAGCCACGTAGAGAACATTGGTACAAACTTGAAAGGAATCCTATCGAAATTGTAGGAGAAGGGGCTGTTACATCTTGTCAATTCCACTTCTCTATTTGTCAAGTTTCAGATTAAAAGTAAGCAAGCTTGCCTTAAAAGTAGTTCGACCCAGTTTCCCCCTAAGCAACTTGTTAAACGCGAATAGTGACCAGTCGTTACTGGTAACCAATAACTAGTGGTATAAGCTCTTATCACAGTGGCTAAGCGTCAAATAAATAAAACTTGTTTGCAGATTTATCAACCCTGATGACCACCTTATTCACAATATGAAAACCTATAAATTACATTTTAACTTCAATATCATGATAAATTATTATCTTGTTAGGTGAACGAGCAGGAATCTAATAATAAACTAGTACAGTTATTTATAGCGATTTCTATAGCCTTTAATGTGCATTTATCAACAATGTCTGTTATCTTAACCACCAATAGCGCACTGTAAATTCAATATGATCAGCTACTTTATCGGCTTAATGTTTCTTGCGACAGGTATATAGGGTGAGTAGGGCAAAGCACTGGGCACAGGTCTCGACCACGGAATCCACCGCGCTCATTCTAAGATCTCGCGGACGAACGCACAACCGAATCTTGCAAGGCTACAGCGAAATCGAAAACAGGTACAGTTGATTCTTGAACAATTAGACTTCAGGGGCCATATTCACAAAGGTTAACTGTGCAGTTAAATTCCGTTAACTGTTCCTGTAGCTTAAAGAGCATCTGAAAGTTAATTAGTAAGTTTTACTTTAGTGTTAAAACCGTCTTCTAAAAATGTTTGCGCAATTTAGGTAAATCAGCTCATTTCCCGTGTGCGGCGTGCAATTCACTTTACAGTTAACCTTTGTGAAAACTGTGGCAGTTGATTTATTCGGGCTGAAGAAAAGCGAGCAATCACAATCACAAAACGTAAACTAACACACAAACTGTGTCGTGAATATGTAAAAGAAACGAAAACAAAGCAAGAAAATTTTTTTTTTCTATTCAGTTCTCAAAGGGATTGGGCTAAATATTTTCAATTTAATATTTTCATTTAGCTTCATTTATCTTAAAATTTGCCCGTCTATTTTCACCAGGTATTTTCTAACCACATACTCTTAGAAGTTCACTGTTACATGACTTGAGTAAATGCTGCAGTCTGAGTGGTAGATTTCCATATCAATAATTTTTCAATGTTTACCGAAACACTAAGTGCGTGGATACTTGCAATTGTTTATTAACTAAAACAAAGAACTATTGTAACAAAAGTTTATATCGACTTATTTCCAGTCAACATGAGAATATTATAAGAATATACTAAAATGTTGACCTAAAGACCAATATTTTGCACTGCCAAGACTTCACGTTGACTCAGAATAATGTGCTGACTGTTGACCAGTAAGCTAACCCATAAGCTGTATAACTATAGCTAATGAGCAGGGCAGAGAGGCGGGCGGACACGCAGTGTTTCAAGACCCCTCGTTACACGCCTTAATTGCCATAAGTGATTTATTTAAATGAACAGACATGTCAATGAAACTGGCTCACAACCCGCCGCGCCGTTGTCCCAACAGCCAACATCTGCGCTGTTCGTTCTGCTGTGTGTAACACCTTTTGTATCTCCTCAGACTCACTGCGGATTCTGCGAAAATACTCGTGTAACAAACAGGAACTACTTCCTTAAATATCCATCCGCTCCGTGTATATGTTACAGGGAATCTGTGTAACCAGGGATTTCACGTAATCCCTTGGGAATCAGTGTAATGGGCAAATTATTATAAGTTTTCAATTTTTAACTAAAAATATTGTGTAAAAGGGAAGATTGGCGAAATGCTGTAGTATAGGAAGAATCGGTATACGAAGTGGAAACCGAATGCAAAATATTAAGACACAAAATGTAATGATACATTTATTAAATGCCACTTTTTCAATACGACAGAAAATCCACTAATTTAAACAGTTGACACGGTAGTTGACTGATAACTTTTTTACAAAATTATTCCTTAATAAACTGAAAGTTCAAAACCTGGACGTTTTTGTTGTACTTGATCACTGAGAGCAAATGAATTATAAAACAAAGCTTAAACTTTGAACTCTTCAGTCATTACACGAATTCCCTAGCGATTACGTGAAATCTCTGATACACATATTCCCTGTAACATATACATACAGATTTCTCGGAGGTCAGCTGCTTTAACAACTGGTCACAACTGGTACATTATGAACCAAACTGTTATTCTAAACTTCAGTGATACACATGCTGCATAATGTAAGAAATCCGATGAAATTCGCTTTCTATGTTACAACAGCTAGTGAACAGACGGACTGATGGACGCAGACAGAAGCCATGCATTTCACTAGTCACTATTTTCGTCTGTGGAAAAAGAAACCGAACGTTGAATGCTTTCAGAAGTATTGCGCGCATAATCGCATTCTTTAAAACTAGAACCTCATTTCGCTAGCGAAATGTTAAACACTTGAAAAATATTAAAAGGCAAAAATATTTCCTTCAGTGGGTTATTTCTTGAATAATATATTGCAAACAACACAGCTTGAATACGTCTTGTAAGCCAAGTAGGGTTTGGTTTTTGTTAACTTAAGGCTTTATTGACTGATCAGGCATACGCTGTGTTATCTATTTACGCAGTGACAGCTCGCACAAAACTGAGCAACTGTGTTCTGTGCTGTGCGTGAAATGCTTCGCATTTACTTGCACAAAATACCCTTTTCACATGGCGTTTTAAACAAGAAACGAAATCGAAGGCGAAAATAGTGTCATGCACACGTTCATATCAAGTTCTACCTAAGTCCCAAGTTTCGTGGCCCTTGGGCCCGTAATGCCAGCGGAGGATATGACACGAGAAATCAGATCACTTTCAAGGAAAAAAAGATACCAGCGGCTGCTCGCACAAATTCAAAAACCCCTTGCAAGCCAAAGGCTTGTCAAGTATTAACGAGGAAACAGACAGACTGACCGGGTCGTGGCGCTTCAAGACACCCTCGATCGCAAACCTGTTGCGAATAATGACTGACGCCCACAGCTGTAATAACATTTTAAAATTTGTGTGGTTCCAATATTTAAGAAAAATAACCACGTGCTGCAGTCTTCATTCTAGATACTTGCTAAAATATTGTGCATTCAAAATGTATGTCCACAGCAGAAACGTGCCTTGAAAACATTCCGCTCAAAACTGCAGGACGAAAATCGTTTTGAAAGGAGAATGTTCGGAACTCTTACGAAAACCACTTCTTTTTTAAAAGATCTAAATGGTGAACATAAAATTATACTTGAAAACCACCCGTTTAAAACTGATTATACTTATGTTTCTTGCACTAGGCTTCATTCTGAAGTTGGACACGAAGAAATGGATTTCAAGCATTTCCGCCTCAGCAGATCACTCATCCTCTGCTTCGCGTTGCTGATGACGTCACGAATGATTGCAAGCTACGAGGAGCAGGAGTGTGTTGAGGTGTCATTCCTTGGTATGCCATGCCCGCCGGACCCGCCCGAATGCCCATTTTACACCTTCTGCGTCGAAGAAGAGCAATACTACGACTTCTTCCTTAACGTGTAAGTTACCACTGTTCAAAACCATCCCAGGACTTGGCAAAAACAAGACGCGTCATTGTATTTTGCCCAAGGCCAGAAAAAAATCGTCGTAGTTGTGGCTTCGTTTTCCATGAAAATGCGAGTACGGCGGAACTAAGACGAGGTGTAGCGAATTCTTGGGTTATCGGTAACCGGGGTAGCAAAATGAAGCTGTGAATCGTTAAGGCTGTTAATAAAGGCATTTAACACCTGAGAATAACCGCATTTAACAGCAAGTATCGTTGACACATAAATTGCTGACATTCATTATTATTTTTTTTTAATTTGAAAGAAATAATTTAACGTGTTTACATCCCTTTTTACAGGGCATGCCCAGTTGAATGCGCCACCTGCTTACAAGTATAGCAACGCGGTCTGCCAAGCCTCCCTTTTGGATTAATGCGACTGTTCGCAAAAAAAAAAAAAATAGTTTGCTTAATTTGTTGAACGCCATGCAACTTTGTTGATAACGAAGCACTATGTAAATAAAATATGTTATTCTAATCTTTATGTCGAAGTTCTTATTTTCACATTCTTTAATAAAACCGCCAAACAATAATATTATTACAGTCGCATTTCGCACGACGACCTACCCAACGGTGAGTCAACACTTTAACAATCCGTTGTTTTTCTACTATTATGGCAATTTTTTTTTTCATATTTATCAGTGCAAGTCTGTGTGGGATTCGAACATCTCACTATTTGTTTTGGATTCTGGATTCTTACTAGATTTCGACTGCCTCCGTCATAAAGCACAATTGTGGCGATTACAAACTTACTCCCAAGCCCTTCTCAGTGCAGTACAATGAATTCTATAAATACTGTCACAAAGTCGGGCCAGGGGGGGTCTCCATAAAAGAAGACCGTAAGTTTCTCCAGCATTTTAACTGCG
Source organism: Protula sp. h YS-2021 (assembly GCA_949752745.1). Lineage (NCBI taxonomy): Eukaryota > Metazoa > Annelida > Polychaeta > Sabellida > Serpulidae > Protula > Protula sp. h YS-2021. The sequence goes on from OX457030.1 coordinate 16,072,658, forward strand.
CCTCCTTTCGTCAGAATCTGCCTGGTGTGCCTGTTTCCATTCGTTTTATCTCTTTGAATTTACCAGCCTCTTAATGTTATTACTTGGTAATATTGTAATAATCTACAATCTTTTTCATAGCATCTTGTCGCATCAAAAGAACAGCTATTCTCTGTTCTAGAAATATCCTGGTTCCTCTATTGAAGGCGAAAGGATTTTTTTTTTCTCAAAACATTCGTGCAGCATCGTAACTATTATTCCAGTAATATTAAATACTGCTGTAAAGTAAATTTAGAAACTGCATCAATTTGATTAAATCCGATTATCACCTTTCTTATTATTTGCTGGCTTCATTTTTTGCAATACTTGGATGCTTCTGACAGCAAGTGCCATTTCAAGCTACATCACGAAATCTCATTTTGACGGAACGTAATTCAGTCCCCAAATCCACCTCAGTGACAGTATAAATGTACTCAATACTGCCGCAAAGTAGGACCAGGGGGAGGGGGAGAGGGAAGGTGGGGGAGGGGGTGTTCAATGTCGTCCTTCTAAAACGAAACCTGAAACACACAAAACAAAATAACATTTAAATTTCGTTGGACTGATAAACTTGAAACAGATAGAAAAGAATTTTAACATTTTAACGTAATTTTCGAAGTGTAGCGGCTTTAAGCCGCTAGCTAAGAGCTGGGGCTAATAGCTAGGGCCAACGCCGCACCAATTAAGTCGCGCCTTCATCGTCACATTAAGACAAGCCAGAGAAATATTTGACAAGACACTAACAGAAATACATATTTACACATGCAAAGAATTTATTGTTGAAAAATAATTTAACATAACAATCTCACCTTTCTTCAAATCCCCAAATTAGGTCTATTCTTACCTTGCACCTTTCAAACGCATCACTTAATCAAATTCAGTTAAATTACTGTGATGAAATAGCAGAACTTCTTGTATCAGTATTAAATGTGCGATACTGCACTTGTCCCGTATCAAATACTAACATGCTTATGTTTACTCAGTTATAATTTCAATAACATATATCTGAATAAAATATATTTCAACATACCTATGAAAAAAAATGCTTTTCCATAATCAAGTAATTTATACATTATGAAAGAGCTAACACAAAATTATTTACCAAAATACAGAATCTGGGCTTATCTTAATGTGACGAGAGCCACGTAACGCTGCTTAACCTTGCTGTAGCGGCGAACGTTTTAACCGTCGGCTAAAGGCCAGTGCCAGTAGTCAAGGTCAACGCCACATTACCATGACATCAAAATGAATAGAAAATAAGAGTTTCAGAAATGTCTCCATGAAACAGAATCTGACACCTTCCTGTAAGAGAATTATGTAATAGATCGACCTGAAATACAACTATTTATATCATCCAACTGAAAAGAATCAATTATACTTTACCTGAAACAGCTCCATTACCTACCGGAGGGGAAAACTTCATGACCATAACCATGTACAATAGAATACATCTACCTGAAACAGAATCATAAACCAACCTGCCCGAAAAATGACGACGCAGAGAATGTATCTACCTACCAACCCGAAACAGAAGCATGTTCGCAACACATCTACCTGCAACAGAACCACATACATACATACATACCTACCGACGCAACCATATACATACCGTCCCGAAAAAACCATGTGCACAATACATCTACCTAACAGAAACATACATATATACCTACCGACGCAACACCTATATACATACCTTAGAGAAACGGAACCACACACAGAAAACATCTACCTGAAACAGAACCATAAAACATAATACATCTACCTGAAACAAACATATACAAATATACCTACCCGAAACAGAACCAGAAAACATCTGAAATATAATCATTAAAATAATAATCTACCTGAAAAATGTACAGAATACATTTACCTGAAACAGAACCAGAAACAAACACACCTACCCGAAACAACCATATACATACAGACCCAGAAGAAAAATGTACAGAAATCTACCTGAAACAAACTGACATACAATGCATCGGCCTGAAATAGAAACACATAAAAATACATTTACCTGAAACAGAAACACATATATTTACTTGAAACACATACAACACATTTGTCTGAAACAGAAAACAAATACATTATTTACCTGAAACAGAAAACGAACAGTACATTACTTACCTGAAAAGGAAATAGTACATTATTTACCTGAAACGCAAACAAGTAACAAATTCACCTGAAAACACTTAATAAATTTACCTGAAACAGAAACACTAAATTAATCTGAAACAAACACGTAATACATTTACCTGAAACAGGAAAATACATTTACCTGAAACAGAAACACAAAATACATTTATCCGAAACAAACATATAAATGCAGTTACCTGAAACAAACACATAATACGTTCACCTGAAACAGAAACATAATACATTTATCTGAAACAGGAAAATATATTTACCTGAAAGAGAAACACAAAATACATTTACCTGAAACAAACACATAATACGTTTACCTGAAACAAACATACATTTATCTGAAACAAAAACGTAATACATTTATCTGAAACGGGAAAATACATTTACCTGAAACAGAAACACAAAATACATTTATCCGAAACAAACATATAAATGCAGTTACCTGAAACAAACACATAATACGTTCACCTGAAACAGAAACATAATACATTTATCTGAAACAGGAAAATATATTTACCTGAAAGAGAAACACAAAATACATTTACCTGAAACAAACACATAATACGTTTACCTGAAACAAACATACATTTATCTGAAACAAAAACGTAATACATTTATCTGAAACGGGAAAATATATTTACCTGAAAGAGAAACACAAAATAAACAAACACATAATACGTTTACCTGAAACAGAAACATTATACATTTACCTGAAACAGAAACATAATACATTTATCTGAAATGGGAAAGTATATTTACCTGAAAGATAAACACAAAATACATTTACCTGAAACAAACACATAATACGTTCACCTGAAACAGAAACATTATACATTTACCTGAAACAGAAACATAATACATTGATCTGAAATGGGAAAGTATATTTACCTGAAAGAGAAACACAAAATAAATTTACCTGAAACAAACACAAAATACATTTACCTGAAACAAACACGTAATACGTTTACCTGAAACAGAAACATAATACATTTACCTGAAACAGAAACATAATACATTTACCTGAAACAGGAAAATATATTTACCTGAAAGAGAAACACAAAATAAATTTACCCGAAACAAACACATAATACAGTTACCCGAGACAGGAAAACATAATACATCTACCTGAAACAGATACATATAAATATTGCCTTTACCTGAAAGGAAAAGGAATAAAATTTGAATACATCATTATAATAGAAATATTTACCTGAAACATAGTCATGCATACAATGCTACTACCTGAACAGAAAATCGCTTATGACAAGCGAAATACAGAAACAAATTTAGAACACTAAGTTAAATTAATGACAACGAGTTCATCCGTACTTTAATGCTTTGCAAGTGTGCACTTATTTTTATCTTCATGAAAATTACTTGCCACTGTCGAGGAATTGCTTAACTTAAATTTCCATAAAAAAAACACTTCAGGAGAAATTTCCACTTTACCTGCAATGAAATTCCTCTCCATGGGAAAAAGTCCATTTAAAAAAATCCTCTGATGAAAAATTACCCATTTCGACTGAAAAACTGCAGGCTGAGCTAAACCATTATACTTGTCAATGTATTCCTGTTCGTGAAAAAAAATCCACTTGAAAAAATCCTCCTGTGAAAAAAGCGACGAGTTACGGAATTTAAAACTTATCTTGCCTGTCAAGGCGCCACGGTGCAAAACCAACACCAAAGTAACCCGTACTAACCGGACCTCAAAACTGCACTACCCGGAACTAGGAGCAATAACCGGAAACCAAATAGACGCAATGACATTGACGCAAGACACGTGTGGGACTTACTCTGTGTGGTTTGCGTATCGGGTTAGACTCATAGGGTTCACGTGTGGGATTTGCTTCGTGGCGTTCACGTGTGGAGCTTGCTTCGTGGGGTTCGCGTACGGGCTTCGACGCGTGGGGTTCGCGTACGGGCTTCGACGCGTGGGGTTCACGTGTAGGGTCTACCTCTACTCATAAATACTTACTCTAGTCGAATGTGGTCCTGAATTGTCTTGGCTCTCGCAAGGACAAGAACTGTTCTGAAAGTAAAAACAAACGGGAAACTTTTTTTTCGCTCGCACAATATTTTATTTAATGTGAAATGAAACTACATTACATCAGTCTGAAGGTATATTTACATTTGCTTAATGTCGAAAAATAACCACATATGTACCATATGTCTAAATAAAATCAGCTGCTGTAATGGTTCTCGTTTAAAAAAAAATTCACTGAAATATTTAGCTGTATTATTCATGCTCACCTTACGATATATCCAGGCAAAAATTTCTCCAAAAAATTTAAAAGGCATCCACTGGAGGCAACGATTTTTCGGAAAAAGTTAAAATTCATCCACGCAATATTTTCAAATGGCACCATAATTTTTTTTGCGAAACCGAATCTTAAGCCTACTTTTATCACGAATTTCTATTATATCGAAACCTGCAAAGAAAAACAAACTGGAAAGCTGAAATCCTGCAAAAAAGATGGAAAAGCAGGGTTTACATGTTTACATAGCCTACAGATAAGTATATATACATACATATAATGCATATTTATGTGAATGCATATATACGTAAATATATGAATAAAACAGTTACAACTCCGCATGCATATATATATTTTTATATATACACGCGACACATTTCTCTACGAATGTCTTATTTTAATAACATTTAAACTTTATTTTATTATATTAAACCTGGTTAGCACGTTACTAAATTATGCACCGATTTACTATAAGAGGATGAATAGTCCTAGCCCTAAGTTCCTACCCTATAATTGAGGGGTTATTATAAGGATTATTGTAGAGTAAGTGAAAAATTGTATAAGTAAATATAAGTGAAAAATTGTAATAAGTCAAAAATTGTGTGGGTAAGTGAAATTGGAAAACATTTCAAAACAAAAAATGGTCTAAATGCAACAAAAATAATTAAAAAATTAAGTTCTACTTTTCTAGCTCGATGGAAGACTCGGCGTTCACCTCTTATCCCTGTCTAAGCCTAAGCTGGGTCACGGACAAAAAGTGAAGAGACAGACACGGTATGGCTCATCTTCATACATCACCTGCAACACAGCAAGAACAGACGGACGAAGGAGAGCTGAAAATGGCCAGAAACGAACGGACAATTTTTTGCACGGACAACTTAGAGACGACAAAACCCATATGCTGGGTTGTCCTCCCTGAAGGAAGACTGCGGGGGAATGTAAGAAAAAGACAAAGAGATAGAGCAGAACGACAAATCACATGCCACAGGCCTACATAGAACACTAACATCACGGGTGTCTATTTTTAAATGCAAATCTTGCCCCCTTTTCGGCATAAACTACAAGATGGACTACAGGTTAAATTCAGGGACCTCTGACAAGACAGAAAAGGGAACTCCCAAGTTCGATGGCCGTAATATCGAGTTCGCGGTGTTCATGAGTCTACTCCCAATGACAGGAGTATTATTTCAACTCGGTGCATATGACAAAAATTAAGCAGCATTATTTCAAGTCCGCGTTTACGGTAAACGAGGGAGCAGCATTATTTCAGGTCAGGGGTTGCGGTAAACTAGGGAGCAGCATTATTTCAGGTCAGTGCTTGCGGTAGACGAGGGAGCAGTTCTATTTCGGGTCATCGCTTATCTCGCGCAAAGTTATGGCGGAGCATTACTTAAAAGTCAGTGCCGAAGGGCGTATACATGAGGAAGCAGTTTTATTTCGCATCAGCCTTTAAGGGAGTAAGCAAATGGCAAAGCACCCGATTTGGGACATTACTTACGGGAATACGCCAAATGGTTGAGTAGCATGCCGAAATAAGTGAGATTTGCATTTAAAAATAAAAAGCATCGGGTCAAGGCCATTGTGAAAGAGGAAGTAGGTCCGTGCTTGTGCCATACAAGAGCATAGTAGTATTATTTCAGATCAAGGAGTAAAGGCACATGCAAAGCGAGTGAGCAGCATTTTCTCAGGTCACTGCTGAAGGGTGCACGCAAAAAAGTGGAAACGCCATTATTTCAGGCCAGTGTGCTTACTGGCGTATGGCAAGCGAGGGTCAACATCTTTTGGGAGAGTGCTTACTGGCGTTTGCCAAGCGAGGGGTCAGCATTTAGGCGAGTGCTTACTGGAGTATGCCAAGCGAAGGGTCAGCATTTAGGCGAGTGCTTACTGGCGGATGCCAAGCAAGGGTCAGCATTTAGGCAAGTGCTTACTGGCGGATGCCAAGCAAAGGTCGGCATTTAGGGCCAGTGCTTACTGGCGGATGCCAAGCAAAGGTCAGCATTTAGGGGAGTGCTTACTGGCGTATGCCAAGCAAGGGTCAGCATTAAGGCAAGTGCTTACTGGCGGATGCCAAGCAAGGGTCAGCATTTAGGCAAGTGCTTACTGGCGGATGCCAAGCAAGGGTCAGCATTTAGGCAAGTGCTTACTGGCGGATGCCAAGCGAAGGGTCAGCATTTAGGCGAGTGCTTACTGGAGTATGCCAAGCGAAGGGTCAGCATTTAGGCAAGTGCTTACTGGCGTATGCCAAGCAAGGGTCAGCATTTAGGCAAGTGTTTACTCACGGATGCCAAGCGAAGGGTCAGCATTTAGGCAAGTGCTTACTGGCGGATGCCAAGCGAAGGGTAAGCATTTAGGCGAGTGCTTACTGGAGGATGTCAAGCGAAGTGTCAGCATTTAGGCAAGTGCTTACTGGCGGATGCCAAGCAAGGGTCAGCATTTAGGCAAGTGCTTACTGGCGGATGCCAAGCGAAGGGTCAGCATTTAGGCGAGTGCTTACTGGAGTATGCCAAGCGAAGGGTCAGCATTTAGGCAAGTGCTTACTGGCGTATGCCAAGCGAAGGGTCAGCATTTAGGCGAGTGCTTACTGGCGGATGCCAAGCGAAGGGTAAGCATTTAGGCGAGTGCTTACTGGAGGATGTCAAGCGAAGTGTCAGCATTTAGGCAAGTGCTTACTGGCGTATGCCAAGCGAAGGGTCAGCATTTAGGCGAGTGCTTACTGGCGGATGCCAAGCAAGGGTCAGCATTTAGGCGAGTGCTTACTGGTGGATGCCAAGCAAGGGTCAGCATTTAGGCAAGTGTTTACTCACGGATGCCAAGCGAAGGGTCAGCATTTAGGCAAGTGCTTACTGGCGGATGCCAAGCGAAGGGTAAGCATTTAGGCGAGTGCTTACTGGAGGATGTCAAGCGAAGTGTCAGCATTTAGGCAAGTGCTTACTGGCGGATGCCAAGCAAGGGTCAGCATTTAGGCGGGTGCTTACTGGCGTTTGCCAAGCAAGGGTCAGCATTTAGGCAAGTGCTCACTGGCGGATTCCAAGCGAGGGGTCAGCATTTAGGCGAGTGCTTAACGGCAATATGCCTATGAGGCAGCAGCACTATTTTTGGCAAAGCAGACGCACTAATTCAGGTCAATCCTAACTGGGGTTTGTCCAATAACAGAAATGCATTTATGGTCACTGAGTACGCAACGGGTACAGATTAAAACAGACCAGCGCTTACCGGTGCGGGAACAGCATTATTTCAGGTCAGAGCTAAGGACGTACGCAGAATGACGGTGCAGGAGTAATTCAGACCAGCCTTACGCAAATGCAGGAAGCACCATTATGTCAGTGCTCACCGGTGTATGCCACAAGGGTGCAGCAGTATTTCAGGTCAGGGCTGCTTACCGGTGTATGCCACAAGGGAGCAGCATTATTTCAGGTCAGGGCTGCTTACCGGTGTATGCCACAAGGGAGCAGCATTATTTCAGGTCAGGGCTGCTTACCGGTGTATGCCACAAGGGAGCAGCATTATTTCAGGTCAGGGCTGCTTACCGGTGTATGCCACAAGGGAACAGCATTATTTCAGGTCAGTGCCAAGAGCGGTACGCTATATTTAGAAATATTAACGCAGGTCAACGGTAACTGGCCCATGTCAACTGAGGGTGGGGGGGGGGGGGGGTATGGTTATACCCGTGTGCTGGTACACTATATGCTAATGCCCCACCTGCCTTAGGCTAGGGGGGCAGAATTTTATTTGAATTTTTTTCACAATACGCAAAATAGTTACCCTTAACATATAATAGTTAACCATTATTCCATTTACACCCGGAAATTTATAGATTCGTGCTTCCTGGCGTGGGAGAATGAGTTGGGAGGGGGGAGGGGCGGGGGTTTGAAAAGGGGCTGGGGGGGGGATGGGTGGGCGCACACGAATTAAGCTCAGAGCTTTTAGGCGTGCGACAAATGATGAAATAATACTCGTGTCAGTAGTGCTCAAGGGTGTACGCTGAGCGAGGGAGCGGTATTCAGAGTGCACGCTAAGCAAAGGGGCAGTATTAAGGGTGCGCGCTAACAGGGGGCGGTATTCAGTTCGCTAGCCTAATAAGGGAGCATTATACTGGTCAAGGCTTAGAGGTATACGCTCAGCAAGGGACCATTACTCAAGGCGGATGATAAACGACAGCAGCATATTCACATCAGGGTTCGCGGGCACACGCTAAGGGATAACCAGTATTCATGACGAACGCTAAGTGAGGGGCCATCGTTCACGGGTTACGCCACGCAAGGGAACAGTATTTAGGTCAGGGCTTACAGGCGTACGCCAAGTGAGGGAACAGTATTCAGGTCAGGGCTGAGGAGGAGCAGTATTAAGCTTAATGCTTACAGGCCCACGCCAAATGAGATGGGAGTATTTAAATTAATACAACGAAACACAATTCCAACCCAAATGTGTTATTATGTACACTCAGACTCTCTAGTTGGTATTAATTTATGTCAGCGCTCAGGTGTATACGCCAAAGGAGGGGGCGACATCAGGTCAGGATATAGTAACCGGTACAAATGAGGAATTGTTCAGGCCACTGTTGACGCGCGTTAGAAAACTAAGGGAGCCGTATTTAGACCATGGTTGCGGCGATTGAGGGAGAGATAATGAGGTGAATACTTACACCAAATAAGGAATCAGTATTATTTCCTGTCAGTGCGTACGAAACCGCAGGAGACTAAGGGCAGTGCTTGCTTGCACACACAAATGGAGGGAGCAGATTACTTCACGTCACTGCTCAACGCGCACGACCAAAGCAGGGGCAGGTTAGTTCAGGTCAGTGTGAACGCCAAATGTGGGGGACAGTTTTCAGGCCAGATCATATGGAAACTTTAGTGAACTACACTTAGTTAATTCAGCTGACAATACGTAAATTAATACCAACAATTAAACCGATACAAGACAACAATATTTAACATAATTAGATTACAATTCCGAGTGACTAGGCCAGAGCTTAGGAGTTTGCTCAAAGCAAAGAGCAATATGATTGAACGGAGGTCATGCTGACCAAATGAGTGGCAGTATTCAGGGCAGTGCTTAAATAAGCCACAAAATGGAGGAGCAGTATTCAGGGCAGTGTTTAAATACGCACGCAAAGTGGGGGAGCAGTATTCAGGGCAGTGCTTAAATAAGCCACAAAATGGAGGAGCAGTATTCAGGGCAGTACTTAAATGCGTGCACAAAATGGGGGAACAATTAAGGTGAATACTTTCGCGTGTTGCACCAAATGAGGGGCCGTATTCAGGTTACGCATGTCAAGTAAGGGAGCAATATTCAGGTCAGGGCTTACGGCATACGCGAAATGTTTCAGCAGCCAAATGTTTCAGGTTAAGTGTATACGGGTGTACGCCAACTGGGCAGTAGTATTCAGGTTAATGCTGGCTGGCCTAGCCAAATGAAAGCACAGTATCAAATATGACCACATACCCTAAATTTAGCAAATTACACTTATTTAGTTCATCTCTCAATCAGGCAAATTTATAGACGTTAAACCGACAAATAGTATTTAAAAAGATTTCATAACAACTCGCATAAACAGTCTGTATTAACTTAGGCTAGAGCTAGAATGGAGGCTAAATACGGGCGCAATATGAAAGCCAGTGTTGACGCGTGTTCGTCAAACGAGGAACCAGTATTTTGTTCAGAACGGAGGGGTACAGGCCTAATGAGGTAGCGATGGCGATGTACGCCAAGTGAAGGGCCAGTATTCAGTTCAGCACTTAAGGCCATTAATGAGCTCAGTACTAAGGGGTGTAGGTTAAATGAGGGGCCAGTATTGAGCTTAACGACAAAGATCAAATAAGCTTCGGTGCTGATGGGCGGAGGCCAAATGAAGGGCCAGTATTCAGTTAAGTGCTCAGGGACGTAGGCCAAATCAGGGAGCAGCGTTAATTCAGATCAGTCCTTATGGGCGAATTCCAAATGAAGGGGCAGTACCCAGATCAGCGCCATCTAGCCGAAGTCAAAAGACCGGGTAATATGGCCATGTACCCAAATTTTTAGCAACTGCATTTTTTTTTAAAATTCATTTCACACTTTGTTAATACAAATAGTTACACCGATACAATTGTAACAGTATTTAAAATTATTTTACTGCAATTTACACGACGTCCAGTTTTGTTGGGCGAGAGCTATCGGGTGGTAAGCTAAAGAGGGGGGGGGGGGGGGGAGCAATATTAACTCAAAGCCGACTGGCGGACACCAAATGCGGGAGAAGTGTCTAACGCGGTCAGCGCGTGCGGGCCTAATTAAGCCACAGCAGAATTCCGCTTAGTTTTTGTGGTGTACACCAAGAGAAAGGCCAATCAGGTTCAGTACACACGTGTGCACGCCAAATAAGGGACAGTATTTAGGTTCAGTACACACGGGTGCACGCCAAATAAGGGACAGTATTTAGGTTCAGTACACACGGGTGCACGCCAAATAAGGGACAGTATTTAGGTTCAATACTTACGGTGTACGCCAAATAAGGGACAGTATTCAGGTCAATACTTACTGGTCTGCACCAAATGAGGCGCAGTATTTAGGTCAGTACTTACGGTGTACACCAAATAAGGGAGAGCATGGAGGTCAATACTTACGGGTCTGCACCAAATGAGTCGCAGTATTTAGGTCAGTATTTCCGGTGTACGCCGAATAAGGGACAGTATTTAGGTCAATGCTTAGGGCCGTACACCAAACAGTGGAGCAGTATTCAGACCAGCTCGTAGTTGGCTACAGGGACAGCATAAATTTTGGACGTATGCTTGTACAATTCAGACTTGCTTAATTCTTCTGCACAAATATTTCCACAAAAATAGAAATAACATTTTACGATGATTACATGTAAAACTGTCTGGGTGTTATTAATTTAACTCTTGGGTTGGGGGTGTACGTTAACTGAGCTACATTATTTGGGGGTATGTGCTTCCGAGAGTATGCGGCAATAGACATGAGCAACATTTCAGGTCTTTGCTTAAGCAAAATACAACAGCAAATTTTAGTTCAGGATTGCTTATGCGCGTACGTCAAATACGGCAGCAAAATTTACTTAGGCCAGTACGCCAAATAAGAGAGCAGTATTATTTCCGGTCAGTGTTCATGTGCGTACGCCAAACGGGGGCGGCATTATTTCCAGCTGGTGCTTATGGTGGACCGCAAATAGGTAAAGATCACAGACAGTTTTTACATGTGAAATCAGCATTGCCAGAAAATATACCTCTAACATAATTGGCCGGGACACCCAAAGCACCAATATCCGGGATACGTAAGCGCTAATACCCGAAGCGCCAACACACGTAATACCCGAAGCGCCAATAACCGTAATACACGAAGCACCATACCGTAATACCCGAAGCGCTAATACCGTAATACCCTAAGCGCCAATAACTGTAATACCCGCAGCGCCAATAACCGCAATATCCGAAGCGCCAATAACGTAATACCCGAAGCGCCAATAACCGTAATACCTGAGGCGCCAATAACGTAATACCCGAAGCGCCAATAACCGTAATACCTGAGGCGCCAACAACCGTAATACCTGAGGCGCCAACAACCGTAATACCTGAGGCGCCAACAACCGTAATACCTGAGGCGCCAACAACCGTAATACCCGAAGCGCCAATAACCGTAATACCCGAAGCGCCAATAACCGTAATACCCAAAGCGCCAATAAAAGTAATACCCGAAGCGCTAATATCGTAACACCCGAAGCGCTAATATCGTAACACCCGAAGCGCAAATACCGTAATACCCGAAGCGCCAATAACGTAATACCCGATGCGCAAATACCGTAATACCCGAAGCGCCAATAACGTAATACCCGAAGCGCCAATAACCGTAATACCCGAAGCGCCAATAACCGTAATACCCGGAGCGTTAATACCGTAATACCCGAAGCGCTAATATCGTAACACCCGAAGCGCTAATACCGAAATACCCGACGCGCTAATACCGTAATACACGAAGCGCCAATAACGTAATACCCGAAGCGCCAATAACCGTAATACCTGAGGCGCCAATAACCGTAATACCCGAAGCGCCAATAACCGTAATACCCAAAGCGCCAATAACCGTAATACCCGAAGCGCAAATAACCGTAATACCCGAAGCGCAAATAACCGTAATACCCGAAGTGCCAATAACCGTAATACCCGAAGCACCAATGCACGTAATACCCGAAGCACCAATGCACGTAATACCCGAAGCGCTAATATCGTAATACCCGCAGCGCCAATAACCGTAATACCCGAAGCGCCAATAACCGTAATACCCGAAGCGCTAATACCGTAATACCCGAAGCGCTAATAACCGTAATACCCGAAGCGCCAATAGCCGTGATATCCGAGGCGAAGGAAAAGGACAACTGCCAGAGGCAAGACGAAAATTCTACATCTCTTCCTTTTCAATCCCGTAAAGCTATTAGAGACAAGTCGGTGTTTACCAGGTCTACAGCGAGACTGCAGATCCTAGAAACAATGCACATACAAGATACGGAACGGTGTGGGCAACATGGAATAAAGAAGTGTCAGTGAAACAGTCAGAGGAAATATTTTTACGATGTGGGCAGTAATTGTTTATTTTGATAAATACAGCGCGCCATCCTCGAAACTAGATTTTTATTTTTTCCAAATGACCCTGTCAGGTGAATGTGTGCAATATTGGCCTGTTTATTTCAATTCTGGCAGTTGTCCTAGATCCCTTAGGCGCAAATGATCGCGATTCACCTAACACAAGTATCGTACAGCAGATTACACAGCATTTAAACATTAATACAACACACTATTAATTCTTTACATCATAACGTAAATACAAACGCTTAAAAAATGGATATTTTTATAATTACAAAAAAAATTTTTACAATTTATGTGAACTGTCTAGTTGGTATCAATTTAGGAATATGCTCACGGGTACATGCCAAATAGGAGAGCAGCACCATTTCCTGCAGTGCTTACGCACGCACGCAAAATAAGGGAGCAGCTTTGCTTCTGGTCAGTGCTTATTCACATACGCCAAGTAAGGGAGCAGCTTTATGGAAGCAATATCAATTGGGTTGGTGCTAAAAGGGGAACGCCAAATAACAGGACGGCTTGAATTCAGGTTTGAATAGTGACTACTGGTAAATCTTGCATCAACTAGACAGTAATTACATTAAATTCGCATTACAACTAACAACGTAACATATGCGAAGCGCTAATAGCCGTAATACCCGAAGCGCAAAATGTCGTAACACCCGGAGCGCTGATTCCCGAAGCGCAAATAGCCGTAACACCCGGAGCGCTGATTCCCGAAGCGCAAATAGCCGTGGCCGGAACAGGACAACTGCTTGAGATAAGACGCAAATACTAGATTCCTTCCTTTTCGAGCTTGTATAGCTTTTTGATGTAGACACGTCAGTGTTTATAGGTTTACCACGAAACTAGTGATAATTTCCACATGTAAAAATAAGGGGAACAGTGTGGACAACACTGAATATAGAACTGTCAGTGAACAGCGACAGGAAATATTCCAGGAGTTTTTTTTTTTTTTTTTTTTTGGAGGGGGGGGGGGGGGGCAGTCATTTAGTTTACTTTGAAGGATGGCGCTCGCAGCTAATGAGCCTTTATTAGTATTTATCCTGGTGATATCTGAAATAATTTATTTTAACTCCGGCAGTTGCCCTGAATCCACTGAGCGCAAGTTAATCGCGATTCCCGGAACACAAATAATCGTACAGCAAATTATATACAATTTCAAAGATTCACAAAGGCCAACACCTTATATAAATGGTTAGTGTGCAATATCGCACTAAGCGACTCAACTCCAAATCTCATGTTTATTTTAATTTCTTCGATAAAAAAAGTTTTATATATAAAATCAAGCCTCCAACCCGAAAACCTTTTTTTTTCAACCAAAATTATTGAAAGTGATTCCTGTTGGTTAATTTACGAGAAAATTAAAGAGAAAGTGGAATTTAGTCGCTTTTTATGTTAGTATTACCGGAAAAAATAACGAATATACACTTGAATTTCTTTTACAATTTAAAAAAATTACTCCGTACGTAATGTTTTGTTACAATCTAGAAATGTTTTATCCGTTACCTTTTGTTACAATCTAGAAATTTACCCAATATACTCGAAAAAAGCTATGTACTCACTGTTTTTCTTCGCCAACAGGCTACTCTGGGACAAACGCTCAGCCGATTTTATTTTGAATATGGGAGGACGTGCAGTTTGTTAAAATGTCCACTTACTTCTCGAGAATTACCCCGTTTATTTTACACAAAGCCAATACTGGATTTAAATCAGTTCGAAATGAGCGTACGAGATACCCGATGTACACTGAAGTACATGGACGCCAAAATGACCCACCAAATAATTGAGTTTTTTTTCTCGAAAAATAAATGGACTATACATGCAGCCTGAACAATTTCAAACCACATATATATAAGTGTGCAATGGGTCAGGGACAATTGGCTAGATCAGCCACAAGAATCGGTATTAGTATAGTGTAGGGGGCCCATATATTTTGGTAGTCCCATTGCCCTACCTGGAAACTGAACCTAATAGAAAACCACTTTCTAAAATCCTAAACTCCTCCTAAAATCTATTATTAAAGTATTGAAGCTATTAGTTATTAATGTGGCTACAAAAACATACGGGTCCCCAAAACTATACTATTACCCACGAATCCTAGCTTTTAATTGAATCTTTTTGAAGAGGCATTTGTTTTTTTAACTAATCAATTATCAGGGCTACAATATGACTCACCTCCTCTGCGCGGCAAATAGCAAAATCACCGTGTTAGTGTGTTAATAAAGCGTAAGTATGGTGACAAACCTCAATTTTCTTGTGTTGTTGTTCTAGGCTTCTTACGCCTTTTGGATATTGCATTTAAATGCTATTTAAATGTCATTTAAATGTCTGTAAAGGCGTAATTGGTTTCCCCCCAGTACTGTCATTGTAGCGATTGCGTTCGCGATCCCGCTCACATTGCAATATTCTTCGTTGCGCCTTTACTGCACCGCATTTAAATAAAGGCATTAACGCACTGAACTGTTTTTGGCGTTCTGATGTCTGTGGCGCCCGCCTTCGCGCTTCACGAATCTCGGTGACGCCTTTTGCGGTACAGTATTTCATTGTTTTCTAGTTTTTCAAACGTTCTGTGCAGGCGCTCTAGTTTCCCGGTATTTGCATAACATTGTCACTTTTCCTACGGCGCAAACCGGGCTCTTGTTACAACTTGGGTACTATTCCCGCGCTGGATCTTCGTAATCTATCAAACAAACCAACAAAGAAAAATGCCAACATCAATTGAGGCTCAGTGACACAGGATACCTCCAAATAGGAAACATCTGTAATGGACGAGTTGTCTCGGTCCCAAATTGTACCCATCACTTTTTCACCGACTTCTAAAATACTAAGACTCCGCGCATGTACAGTATATGTATTTTCACTATGCAAGGTTGCCGTTCTCTCTGACAAATGGCTATACGCCAAGTGGTGCGGACAAAATATCACACGGAAATCCAACGTTACATATGGCCATTTTTTTTACAATTTGTCATTTTCTAGTTAAATTTCGCTTTTAAAGCATGTAACATTGTAAACCTCAACAAAGCATTAATTTAGGTTATACTTTTTATTTTTGTTATGCTGACGATTTGGCCCTAAATTTATTTGGGGACCTTATGGGCGGGTACTTTATGGCCTGGGACGTTTTCTTCTGGATTCCACTGCAAATTTTATTTTTGGGGCATTTCGGCCCTAGGTTCATTTTGGGACCCGTGTACTTTATGGTGGTGGGGGGGGGGGGGGATTATGGCCGCCTTTTTTATGGTCGGGGACCTAAAGGCCGTGTACTTTAAAGCTTGATAAAGTGCTAATTAAGGTTTTGTTTTCGCTTTGCGGACGTTTTGGCCCTAAATGCATTTGCAAACTTTATGGTCGTGTATTTTATGGCCTGCGTCACCATTGACTACCTATGTCACCACCGACTACCTGCGTCACAATCGACTACCTATGTCACCGCCGACTACCTGCGTCACAATCGACTACCTATGTCGCCAACGACTACCTGCGTCACCATCGACTACCTATATCACCATCGACTACCTAGGTCGCCACCGACTACCTATGTCACCATCGACGAGCTAGGTCACCACCGACTACCTATGTCACCAACGAATACCTAGGTCGCCACCGACTCCCTGCGTCACCACCGGCTGCCTTTATCCCCATCGGCTACGTACGTGACCACAGATTAACCACGTCACGTCTCCATGCATCGATACGGGACCCCCTGCGTCCAATATCGACCACCTGCTACATGTCGCCAAGCCATTACAGATTTCTTGATGAGAAGCGAAGATATTTTCACTCACCAGGTTCTCCTCGTTCTCCAGTCTTTCTTTTCCAGATCTTTGTATTGTCTCTTTCCTCGTGCGCATCTCGTTAAGATTGCGCTTGGTGTATTCCTGGGCTGAATCTTCGTGATCTATCAGACAAACCGACAAAAAATGCACACATCAGACACCCGTGACTGCACTGTTCCTACCCCTCCCCCCCACCCCAACCCTCTAACCCCTCATCCTGCTGAGAGTACACATCCAGTCATTACAGATTTCTAGATGAGAGGCGGAGATATTTTTTCCTCGTTTTATATATACGTCTCAATATATAATTGCGTCACCATCGACTACACGCGTCCACATCAATTGCCTGCGTCACTATAGACTACCTACGTCACCAGTGACCACCGACTGCCTGTATCAATATCGGCTATGAACGTGACTACAGATTAAGCACGTCACGTCTCAATGCATCGAAACGGGACCCCCTGCGTCCAATATCGACCACCTCCTACAGATCGCCAAGCCATTACAGATTTCTTGATGAGAAGCGAAGATATTTTCACTCACCCGGTTCTCCTTTTCCAGTCATTTCCAAGCTTCTTTTTTCCAGATCTTTGTATTGTCTTTTCCTAGTGAGCAACTCGTAAAGATTCCGCTTGGCAGTATTCCTGAGCTGAATCTTCGTGATCTATCAGACAAACCGACGAAAAGTGCACACGTCAGACTCCCGCGATCGCGCTGTACATACTGCCCCTAACCCCTTCCCCTGCTAAGACTACACATACAGCCATTACAAATTTCTAGACTAGAGCAGTGTGCATAGCCCACATATTCCCCACAGGACCCCATCAATTAAACACGGCCATCAATCAAGAGCTTGAATTTTCCAAGTCCAGCTGGTCCATTTTCCTTGGACGAACCTGGCCCATTTACAATACCGATCTGTGTTTGTTCCCATCGAAGCTACATACGAAGTTTCATTAAAATCCTTGTAGCAGTTTTTTAGTTATCGTGTTAACAAGCTTTTGACAGACCGACAGACCGACACGCGGTCGATCGCATATATTCCCCCTGTGGGGAATAAATGAGAGGCGGATACATTTTTTCTGGTTCCCTCAAGTTTTTTACATCACAATTTTCTCTTACCAGGTTATCCTAGTTCTGCATCTTTTCCAAGCCTCCGGTTTCCCGGTATTTGTGTTCTCTGCTTAGGGCGTATCATACAGGGCTCTTCAACATTCCGATAGGGTGTAGTTCTGAGCTGTATCTTCGTCATCTATCAAACCAACCAACAAAATTATGCATACATCAGTTTTCCTCGGCCGCACACTCTCACCTCCACCTGTCATACCCGCATTTCCTTCCTACGTCAACATTTAATACCTTGCCAACATCTACGTCAACGTCGACTACCACCGTCACCACTGACTGCCCGTATTACCATAGACTACGTCACCATCAGTCACATACGTCAACACTGCCTACCTTTTTTACCGTGGACTACATGTATCACCATCCATTATCAAGCCATTACAATTTTCTAGATGAGAAGATATTCTTCCTTCTTCCCGCAACAAGTTTCTTATGTTTTCATGTTTTCACTTACCAGGTTTTCCTCATTCTCCATCTTTTCCACGCATCCCATTGTTTGTGTGCTCTCTTGCTAGGGCGAATACCGGGCTCTTATTATTCCGCTTGGATGTATTCCTGAACTGCATTTCGTGATCTATCAAAACAAACCAACAAAAAATGCCCACATCAGTTTTCCGCGCCCGCACTGTCTGCCCACTCCCTCCCAACCCACAGAGACTACCAGCGCCCACATTGCCTGCCTGTGTCACCATCGACTACTCGGCCACCTTTGATATTTGCGTCGCCATGACCTCCTCCGTCATGGTCAGGAGGAGGTCATGGTCAAGGTTAAAAACCAGAAGTTGACAATTATCGAACGCAGTTAGAGCGATTTTTTTACCCTTCGGATCTAAAAGACGTTATAAGAGTATCTCTGACCTTGACCTTCTCGTTCATGGTCAAGGTCAAAAACGGCAAGTTGACCGTTATCTCAAAACAGAGGTAGAGTGATTTCGAGCTCATTTTTGGCCTCTCGATTCCAAATGACGTCATATAGGCGGAACCTCGGTGACCTTGACTTAGGCATGGTAAAGGTCTAACAACCGAAGTTGGTCCTTAATGATCATTTCGAAAAGATTTAGCAGGGTTCGCGCTGGGTTCTCAGAAAAGTGAGTCAAAAAAGGAAAGTGTGAAAGTTCGTGTCCAGAAAACTCGGTGGGTTCTGAAAAAGTTAGTCATTTCGTAAAAAATGCCCAAAAAAAGTGGACAAAAATTCCGCCAACGCGACCCCTGGTTAGAGATGGACCGTTTTTGAGCCTATTTCCGACCCTTTCGGCCTTAAGATTGTTATATAAGAAGTACCACGGTGACCTTGACCAGCTTGGTCATGGTCAAAGTCAAAAACCGGAAGTTGGCCATTATCTTGAAAACGGTTAGAGACAGCAATTTTGACCATTATTTCGACGTTTTGGGCCTAAAACACATTATATATGAGATACCTCGGTGAGCTTGGCTGCGATCATGGTCAAGATCAAAAAGGTAACGGTCAAATACTCGAAAACGATCAGCGCGTTTTTGATCTTGCCACTGCAAGTGGGTGCTACATGTAGAGAAACTGGGTCTAGTTTACTTTCGATTTTTTGTTTCAAGTCATTTAGAATCGAAACGTTGCCGACACGGGAAAGAATTAAAAGTTGATTTTCTGTTTCCGAGTCCAAACTTGATTTTAATGTGGAAAAATTTATTGACGACACAAAATGGGTTTCTAAAACAAAAACAACGCCTTTTCTATTTCAAGTAATTCTGGTGTATTTCTCCATTAACTTTTATGCTTTGTGTTTTTCTGCTTTATGTTCAGCCTCAGAAAAACCTTTTCCCCGTAAAATCTCGTAGACGAAACCTGAATCGGCATTACTGCATTATAAATGAGCACATATTCGGTCCATGATTTATTGCCAATCTATTTTATCATTCTAAAAAATCGCCGCTACTTTTCATACAGGTGATTAAATCAAGCTATTCATCAAAGCTGTAGTGAAAATATGTCATCTACACAGCAGGGATATTGTGCGATGTCAGGCTTTATAAGGGGGCGACTGTGGCTCTACGAATCAGTTTCAACGGCACCGTCGGAACTGAGTGAGTCTGGTAGCGGGATTTGCAGTATCACACATCGGAAGGTAGGAAAATGCTTTTTTTTTTTTTTTTGTTCGCTGTATATTCCAACGAGGAAATCATTTCCTGGCACGAGGAAAGGAAAAAACTAGACCGACACTTCGCTTCTACCAAGCGGCTAGACCGGCATTTCGCTTTTATTTACAATTATTTAAATTGATAATTCATGAAGTTCATATATTTTTTTTTGTGAAAAAAGGGTTCCGAGGGTGAGTATGTCCAAACATTTCGCACCGATCAGCCAAGGGCGATAGATCAGTATGAGAATCGCTGCGAGAATGCAAAACAGAAGACTGCGAGGGCTACAGCGGGGTTTTAAAATTATAACTAAGGAGGAACTAATGAACCACAGATGTAAATATGGCCCGGACATACCTGCGGACAGACGAAAAAGCTCGTACCTATATTCCTCCGCTACATGGAGGATAAGTATGAATCAAATATCATTGCTACCGGGGGGGGGGGGTGTTAATAAGTATGTCAAGGGACATTGTGACCAGCCAAGATCAAATGAATCGAGTATCAATAGGCTTGTATGGTCGCCAAAAAGTGGTAGTCATATTTTAAAGTCAGTTATTGAAAACTGTACAAAATTTTAAAGAAATTTGGTCTAAACTTCGGGAGAAGCATTTTGAAAACTGCCCGTACGAAAAAACAGACCCATATTGTGACCCAGACTATGACTATTTTCTCCCACTATTATGGCCCATAATGTCCCGTTATGGCCATAATAATGACCCGAATTTAACACCAGAATTTCAAGTCAAGACCCAAAATACGAGTGAAATTAGTTAAGACCCATAATGTTCCCGTTATGGCCATAAAAATAACCCAAAATCTAACAGCAGAATTTCAGATGAAGGTGATATTATGACCCATATTTCAGCTGTCCTTTACAAAAAAAAATATGGGTGTTGTTGGGATTCAAACCGTAAATCTTCTGATTTCCAGTCAACCGCGTTAACCATTCGGCCACGACGACTTATTACTTGCTATGGTTGTAGATAGTAGTAATAAAGAAAAGAAAAAGAGGTGGGGAGGGGGTGGGGGGTGCAAGAATTCTTAAAATTTCCATTTTGAGCAACAACCCGACGATTGGAAACAATACATAATAATAACAAAATGAATGAGTTCGGCCTTTAACTTCAATTATGCTGAAAAATGTTATCTGGGATATTCATTATTCACGACCATATCTAACTATACTCATGATTCTATTTATTTATTTTTTGTCAAGTTACTTTAATTCAGAAAAAAAAACGTTAAGTTCAATATTATAGGTAAAAAATGAAAGTATGACCCGGATTATGGGTTTAAAATTATGGGTGATAATTTTGACCCAAAACTTTGAAATTTTGACCCGAATTATTGGTCTAATTCACGTGTCTGGGTCTAAATAAGCCATAAACTTCATTTTACGGCCATAATATGGGTAATTTATGGGTGGAATATCGGTTACTTCTTCGTACGGGTGGCTACTAAATTTTTTAAAATGACCCCCTTTTAGCCAATTTTTGGCGGATTAACAAAGTAAATTTCAAGAGAATCATCTAGGGAACAATCGCATGGAACTGAAAAAAACCTATCAAAATTGTGCTAAAAGCATTTTGAAAATCGGATCGACAAAAATAGTAAATTTTTTCAACTGAACTGCCCAGGGAACAATCGTGCAAAAATAAGAAATCCGAGTAAAATCGTGGGGGAAGACGAATTTTTTAAAATTGGCTACCAATAAATTAAAGAATGCCGCCCATTTAGTCATTTTTTGGTGGGTCGCCAAAACACTAATTTGTCAAGACAGGGCTTCTATTGACCATTTACGCAAACTTTGAAAAAGAAAATCCATCAAAATTTTTTTTGTGGCAGACGAAGCATTTTGAAAATGGGCAAGGAGAAAATTTTGAGGCCTACCTAGAGAACATTGGTACAAAATTTAAAGGAATGCAATAAAAACCGTGGGAGAAGAAGCATTTTAAGTACAAGTTTACAAAGTATACAGACGACGGATACCTCCTCTACTGATGTGGTAAGAGCAGCCCGACGAAGTCGGCTGGTCTAAAACACACTGTATGGAGGGTTGCTCACGGCCCATTTCTGTTAAAATTCAAAACAATTTACAAAGCAATAGGCATCAAAAATGCAAAGCCCTCAGCAATGGGGAACATACTCGAAAAGGAAACAGTAAAACAGTAAAACAATCAGTGCAATGAAACCTATGATAAAAATGCATCACGTCCTTTAGAGCACATGAAATAGGATGAAAAAAAAAAAACCGTCAGTAAAACTGGCCAAGTCCCCCGCCGGCGTGCAGTCACAAGATTTCAAGACATTTCGAGGTCCGACCAAGTCCTCTGGCCGCTTGCAATCATAAGAAAATTAATTTTCGACGAAGTCTGTGGGCCCAATTTTTCGGCCGACGGTGAAATCTATAGCAAGTGCACAACTACAACCTCTATTCTATGCATGTGTAAGGTTTAAATGAAAACTGTCCAGTAGTTCTTGAGATATGTCGCGCAAACGACACTATCCAACCATTTCAAGGTCTGACATTTTCGGATTCTTGACGAAGTCTGTAGGCACAATTTTTCCGCTGACGGCGAAATCTATACCCAGGGGCACAACTACAACCCTTATTCTAGGCATGTGCAAGATTTAAATGAAATCCGCTCAGTAGTTCTTGAGATATGTCGCGGAAACAACACCCTATCCAACCATTTCAAGATCTGACATTTTCGGATTTTTTACGAAGTCTGTAGGCCAAATCTTTCGCCCGACGGCGAAAACTAGACCCAGGTGCACAACCACAACCCTTATTCTATGCATCTGCAAGGTTTAAATGTAATCGCTCCAGTAGTTGAGATCTGTCGCGGAAACGATACCCTATGCCAAATGTTGTCATATACAATAACGATCTTTATTAATCCATATACTAGCTATATATCTCAAATATCTTAGCAATTGCGAAAGAATTGTAGGGTAGAGTGTTCACAGGCTAAATGTTAAAGTCCAGCTGAGACACTGTCCCTGGGCGAATATGGCTCATATCCAATACTGATCTTTATTAGTCTATATACTAGCTATACTCAAATATCTTAGCAATTGCGAAGGAATTGTAGGGTAGAGAGTGTTCACAAGCCAAATACGTTATCGGACGGACGGACACGGCCATAGCATTTCGCCATTTTACGGCTTAGGGCTAAAAATTGTTTCCATACACACGCACACCGATTATCTCAGCGATCTTTCAACTGTTCGTGCCAAAGATGCAAGCGATTGTTTTTATGTTCAAAGAATGTCTTATTTCTTTACAGTTTGCTGCTTTGAAGACTCATTATTTCTCCCCACAATGGTTATGATTATTGCAAGCAGCAAAATTTTACTTATCGCGTGCATTGTATTGTGTGTGACGTCATACACACATGCGCACGCACACGCACAAGGCCAAGCGGTGATCTGGGCGCCGTGTGCTGTCCCGTTCGGACTTACAGAAAACGCCCTGGATGATTGGGATTGTGCAGAGGTGGCGTTCGGAGACGACCCATGCCCCACAGACTGTGCCTTCTACACTTATTGTGAGGGAGAAGGCTTCATCATATCGTACCAGCTCAGTCAGTAAGAATTTTTTCTATATTGTCCTAACTCCTGGGGCGACTTATTTTGCTAATTAATGCTGCGTGTGAGAACACTTTGCGCACTTTCTATTTGAGCTACAGCCTCAGAGATACGACCCACCGTGTAAGACGGACGACCCATGAAATCGGTGATAAAAGTCTACAGCCACTTTCATCGTTTTTCACAATTCTGTTTTGCTTTAAAATTTCGACAAAAGCTAAGTTTTATATTTGAAAAGATATTTTGTGTATTTTATCTAGTGCTTTTTTATCCATGTGTGGTGTTGGTGGGGGCGTGAATATTGAATTGCATATTGAACAACTATTTGCGGACTCTCAAAAATACATATATGCACATATTTGATTGAGTTTCATAGAGAAAAAATTAGCAACACAACTAAGCTGCATTATTGCATTAAGTCACAAATTGCGATGAAAACACAAGCATTTCAACCAAAAGACTCCAATTCTAAATCTGTACACTAAGCTGCTACCTGAGATATTTAGTATAATAGTGTTTTCAGAAACATCCAGTCGACACATGAATTTGTAAATAAGGTTTCTTATGACTGCTAGACAGCATTTAAGAACTGTACAAACTGAGCTGGAGCTTTTATATTTAGAGATACCAACCAAGCGTTTACAAATATTATGATAAGCAGTATTAAATATATTTAGTGTACCCTTTTTTACGGAAAACATTCAACAGTCCCTGAAATACATATTTCAACTAAAATCAAATTAATAAAATGAACTGAAATAAATCCAAGAAAATCAAGTATTATGGGACAAAAATCATTCACAATGAATGACAATTCATTTTTTGTTCAGGACCTGCGCAGGTATAATTGCCGGATGCAACCAAGTTTAGTAGTGACCCCTCACAGCAGAAAAGCCAACACAAAAACAGCATTTTCTGAGAACACAAGACTTCCAGATGGGATGATTTACTTTCGTTCATTGTTGTCAGTAGAAGTGGAAAATATATCTTGGCAAATGAGGTGATTTCATAGAGCAGATGGCGAATAAAATGTTAAATATTGTAATCATTTGTGTTGTTTTTTTTTCCCTAAAATAATCTTTAGAAAATTCCTGTTTCAGTCTCATCCAGAGACTCTGCCTGTGCCACAGACCCATATTACAACCCAGACTGCCTGTATTTTCCACCAGTATTATGGCCCATAACGGCTGGTTATGGCCATAAAAATAACCCAAAATTTAACACCAGAATTTCAGATCAAGGGCTAAAATATGGGCGATATTATGATCCATATATTTGACCTTTTCTTTTAGAAAACACGTATGTCAGTGAAACTGACGAAGTTCCCCGCAGGTGTGCAATTCCAGGATTTCAATAGAAAAGTTTGAAAAATAACATGCGTCCGGATGAAACTGAAATGTGATTTGTTACCGAATTCCATTAAATTGCTAAACTTATTCACTTAGATACACAGCTGTAACTGTACAAGAAAAACAAATATAAACTAGAGCAGTGTGCATAGCCCACATATTCCCCACAGGCCCCCCATGAGTTAAACACGGCAATCAATAGATCAATAGTCAAGGCCTGAAATTCCAGCTGGTCCATTTTCCTTGAACGACCCTGGCCCATTTACAATACCGATCTGTGTTTGCTCCCATAGAAGCCACATACCAAGTTTCATTAAAATCCTTGCAGCAGTTTTTAAGTTATCGTGTTAACAAGCTCTTGGTGACAGACCGACAGACAGACCGACACCCGGTCGATCGCACATATTCCCCCCTGTGGGGAATAAACAAGTTAAGTATTTGTGAAACACAAGTAGGCCCCAACCGCCCCCCAAATTCATAGGTGTATAAAGCGATGACGGACAGACGGACGGACGGACACCCCAAACCTATAGGCCCCAATCCGAAGGGTTGGGGCCTAACTAGAGCAGTGTGCATAGCCCACATATTCCCCACAGGCCCCCATCAGTTAAACGCGGCCATCAATAGTCAATCAAGGGCTGAAATTTTTCAAGTCCAGTTGGTCCATTTTCCTTGGACGAACCTGGCCCATTTATAATACCGATCTGTGTTTGTTCCCATAGAAGCTACATACCAAGTTTCATTAAAATCCTTGCAGCAGTTTTAAGTTATCGTGTTAACAAGCTGTTGATGACAGACCGACACACCGCCGATCGCATATATTCCCTACAGGTTCCACCTGTGGGGAATAAATAAATTACATGACAGAAACGAGCCATCATAGAGGACAAAGTCCCAAATCGGACATGGACAAACAGCTATCATGTTCAAATTCAAGTGAATAAACAAGTACTCTGTGAAATATCAAATCAGTCAGCCTGATACTTGACGAGATATGGCTTCGACAAAATACCGCGTTTTCGCCAAGTTCCATCCAAGAATCACATTTTTGACAATTTCAATTTGGTCAATTTTTCGTCGATTTCAAAATTAATATGCCGTTGCACATCTACAGGGTCTAATTTACGTGTCTGATTCTAAGTAAGCCACAAGTTTAATTTTACCGGCCACATTACGAGTATTTTATCGGTGGAATATCGGTTATTTCTTCGCACGGGACATGCTGCATCACGCGCAAATCTGTTACAATGCTTGTCCACGACTTCTTAAAATGACCCCTAAAATGACCCCTATAGTCGCCGAGTGCTACATTTCAAATATCTCCTTTGTTCCCAACCAAACGTGGAGTGCGATCACGAAAGAACCCTCTTTCTCGTGGGGAACGCGGAGTACTGAATGGAAATAACTCCCCCCAACCCCTTAGTTCACACGCAATTTGTACCCCCCCCCAACCCCCCAGTTCACAGGCAATTGGTACTCCACGCGGACCGGATCCAGCTTCAAAATTACCCCCCCCCCCCTCCATTTTGCCTCTATGTGACACGCCTGGCAACCCATATACGCCTAATCATACTTGGGATGGCTTCGAATGCGCAAGAATTTTGTATTTCGACGGCCAGGAACGGGTGAAATGAAAGAAAATGTCGAGAAACAGTTCATACTCGGAACATATAGAAAGTGAAACCTAAAACTGTGTTAAAGGTTTTTAGCAGTTTTTTAAAATAGCAAACGTGTTGTGAGCAAACAAGATTGCCCTTTGTGTAGAGAAATCTATTTATAGGCGAAATTTCTCTATCATTTCTTTCGTTTTTCACGCGGGTTAGTTTGCAATCAAAACGCAGGTGGGGGAGGGGGAGGCAAATTGGACTACCTGGCGCCACTGAATGCGTCACCATTGACAACCTACTTCACAACTGACGCGCGGACTCCACTCACGAAACCAGTCCCATCCCTCGGTGCGAAACGAGTAATGAACAACAATTATGACGGGGTGGGTGGGGGCGAACCAGCTTCAGGAAACGCAAACCAGCACATCCTTACAGCTTAATTCGTGTTTCTACATGTAGAAGCACTCTGGTCTCGGGGGAGAAAAAATCGTCAAAAGCAGATCTCAACCGGTGAAATGAAAAAAAAAAAAACTCTTCGTGGGTGAAAACAAACGTTTTGTCAAGTGAAGCACGACGAGGAATTTCGGACTCGCAAGGATTGTGAAATTTGAACCTTGCTTAACAAGTGAAGCCAGAATTTTGTTGTCACCAATTCTGATCTACTGTGACAAATTTTATCTCCTGGGTTAAAAATCCATAAATCAGAATAAAATGAGGACAGAAAAAAAGTAAAGCACTTACGGTGAATATATATATCCCATCATCGCTTGAATGCCGCAACAACTTCATGAATTTATTCAAATCTGGAGGACAATGACTTCCACGCGTCCTTCTCCTTGCTCGTCTGCTCCCAAAATGCCGGCATGGCGCTCGGCCATGGGTTTATATAGCACACCTGACCAGACGGGTCCGTTAGCTCCGCCCCTTGCTCACCAGACAATTATGTTCAAGGCTGACCCGTCCAAGGCCGTACCAGGCGCATCTATCCCTCACTGGCCAGCGCCGTTGATTGCCTTTGCTGTGATTGACGCGTGTCACCAATCCAAATTCTAGCCCAGGCACTACATTTTTCTTCGTTTGATTGACTCGTGCCACAATTGCTAAAAATCGCTAAATTTGTCGCAAATTATCGAAGGCAAAATACAAAAGACCGTTACAAAAAAAAACGATAATCACAACATCATTCACCCCCCCCCCCCCCCCCACAAATAATGATTATAGATTCCCACCCCTTCCCCATAAATAATAATAATGATAGAAATAATAATAATAATAATAATAAAAATAAGAATAAAATAATAATAATAGTAATATAATTAATAGAACCTCTATCCTCTGGCCGTACTACACTGTAATTGATTTTGTTTGTTTTGTTTTGTTTTTTTTTTTGTTGTTGTTTTTTTTTTTGTTTGTTTTTTTTTTTTGTGAAGAAAGGCAACAATTAAATTGTGAAAATACGCACCAATGAAGGAAGTGCACAAGCGACATTCTTTGGTTTTGAGCTTGTGTAGTTCTTTCCCTTGAAAAGTCGCAAAAAAAATGCAGAAACAACACAAGTCTCTCTCTCTCTCTCTCTCTCTCTCTCTCTCTCTCTCTCTTTGTGGTGCTATGATGAACTCATTCATTACAAGGAGACACGTTTGCATTGGAAATGCTAGAAGAGACCTTTATGGATTCATTCCTGAGTTCAGCTCAAAATTTACAGAAATGTCGCTTGTGCATCTTCCCTACGACCCTTCAGTTATTTACAAGAGAGATTATAACTGTACCAAAATCAAGAAATGAAAATAAAATTTGCGTCCGAACCCCTTCTCCTCCCCCCATCTACTCCTCTGCACTTCTCGTACTCTCATCTCCGGCACTCACTACCAGCGCTTCAGTTTATAAGAAATAAACGGAATAAAAATAAAATCTGTGCCTATGTTTGGCTTTGTCCGAACCCCCCCCCATGACCCCTCTCTCTCTCTCTCTCTCTCTCTCTCTCTTTCTGTATAGTTATCTCTCATCTTTTTTTCTCTCTCTGTCGTTCCAACCCCCTCACCTCAGGCATCTGCACTTCTCTCTCCTCTCAGGCACTTACCACCAGAGCAACAGGTAATTTTCGTTGGGGTTGGGGTTGGGGGGGGGGGGGGGGGTGCTTTTCGATACATTCAACCGCTCGCAAACATCACGGATTTTTATTAACTCATTCATTACAACGAGAAACCTTTGCATTTGACCCTCTTGACCCGTAAAACCTTACTTAACCCTTGACCTGGTACTGTCTGGGTCAAAAGTTCTCAATGGACACATCCTGGAACAAAGGTTTTTTTTTTTTTTGTTATCTATTTTATTTATTTGTTTATTTTTATTTTATTTATATATATTGGGAGGCGGGGTGGGGGGGGGGGGGGAGCGGCTGCAAAGATCTCGTTCTGCCATTTATGACTTGTTCATTTATTTATTTTAGTTGTCTTTTTTTACTATTTTTGGAGGGGGGTGTGGGCGGGGTGGGGGTTGGGGGGGGGGGGGGGCTGAAGTACCAATTGGTTACCATGCGCGCTCATGATTTGACCCTGTTTAACGCTTACTCCCTTCTAACGAAACGCAGAGTGAAGGTCTGAGAATATAACCAAAGGCGTAGCCACGTTTTTACAACTGTGGGAGGAGGGGGGGGGGGGCAAACTTCTGTAAAGGGGCTGAGACCCCCCGCCCCCCCCCAGTGGCTACGCTATGATAACTTAAAAAATCAAGACTAAAAATAAAATCTGAACCCACGTTATTATTCTCTCTCTCTCTCTCTCTCTCTCTCTCTCTCTCTCTCTCTCTCTCTCTCTCTCTCTCTCTCTCTCTCTCTCTCTCTCTCTCTCCTTCTTTCTTTCTTTTTTCCCCTCTCTCTCTTTCTCTCTCTTTCT